>JAUKNM010000087.1:510000-930613 GCA_030765045.1 Tenodera sinensis
AAGTGCTGTTCTACTCCAGTTCACATGTGAATAAAATTAGGAGTGCTTAAAGTGTTTCCAAATGAATCGATTGCAGTATACAGCACAATAAAGTGTGTTTATGTACAATATGTATGTGCTTACATCATCTTGTATGGAAATTGTAAGACAATTGGAAACTAAATTTCCTGCCGTGCATATTCCAAGTACAGAAACGGTTCATTTGCTTGTAAATACATTCAGGGAGATGGGAGAAAAAAAGGTAAAGAGGCATGTGCTTACGGAACAAAAATTAAGACAAAATCAGAGAAAGTCGCCTCGAAAATCTCTTAGGCGCCTTGCACAAGAAACTGACATTTCAAAAGCTTCAGCATGGAAAGCAACAAAACCGTTAAAACTTAAACCATACAAGGTTACTGTTGTCCAGGAATTGCTAGCACGTGATCACCAGTTGGGTAAATTTCCGTAACTGAATTTTGGGGAATGTTAATGATGAAACAATTGATCCACAATTAATACTGTTCAGTGATGGAGCATGGTTCCATTTACATGGTCATCTGCTATCACAACACAACCAATATGATACAAACCCACTTCCGTTCATGAAGCTCCCTTGCATGATAGAAGAATTGGTTGGCATATGGTGCACAATAAATGGATGCAGAATAATAGGACCTATTTTTATGAGTGTACCATAAATGCAGAAAGATACAGAAATAATATACTGGCACCATGTTTCAAACGGCTGACGGACATTGAATATCTGTCTGGATATTTCCAGCAGGACTCTATTACTGCACATAACAACCGATGACATTACCATTTATTGAGGACAGAATCCGCAAGGGTTTATGGCCCACTCAGTCTCCTGATATTATGGCACGCAATTTTTATTTATGGGGCAACTTGAAAAATAAAGTATACAAAACTAATCCCCACACATTAGAAGAATTAAAACAAAATATCGGAACAGAAATTAACGCTATTTCAGAAGCTGAACTAATGCTTGTTAATGAAAATTTCCTCAAAAGATTCTGCAGATGTATTGATGCAGATGGACGGCATTTCAAACATCTCCTGTAATAAGATATGTTTTGTGTTTATTCTGATAACACTAGCCTGTGAATTTAAACTCTTTGTTTGTTGCCTAAAGTAAATAATGTGATTTAGTTTAATGCTGATGTGCTGAATCCAAATGTTTAATCCGTTTACTTCTATTATGTATGGTTTTCTTGCAAAATCACTATATAATAATTTGGCAAATTTGACTAAACTTTCTCATTATACTTTTTTATTTTAAATGAAAACAATATACAGGGAGTTAGGGGCATGAGTGCGCAGACTTCGTGTGCTGGGAGATCCAAATATGACTAATAATAAAGTCTAATAACAACTTGGAACAACCTTTCTATCTTGAAAGGTAAAGGCGATAATCAAACATTATTGAATATATTATCTGCACAGTGTGGCAACACAGGCCGAATGTTTTGTTTTGGTTTGCGGCCAGGCATGCGTTCACACCTACAACGGGTGAAGGTCTAAACTGCTTGAAATGTGGTTCGCCACATGCCTATGAGTTTCTTGTCAGCTAATGCCAGTAACGAGGGATGGGGTGGTTTGCTTTTAAGCTATTCAATCGTATTCACGAGAACTAAACTAAAAGCTGCGTAAGAGGCTACGCATAAGGTGTAGTCAGATGATCAGAGATAGCAACCTCAAATGTTAAGTATGGAAATACCTTATTCGTGTAATTGTGTAATTAAATAACAGCCACCTTTTGCTAAACAGGAAAATCTATTATAAACAACACAACTTAGGCTAAATGGCCTAAGACGTGAAGAAGAAGAAGAAGAAGAAGAAGAAGAAGAAGAAGAAGAAGAAGAAGAAGAAGAAGAAGAAGAAGAAGAAGAAGCGGAAGAACAAGAGACAGAAGAAGAAGAAAATTATTAGTGGTCAATAACTGCAAACTCAACAAGATGTCTTTTACAGCAGATGTTCAAAATGTGCTCCGTGAATCTATGCAGGCATCGCATCTTCTTAGCCAATTTTGCCCTACCCTCATTAGAGCGTCTGTGTTCTGCTCAATCCCTAGGGCTGCTTCAAACACACGTGTGCGAAGATCAAGCGTTGCGCTTCACGTGTGTTGCAATCGGTTTTGCCCTAAGCAAGAAGCATATCTAAATACTCTTGATTTGTAAAGACTGTCATATATCTGAATGCATTTAATGCACCTGAAGCATTGACAGAGCCTGCTGTTGTGCACGGATGTTGCGGGGTAGTTGTACTGTCAACATTCCGATCTTCTCATGCGCTAATGTTGCGGGGTTGCCAAGCGTATGCCCACGACTTTATTCCAATAGACACGCTGGAATCCAGTCCTTTCATATCATTTTGTGGCTAAACGAATCATTTTAGCAACATATGGTAAAGACATAAATAACGCATCTTTTCTAGCTCTACCTAACTGTTCTAATTGCAAAAGTAAATGATAACGGAGTGGGGACATATTCGCAATCACACTTATGACCAGTTTTTATTTTTATTTATGAACTATGCCCTATAGAGGAAAATGGCACAGGAACTAATGTTTCAGTTTAACGTCAGGAAGTTGCCTTTTAAGTCTGTGCACTCATACCCCTAACACCTTGTATAATATATAGAACTTATTGAAATTATGTATATGGTTATTCATACATGTCACTAAAGTGTTTTTGTTGTGTTTTGTCTTATCTACTTTGCTTTGTTTTGCCTTATTTACTTTACTTTTGGAATGAATCACATGCATTTATACCCATTGCTTCTTAGTTGAGAAAGTGCTCCTGTTCCTTTTCCTTTTATGTTTGTTTTCAGGTATTTCACGCTTAAACATTCAATAATAGTTAGCAAGCATACTTTGCTCCAGCACACCTGGTACCTCCTTTCGAACTCCTGCATATCCTTGTAAGATCATTTGCCTTGCTCTTCACTCAAAAATCCTAGATTTTCAGGGAAATAATCTAGATGAGAAAACAGGAAATGAATTTTCACACTCATGTTACAGCCAAGTTCCTTACATGCTTCAAGCATGTTAGCCACAATGTTTCAGTAATTGGGATCCTTGTTGTTGCCAAGAAATTTTGAAACAACTTAATGCAAAGATATCCATGCTGCTTTCTCCTTTTCATGCATAGTGTCTTTGAATGCTGCATCAGACATCAATTTCCTTATATCAGGACCATTAAATATACCTTCTTTTAATTTTGCTTCAGAAAGAAGTGGGAATTTCTCACATATATACTTGAAGCAGTCTCTTTCCTTATTTAAAGCCTTCACAAAATGTTTCATTAAGCTAAGCTTAATGTGAAGAGGTGTCAGCACAACTTTAGAAGGACGAGTAGGCCAGTGTTTCTTGGTCCAGTGATTAACTCATGGCCTGCTATCCCATCGGCAAAGAAAACATGGAAATTTGGTAAACCCAGATTGTTGACCCATCAGCATAGTAACTTTATAATAGCCACAAAATTGCCAGTTGTATTCACTGTAATTCACTCGCAATAACATCAGTTACAAATTTGCACATGATTCTTTGAGAATCACTGAATAGGTAACAAACACCAAACCAAAAACGTTTCGGTTATGTAGGATGACACCCTTTAAACTTCACTTCAAAGCATCAATTCTCCATTCACTTGGGTCATAATTTGGAGTGAGTGAGTGAGTGAGTGAGTAGGGTTTAAGGGCCCGTCGACAGCTAGGTCATTAGGGCCCCAAGTCAGAAGATAAAAGCAGGGGAAAACTCACAATGAATCAAATATTAAAACGGGGAGTCTAAAAGAAAGATAAAAGCTAAAACAGTTCAAATGTAAAAACTGGTCTAAAAGGATAACATAAAAACAGTTAAAACCTCAAAACTGATCTTAAAATGTACACAGATAAAAATGCGAAGGTTAAAAATAAAATCACAAAGTAAAATACAAGTTAAACCTGCTTAATGTAAGTGTTTGGTCTTCATCTTTTTCTTTTTCAGTCTTATCTTGACCGACTTAGGACCTGGTATGTTCAAGTCGCCATCCTCAGATGAGTCTGAAGAGCCCTGTCGGCTTGTTGAGCGAGAGCGGGACTTCTTTGATGATGGACGACTACTCACCCGGTCTTTAGGTCGCGAATGGTGAGCGTTTCCAGGTGAAACGGTGTGGCTTCTGCTTGTGGATGGCTGGTGAGCAGGTGTCTGCACGGCGGAAGATTTAGTTGCCGGTGCAGGTGTATCACGGGACAGTGGAGAGGGAGAGGCGCTCGTTGGTGAGTCAGTCTGCGTGGCAGCATCAGCGACTGGAACGTGCTGAATGGCCACAGTGTGGGCAGGAGTGCGGCGGACTGCTGACGCGAAATCTAGGGTTGTCGCAGGTTTCAGCTGTTCAAAGCGGCGACGTGCTTCCAAAAAGGTGAGCCGTTCTTTCACGCGCAACTCCTGTATAGCTTTCTCGTCCATAAATTTAGTACACTGACGCGAGCTTGATGGATGGCTCTCTCCACAATTCACACAAAGAGGATCCCGTGTACATGCCAAGTCTTCATGGGCTGGTGATCCACAACGCTCACAAATAGATGGATTATTACAGGAAGTCTTAGTATGGCCGAACCGTTGGCACCTGAAACAACGCATTGGGTTTGGCACATACTGGCGTACAGCGGCACGTTCATATCCACAAAAGATGTACTCAGGTAATTTCGTGCCTTTGAATGTTAGAAATACTGTATGCAAAGCTAACTCCTTGCCATCCTGTTTTCGTGTAAGGCGATAGGCCTGACATACACGCTGGTCAGAGAGAGAGGTGACAGGTTGTCTAAACTTGAGGTGGTGACAACTCCCCTACAAGTGTTGAGCGATTTGTGTGGGGCTACCCGAATTGGGTAGGAGCCCAACAAAGTCGCCTTTAAAAGTTTCTGGGTCTGGTCTGCCGTGTTGGTTTCGATCAACAGCGTACCGTCTCGAACTCTGGTCGCGTGCTTAACCGGGCCACATATTCTGTCGACTTCTCGTTTTATATAAAATGGGCTAAGGTCCTTTATCGTTTTCCCGTCACATGCCAAAGTCAAAACCAAGAAAGGGTCAAAGGAAGAGGGGTTGCGCGGAGACATGATTATTTGGACCCCCATCCGGAACCGTCGGCGTCAGCCTGCCATCCGGGGGTCAAAGGATAAAAGACATCAAAATCTCCACGGTCTGTGCCGCCATGGAGACCCCTCCATGACTGACCTCAAGGCGTACTTCAGAGGAGCTACCCTCCGATCTCCACTGCTTGTCCGCATGGGTAAACCGTTCACCACGTGACACCCCGGTTTTATGCCCCCACCACAGGAATAACCGCCTGTGGCTCCCCGCTTTAGCACACGCTGCCTCAACGGAGTCAGCGTGGATTCAGGGGACTTCGGGTTGATTACACCGGGGCTCCGTCAGCGGTAACACGTCCGGCCGGTGACACTAACCCGACGGCACGCGGCCGTCGGGAGATTAACACCGGCCGTGCCCTCCAGGAGCTAAGTGGGTGTACATGACGTGTGGACGGGCTCCGCACCTAAGGCTACACATGGGGGCAGTGTGAAGGGTCCGCACAACCTTCGCGCCTGAGACCTCCGAAGAGCACACAAGTCGGGGGCCGCGCTGAAAACCGTGGTACAGGACCACGGAGATAGGAAAGATCCCTGCTGGTGAGACAGGAGTTATAAATCTAGGAACTTACAAACTAATAATCAGAATAAGCCTAGAAGAGGAAGAAGGTGATATAAAAAGCAACATAAAACGCTGCACGTGGCACAGTTAATGAAGGTGGAGGGGGTGAAGTGATAGTGAGCAGCTCGGGGCCCCGGGTGAGCCAAACCCGGACCTACCGTGGTAGGTTCCCCTGGGGGAGTTTGATTTCGGAGTCCTCTTCTCCTAGATGAGTCGTCGACCAAGACTAACGAGCCTCATCTACCCGTTGGAATGTTCTTAGCTTCCCCTCACCTCTTGCCCACCAGTGGTCACGAAGACTCACTTAGTAGGCCGTCTTGATCGGGTACTGAGCCCCTCCGCCACGGCAAGGCGACCATCCTTCGGAGGGGCATAATTTGGAAGTTCAAGTTTTAGAATAAGTTCTTTCGCGTTATTGCAGTATGCGAGATAGCCATCTTCAGAGAAAAAGGGTTTAAAATCTCTTAACTCTTTAGAGAGAGCAAGATCCCTCACTAAGTCATTTAATTCACTATGGTTAGAACACCCACTTTCTATAGTAGACGATTCTGGTATAGTCACTGTCACCCTTCATAATTTCCCCCTCTTCTACATCTGACTTGGATGAAAACTGTTCAAGATTTTCTGGTCGCACAGAAATTGGTACATCAGGCACAGGTAAAATAGCTGGCTGTATGACTGGATACGCAATTTGCTTTTTATTTTTAGAATTGTACCCATTCACATCACACAAACAGAAGTAGCAGTCATTACTATGGTTCGGCTCTCTCCAAATCACAGGTATTCCAAAAGATAGCGACAGTCTTCTGCCATTGACCCAATGACAAAGTCCTTCAATGCATGCTCTGCATACTTTGTGCAGTGCCCCAGCTTTACTTTGGTCTCCAAGTTTGATTCCAAAATAAGCAAGATAGCAAGGTATGATTTTTTCACAAAATCTGTAATATTACGCCTCTGCTTAGGCAACGTGTATTTCTCGCACATATAACAAAAGCGGTCTGGATCATTTATACATGAGCGATGCGACATGGTAAATACTTTCCTATTTAACTAGTAGATCACAACATTCTACTCCACGATAAAGCCTGAAATTGATTTCATTTCCAGATGAAACACACACTAAAGAAATGTGAGAGGAACTAGACCGGATATGTATGTGCTCACAAAGAGTGCACCTATCACCAGAAAGTGGCCAATATATATCTCCCACAAATAAACATACACCAGTGGCAAGGTAGCACGTTAACTCACTCTAAATTCCTTACGTGCTCGCACCCCTTATCAGATAAGAAACATCCTGTGCCAGAAGTTTTTACTATGTGAACAACCTTAAAAGTATTTCAAATACATTTTGTTTTCAAATCCTGACATAATAAAACTGCACATGTTAAAGCATTGGAGTATATATAATGTTGCTACAAATTGCTACAAACATAAGAAAATTACGCTATAAGGAAAAAAATAAAAAACAAAATGCAAAAAAAAAGAAAATGGTACATGATAGGAACTTTCTGGCTTTGATTTGATTTCAGCATGCTAAAAATACCCCAAAGACATTCAAACTTTGGAGGCAGGAATTTCATTGTAGGCTACTGTAGCTGTTAATGTGATTTGAAATTTGATTTTACATCCACACGTGTGTGACTGGCAGACAGGCTGTACGACTGTCAGTCAAGTCGTGCATCACAAGACCGACAGATTTGTGCGCCTGTCGGCAAAGTTTTGTGGCATATGTACTGTATAATACAGGGCTTTCGAATTGGTTCTTCACTGCTGCACGGCTTTTTGTCTGTGCGAATTTGAAGTTGCCACAGCCGCTATGCTCCCCCCACTTATCCCCGTAGACACGCACTCAGTTAGTGATTGTTCGTCACCATGGACAGGCGACTGACCTCGGTGCTGCGTATTTTTATTTGTAAAACTTATTATAAATACAAATCTGAACATCGTGTTCGCATAGAGTATATTCAGAAGTTCCCTGGTGAAGTTCCTCCGTCCATACATGGAATTCACAACATTGTGAACAAATTCGTAAGCACTGGTTCTGTGGCAAACAAAAAACCCAAGCGTAAACGTACAGTTTTAACAGAAAAAAAACTTGACGAAATAGGCACAAGTCTTGAACGTACACCAATAAAATCACTCCCAAAATTAGCACAACAGGTGGGGGTTTCAGTGAATTCTGCACACGCAGCAACAAAATTATTAAAACTGAAACCTTATAAGTGTACACGGGTCCAGTGCTTAAAACAAGGGGATCCCATAGCGAATGCGTTATTGTGAATGGTTTCTTTCACATCAGTGAACGATGGTAACAGTCAGTATTGGGCATCTCAAAATCCACATCTCGTTCAAGAAATCCCTCATTATGATTAGAAACTTGGAGTTTGGCGTGCTGTTAGCACTAGACGCATAACTGGTCCAATATTTTACGACCAGACTGTAAATAGAGAGAGGTACCGAAATGACATTTTGACCCCATTTTTTCGTGAACTGGCAGAAGAAGAGAAATCATATGGGTGGTTTCAACAAGATTCTGCTACTGCCTATACAGTCCATGAATAAAATGAGGGAAGTGTTTGAAGGTAGAATGATTAGTGCTGGTGTATGGCTCTCTTGCTCCCCTGATCTAACAGTGTGTGATTTTTACTTGTGGGGTAACCTGAAAGACAAAGTTTACGAGACAAATCCTGACACATTAGAAGAACTAAAACAAAATATTAGAAATTAAATCGTAAACATTACAGTTGTGTGAATAAGAATGTGCTTTCCCGATATAATGCTTGTATAGCGGAGGAGGGATGACATTTCCAGCATTTTCTACAAGGTAAGATTTTTATACATGTTTTACGCGTGGCTTGTTAGTAGTGGCAAACCCGGCCACGGCAGCTTCAAACTCGCACAGCCAGAAGGCCATGCAGTGGTGAAGAACTGATTCAAAAGCCCTGTAACTTCAAAATCCTAAATTGCTATTTTTTTATCATTTTGACCCAGTTTCTATCAATCATCCAGCTTAAACATGTAAACTTCTTTGAAATATTAGATTGCAAATGAAGATTGTTTGCTCAGACAAGGAATTGATATTTGAATATTCCTAACACTTTTGACTTTTAGGTGATGCCTTTATGCATGTGGGATTCCTTCTTATTCTTTCCTGTGAAATTATGTATGTCTATTTTATATTCACAGATCTAAATTTGCCTACTGCAAATTCTTCCTGTAGTAAGCAAACTATTACAAAGTAAGAACAAATTAGAAACTAAAAACTTCACTTGTCTTATTGTTTTGGTGCTAACCCTGGGGTTTCAAGCTGTGTCCAGCTCATTCTCAAAGCCATATAAACAAACTCGTTGCCAAGCTACAATCTTTTAGTTTTTCTGAAAAAAAATTACTCTTATTCAATTAATGGTTTGGGAAAAAATTTTTATTTTAAAAAACAGGAACCGTGTCATGAACTTCGAATTACCATCTATAAATTGTATTTATAAATTTTTGTTTTCAGAGATTGGTAAATAAAAATTGAATAAGAGTAATTGTTTTTCAGAAAAAATAAAAGATTGTAGCTTGGCAACGAGTTTGTTTATATGGGTTTGAGAATGAGCTGGACACAGCTTGAAACCCCAGGGTTAGCACCAAAACAATAAGATAAGTGAAGTTTTTAGTTTCTAATTTGTTCTTACTTTAGAATCTTGTTGCTTCACTGTTAATAGCTTCAATTTTTCCTTATTAAACTATTACAATCTTATCTAGGTCTCTCAGTCACCCATCACTCGTCAAAATCTGGCTTGCATCTCCAATAATACAGGAGATCCCATTCTAATATGAATGTAACCTAGGCACTACTAGCAAAATAATTAATATTCCCACTCCTCTACTTTCACAATAAAATTAAGGTATTTTATTTTTCTTTGTTTTCTCTAATGGCTGTATGACTGATCATGTTACAAATGGGTAGATATTATAAGTGCCTGTTCGTTTTGCATATATCTGTAAACTATTTCTCATTGCATACAGATGTTGATGCACCTGTATCTATCATTACATTACATGACATGTTTATCCTCTTCAGATCCAACTTCAGTTGCTTTAAAGAGTGACAATTAAGATATGGCCTTCAAACAAAACTATATCAGTCCTGAGTTCAACTGCTTAAGGTCAAAGTTTATGTATACGCACCTAGCTCATACAGAACCTTAGGACATGTGTCGTATACTACACACAACGTCCGAAGAGGTTATTGTAAGCTTTATTTGTGGAGGGTTTACAACTCTAGCCACTTTTCAAGGTTAGTTTGTCTTCCTGGTTACTATCCAAACGTACATTAGACCATGCATTTAAGCGACCCCATGCAAAGGTATTATCTGTCTTGAGATTACAGTCAGGAGTCTGGTATAACCTCTTATCAGTTTTCCTGATAGTTTGCACCATAGGGGCGTAGGTACAATCGTGAAGGGGGGGGGGGGGAGGAATTGTTACGTAGAACTTTGGTCCACTCCGGATCAATCGTTATCCCAGCCGGAGATACAATATGACCTAAGAAAGAAATCTGTCCCGCAGCAAAGTTACACTTCTCTTTGCGCAAGGTAAGGCCTGTGCGCTCGAGCCGGTCAAAGACCTCCGCTAAATGTTGGCAATGGGTTTCAAAGTCGGGCGAGTAGACAACCACGTCATCTAGATAGTGATACACACATTTAAACTTGATGTCCGAAAATATTTCGTCTAATAACCGCGACAACACCTGAGCTCCAGTAGCAATTCCGAAGGGTACTCGTTGGAATTCATAAAGCCTCCATGGGACAGCAAAAGCCGTTAGTGGCTTAGACGACTCCGATAAGGGTACCTGGTAGTAGGCGCTATTCAAATCCAAACTAGTAAATACTTTGGCACCCGCAAAATAATGCGCCGCCGAATTTAAATGTGGCATTGGTTGGGCCTCGATCTTTATCTTTTTGTTCAAGTGCCGGTAGTCCACCACTACCCTGAAATCGTCCTTGCCCTTAGGGACCAGAAATACTGGACTACTATAAGTAGACGTGGACGGCCTGATCACTCCCTTTCGTAACATTTCGTCGATCTTTTTACGAAGAATAGCCATTTTAGGTGGGGTGACACGATATGGTGGTAACTTCACAGGGGTGTCGTCTGTTAGTTGTATGTCATACTCCACCAAATTTGTTACTCCTAGACGGTCAGCAAACAACGACCCATGGTTCGCACAGAGTTGTTCCAGCGAACGGCCCTGCTCTTCTGTCAAATGGGGGAAAGCATTGCTAACGTCGCATATATGGTGACGTAGCCCGCCACTCTCCTCCAAAGGTACTTTGTTGATGACTTGACCGCACTGAAATGCAACTCGTTCGGAAGGGGCAAATGCAAAGGTGATTTCCCCATCCCGAAAATCAAGCCTTAGGCCGACTCTAGTCATAAAGTCCGAGCCTAAAATCAGTCGAAATGGTAGGTCCGGCAGAAGATAGAAATAGTGTTTCCACGTAAAACGCGAAATACGCATGGTCAACAGAACCTTGGCATTCACCTGAAATTTATGACCATTTACAGACACGTACCCAACGCTACACTGCCGCGGTTTGCCCGAGAATTTAGTAAGATAGCTATAATAAAACTCCTCGTGTACCAAAGAGTAGGAACTTCCCGAGTCCAAGAGAGCGATTAACTGTCGTTTCCCAACAGTCACCTGTACTGTCGGCTTCAAATTGAAGGGCTTGGCTATTATCCGACGGAATATCCGACAACAGGCAGAAATTCCGCAAGGGGCTCGTTGTCAATCTTGGCGCCTTTGACCGTCTACACCCACGGGTAGTAAAACGCCACCACGCTTCCTGGCTACCGTGCATTGTCTAACCAAATGCTCAGGAGAACCACATCTAAAGCAAGATCCTGATGAGCGAAAACTATTTCGAGCTAAATCTCCGCGGTTAGTCTGCCGCGGCTCAAATCGAACACCATGCAGAGGCACTTGCAATGATTCGCGGTTTCGTGCCGCATTTGACGCCTCATACTCTGCCAAGATCGGCAATAGCCTCTCTAAATCTTTAAATGTAGCAGGACAAGAGCTAAATACCAAAAGAGAACGTACCTCCGGGGTCAACGCCGTAATAATGATGTCACAGATCTGCCGTTCGCTATCCGGCAACCGTAGTATACGCGCAAACAACTTAACCCTGCTAATGTACTCGAAGAAAGACTCTCCTAACCCCTGGGGTTTCAAATAATGATCTTGAATTAATGTATGTAGCTCCCGACGAGGAATGAAACACTTCAATACACTGTCATGCAATTCAGAGACTGGATCAACACATCCCTTAATACGCCCCATTATACTGCGCACCGCGTCACCCCCTTTTGACATCACTACTTCAAGCAGCTGCAAACCGGGAACTTCGCATAACTCAGCGCAATCCTTAGCTCTTACCAGGAACTTCAGAAATTCAAGAGCTGTAAGAACATCAACAACCTTAAAGACTTGATAAGGTTCAACCAACTGTTGTAAGGGATGAGGTAACTTTAGCGGTTTAAAGGCCGTCATTTGAGACGTCAAAGTTGGTGTGACAGAAGCCGACTCGCCCCGATCCCCTTTCTGAGCAAGCACTTCTAAATATCTCCTAAACTGCCCCTTCAGCTCGGCTAAGTCAACCCCAAACTTAACCTTAGGACAATGTTTTTGGAAATATTCAATCCGCTGCACATAATGCAAGATCCTGGCTGTCAAACGCTTCACCTGCGCTTTCGAAAACCCCGAGCCAATACTCGACTCGGAGAACAACTCTTCAAATTCCAGCCGTGCGGCCTCACATAATGACGGTGATTCAGATACCAATAAATGTTTGTCCGGCAATACAACATAATCGTTATCGTTCACGCTACGAAGTGCGTCTAATAGGGCCGGAACGTCTGCCGACGACAAATCATCACGTCCACGAATCCCCAACTCAAATAGTATTTCGTTCTTACGCAACAGCTGAAAGTCACTCGATATGGTTAATCAAAACAATAACCCAATGCTCAATTTAACTGCCCCACTCGACCACAAGATAAACCACGCTCTGCTACCATTTATTGCACCATAGGGGCGTAGGTACAATCGTGAAAGGGGGGGGGGCGAGGAATTGAAGAGAAGATACCACTAAAAATTTCAAGAACTATAACATTTATGGATCAATAAATTATACATTTGTTAACAGGAATGATTAATCGGTATAGCAAACCTTTAAACAGAAATGGAAGCCGAAACACACAATAGAAATACAGGTGAAAACAAAACCAATTTACATAACCCCATTCAACTCCCCCTCAAAGCGAGGAGTTGGGCAGTCTTCAAGCCTATCTGAAAATGCCTAAATGATTCGCGTGGATATCCTACGGGTTACAAGAATTACTTGTTACAAGATTACATTTAATTCGTCCGCATTAGAAGCACCTCCCAGGCAAGTAACGGTCTGAAAACCAATCTGTAATTCACGGCCTGAGCCTTAGTTAAAACCAAACAACGGGAGCACTTACCCTGCACGCCGAGAAAGGAGCACTCCGACTGACTGGTCCCTACAACCGTGAGACCGAGAGGATACCCAAAGAAAAAACACTAGCGCATCCCAGCGGGGAAAACAAGAGTCGCGAAACAAAAGGAGGTGCCATAATGAAACAAAACAAGTGCGATCACAACAACTTCATCCCTGTTCTTTGTGGAATTTGGTTTATTACAGTTCTTTGCAGAATTTGGGCACCCCTGCCCATTGCCTCTGCTGTGCCATTTTCAGCAGGTGTGAGGTTTTCCTCTTGTTCACTTTGCAAGTCAGGTTTAGAGTTTCAGAGCATGATAATTTCTCCTTGATCCTCGGAAATGACCTCTGAACCTGGTACTGCAATATGCATTATTAGCAAAGGAGTTTTGCTTTGAAATGTCAGTTTATCTGCGTGTTCCTCGCATGCCCATTGTTATTCTGAGGTGGTGGAAATCTATGGTCCTCATCCCATCCATACGCAGAATGGTGTTCTGCTATCTCGCCTTTATTATCGTTTGCAGTTTTACGGTTTTTTTGAGGTACCCTTCCCCTCTGGGAATTTTTATTCACAAAATGTGTATTGTGGTTATGACTTCATTTACTTGGTACCGTGCTGCAGTTGCCTTTGTGACTATTTCTGATTTTATTACTGGGTCTGTCCATATACATCTAGGTTGACCTATATGATTGCTATTATGTTGCCTCTCTTTACTCTGAAATGCACTTGGCAGCTCATTTACATCAGAAAAATCAACTGGCTTGGCCACTATCAGATTATTTCTGATGTTTTCTCGAAAGTACTGGATTACTGTACGTATGACGTTTTTTTCACTCATTGGAGGTTCTGACATGCATGCTTTATTTCCAATATGCATGAAATAGTCAGTCACTTCAAATTTCTTTCAGGATTGTACTTTCTTGTTGATAAATCAATTTTGAATTGATTTTGAACTGACTTCCCCAATAGCAAGTTAAGAATAAGTTTCTAAATGACCTATAAGTTTTGTCCTCTGATGTTATTCATAACCATTTGGCTGCCCATTTCCTTATGCTCTTATGCATGACATACATCCTCAACTTGTAAGCTATCATTTTTAGTTTGAACTGTTCCTCTATCTCCCTCAGGAATTGTTTCGGGTTATCTCCCTGCTAGTCATCGAATGTTGGTGCTATATTTCCAACATAAGATGCTAGGAGTATGCTGGGTAGCTAGGTGAAAATGGAATATGTGAGCTTGGTTTGTATTTACAATGTCATAGTACATATACATGTGTTGACCTATAATTACTGTATAGTTCCTCCTATTGTTACTTACATCATCGTTATTACTCAGATGAGTCACACTTTTATGTACATTTGAAAATAAAATGTGCCAACAACTTCTTTCAACTTGTTTGAGTTTTCATTCAATTTCAATTCTGATGCTATCTAAATTCTCAGTAAATATTATTTCTTTCATTATTATTTCAGCCATGTTTTCATAGCTTTCAACAGTTTAATTTCTTTATTTAGTTATGTTCATGGTATTAAAATTTTCAATTTTCGTCATCTTTTTCATTTTTGAAAATTGATTTAATTTCTAACATAGTTTCTGTTTGGAATTTAATCTAGTCAGATTCGATTTCATTGAGTTTCATGTGCAACTTAGCTGCTGACTCTGTTCAGTTTTTAGCTCAGTAGCAAGCTGGTTTTGTTATTTAAGATTTCACTAGCAATTTCTCATTTATCACTAGTAACCTGATTTTATTTTTCAGTGATCTTCCAAACCATTTCTGCCTCCTTGACAGACATTTATTTTTCTTCATTACCTAACTTTTCTATTTTAACTTGGTTTTCTATGATTTCCAGTTTCATCTGTCTCAGTAGATTAAGTTCAAACATTCCTGATTCACACTACTTTGTTTAGTACCAGCCTGACTGTCTACATTTTCAGTTGCACTTGTGTTTGTTTCCACCTCCCTATTCATTTTTCTAGATTTTGGTTTTACTACCCAACCACCTCTCAGATGCATTGAATACAATTTATTTCAATTATTATTCTGCTACATTACACACAAAAATATTTCAAATTTATGATTGCTGGAAAGCTTTTTTTATGGTTGTACTTATTTGTGAAGTTCTCAATATCACAGACATCTTCTTTCTCCTCTTCCTTCCATCGTGATCTCTGTGTACTGCTGTAGGTCCCTCGATGCTGTGATGATCCTTTGGTTTCCCAATGACCTCAATTTCTAGAAGTTCTAGAAAGCCTTTTAGTTTTTGTGATTTTATTTTATTTGTTTTCCAAAATCCTCTTTAAGCCCCTCACAGTTGTGCACCTGCCTGCATTTCTCTGTAGTCGATATTTAGTATGCTGACCTTTAGTAATGGACTTGTGAGTTGTTTGATTTACGGGATTTGCCTAGCTACCTAAGAGCATGTGGTCAAGGCACCAGATTTGGTAGGGAGTATTATCCACTTGAATTACAAGTTGATTTTTAAGTTTTCCAGTAAACAAAGGTTTACTCATAAATTTGTCTATTTTGACAAATTAAAACTGGTTTCTCCATTGTTATATACATTCATTAATATTCATAAATAATTTGATCTTTTAATGAACACTTTTAACAATTACACTTCAATGTTATTTCTCAAGATTTCTTTCAACCCACCGGCGGGGGGCACTGCTGTAAAAAGTACAACAGCAGCTATTTTTATGCTTTATCAATGCCTTAACCTTGAGCTAATGTGCTGCCGCTACAATGTATTCCTCTACTGTTGTTTACTCAACAATGTTGCTATAGTTTCAGTTTTCTTGTTCAGCTTTGTCAGTTTGTTTTCTGCATTGAAAGCAATGAGGTGTTGAATGTTGTAATAAGTACAATGCGCGCCTGCTCTTGTAACAGTTGCAAGCTTTGTTTCTAGCAGAGGTGGGTATAATAAAAAGTGAAATGTACTTATTCACTATTTTTTTATTTTCAATAGCTGCATATTAAATGTTGATTTTGTTATATTGACACGTTTCTTTTGTTATCTTATTTCAGTTCGAAAGGTTTATCAGAAGAGGAAATTTGCAAGTTACTTGTAGAGAGCAATGATGAAGTATATTCAGACTTTTCAGAACTAGAGGAAAGTAACATGGATTTGAGTGACGAAAACATTGAATTTGAGGACCATGACAGCAAATCTGAACTGGAAGCTGCAGTTGGTAATAATTTCGAAGAGCCCATGGAAGAGCTGGAATTCTTTATTGGAAAAGACCAAGTTACGTGTTAGTGTAAAAGTGAGTGTGCTAAACTTTCAAAAACCCAAAGAAAAAACATTGTGAAAATTCTGCCAGGCCCCAAGAGAAATGTGATGGACATAACTGATGAAGTCGGTGCTTTTCTGAAAATAATTGACCTTGACATTATTGATGAAATTCTAAAAGAGTTTGCCGTGGTCTGGTGGAGTAACTTGGTCCAGACGTTTCGTCCACTACTGCGGTGGACATCATCGGTGGCATGGTCGAAGTCTTCTTGGTGAAGGTACAGTTGCGTCTGAGGCGTTGACTGTCTGGGATGAGGAATTTATACACGGAGGGGTCTTCTCTGATTGGCTCGGGGCTCGCTGAGGCAGTGCGGTTGGTGGGAGAGGGCTAGCTGCATCTCGGGCACTACAAGATTCTGATTGGTTTGTGTTGCTTGACTGTCTGTGTTGTTTAATGTCATCGATGACGGGGTACCAGGTTTGGTTGAGCTTAAGGGCTTCCTCTTTCCTATTGAAGTTATTAGCATGTTTATAAATTTCTATGGCTTCGCGCTGTAGTCGAGCATGGTAGTGTGAGATGTTAGATAGAATGCTGGTGTCCTGAAATTTGATGACATGCTCCCCCTCCACTTCTATAGCATGTTCAGCGACCGCTAACTTTTCAAATTGTCCAAGACGGCAGCATCTCTTGTGTTCGTTTAGTCTGGTGTTGATGCTACGTAGCGTCATACCAATATATACTGCACCACATGAGCAGGGGATCTGGTATATGCCAGCCGAGGAGAGGGGGTCCCTCGGGTCCTTGGCTGAGCGTAGTAAACTGTTGAGCTCTCTTGTAGGCTTGAAAACCGTCTTGATATTATGGCGTAGCAGGCGGCGTTCAATCCTGTCGGTGACGTTTTGAATATAAGGAAGGAATCTCGCCTCTACGGGGAGGAGACATATCGTCTGACTCGTAAACTGGAAGGGCTGCGCAAGCAGAAATCTTCGCTTCTTTGCTCTTTAACTTTCTTACTGCGCTGCCGAGACTCCGGTATAACTCCAAAATTCCTTAGAGTTGAGACAGAATATTAGAAGACCCCAAAAGAAAATCGTTCATGTGAGTGTTTGTTAAAAGTGTAATTCGTTTTTTTGATGTTGGTATGAGATAGTTAAATGACGAAAACATGTTGATAAGGTTCATTGTTACGAACAACTAAGTTTGCCCAAAGACGTCATAAATCTTTCCATATGTGATTTTAATATATATGTATAAATATTAGAATTATATGTGTTCCATAATAAAAGTAGGGGAGGATGATTAGGGATCGCTTCCCTAACGAGAAACAACTATTTGATGGATGCATACGCGGATGTATATGAAAAAGGCGGTGTCGCGTCAAATGACGCCAAAAACTGTTCACTCGCGTGTGTGTGTTCGAGCTGAAAAGATATATTTATGTAGTGTGAACATGGAACTTTCACCAAACTTTCATCAAGCATAAGTTCCACTAACTGAAAAAGTGGAAAGGTTTTTAAGCATTTAGAATGGTGCTGAGAGGAATTATTTAATGTAAAGTATCGATGAAGTGTTAATAAAATAAAACATTGTGGTGAAGAAACATCGTGTGATTTTTCATTCCATCCGTTACCACAACCTAGATAGAAAAGGAGTCTCATAGCACAGCACAATCCGTATTAATAATTGCAAAAACAGCACCAAATGGCTTGCCCAACGTGGAACACGAATTTAGGATGGAATGGAAATTACGGGAAATGAACTTACGCGAAATATCAAGTGACGATATATCTTCGCGCCAAAAAGAAAGAAGACGCCATTAGACCATCGTTTGAAACCTGAATACATCAGAATACCGATGAACGGATAATCAACGCGGGAAAACACCGGAGATCGTCTAGCGAAGCCAACTGCCCAGGAGACGTACATAACTGGACAAATCAACAGAAAAAAAGTAGGACCAAACATTTTTATTTTTACATCCAGTTTATTTTTATTTTTATGTTACTGCGAAGCGGCAAAGTAGTGGGACTTTTAACCCTAAGTGAACTGAATAAAGAAACTAAAATGTCGCGAAAAGAGATAGAAACAGGAGTGGGGGAAGGGGCAGATAGGCCTAGTTATCAGGTAGAACCAGAAAGTGAGGAACAGGTAGCAATAGGAAAAGACCAAAGGTTATTAATGATCATGTTTGAAAGACTAGAACAAAGTTTAGGTCAGAAAATGGAACAAAATAAGGTAGAATTACAGCAGGACATAGAACAAAGTTTAGGTCAGAAAATGGAACAAAATAAGGTAGAATTAAAGCAGGACATAGAACAAAGTTTAGGTCAGAAAATGGAACAAAATAAGGTAGAATTAAAGCAGGACATAGGACAAAGTTTAGGTCAGAAAATAGAAGGAGTGAGACAGGACTTAGAAAATAATAAAAAGGTCAGAAACTAGAACAGAATAAGGAAGAGATAGGTCAGAAAGTGGAGGAAGTGAGAAAGGACTTAGAACAGAAAATGGAATTAGGAAGACAGGAGTGTAAAGAAAATATGAAAGTAATGGAAACTAATTTAAAATTAGTACATAAAAACTTAAATGAAACAAAGGAAGCCTTAGAAGCTAGGATAGAAATCATAGGAGATAGGATGGGAAAAATTGAATCGGAAATGAGAGAAAATAAGATTGTATTAGAAGAAGAAATTGCTAGATGTAGAGATGAAATAACAGAATGTAATACAAGTGTAGACTGTAAGATTACAAATGTAAAAGCAGAAATAACTGAGGAATTAAGGAAAGAGATTAAGTAGTAAAGAAAGGCATTATTAATGAAACTGTAGAACAAATTGTAATTCCTAAAATTAAGACTATGACTGATGTACATTGACAACAGGATGCTATAAGTCACTTAGAAATAGAGAATGATTTAAAATCAGTTTGTGAAGAAATGAAAAAAGGAAAAGAAAATTTGGCTAATGTAAATGATGTTGTGAATGCACTACAAAGGCAAGATGATTTAGATGTAAGTAATGTACAAGATGAGAGTTATTTGAACAATGTACAAAATGTTGACTCACCATACAGAGAAAGAGGTTCACAATCAAACAATGACACAACACACAACACATGCTACACCAACAGCATACTACATGAAATCACACCACCTACATTTGACGAGGAGAAGGGAGACGATCCAAAACTCTTTGTTAAAGAGATGGAAGAGTATTTTAAAGTGAAAAGGATACCAAATGAGCTTAGGATGATGGTAGTCAAGAAAAGCTTAAAAAACAAGGCATTAGAATGGCTCAGGTTAACACTAGCTGGTCATGAGTCGTATAGCTCATTCAGAAATTTATTCCTATCAAGGTATTGGGGCCCAGCTAAGCAAAACCAAACTAGGGTAGAGCTAGCAACAGGTAGATATGATCCAACCAAAGGGTTATCGCTAGTCAATTATTTTATGAAAGTAGCCAACAAAGAAAAGCTATTAGACCCTAACCTGTCGGAAGCAGAGCTAATTACCAGCACAACAAGACATTTCCCAGACACAGTGAGAACAGGGTTAATTGTTGCGAGGCCAGTAGATTTTGCAGACATGATAGAATTACTGACAGCCTTCGAAACACAAAATGGTCGGCCTAATGAGCATAGACATAGGAATGGTCACCCAAACTCACCCATCTTAAACCGGAGCACGGCTACGAACAACCAGAATGAGGGAGAAGATAGAAATATTAGGAGCACCCATGAAAGGGGGAGGGGGGCACACCATTTCCCACAACCACATAAACATGGCGAAAGGATGGAGAACACAAGACAGCGGTACCACGACACAATACCAAGGGGTGAATCGAGATACAGAACGAATAGATATGATCAGGGGAGACCAGGAGACCGTACCCATCAAGTGAATCACATACGATTCTGTAGGGAATACTTAAACAGCCAAAGGTCGTCATACAATAGGGGTTCACGCCAAAGGGGCAGAAACCAATGGAACACCGACAACGTAAGACAACAGGAACAGAATGAAAATGTGCCGGATAGGACTGATGCCGCGCAGAATACAGAAACAATCACCTCTAACGCCCAGGAAAACTAAGTGCAAGTCAACTTTGTGTCCCGGAAGTTGACCTGTGTGGCAGTAGGGGCAATATTGACCAACATAATATAGGTACCTTGAGGAGACAGGCAAGTGAAAGAAAGGAAATAACCAATCCACCAATGATTAG
The DNA here is from genome assembly GCA_030765045.1 of Tenodera sinensis. Lineage (NCBI taxonomy): Eukaryota > Metazoa > Arthropoda > Insecta > Mantodea > Mantidae > Tenodera > Tenodera sinensis. Next base: position 530,653 of record JAUKNM010000087.1, read on the forward strand.
GCTGAAGGTATGGGGTATCGAATTGCCAGCAATGATTGATACAGGAGCCAGCACATCAGTATGCGACGAACAGCTATTCCAGGAATTAATAACGAAGAGAAATGCTGAATTCTTGCCTGTGTGTGGAGTGTATTGCAGCACAGCAATTGGCAAGAAAAAGGAACATGTTAAATACCAGGTAAGGCTGGTAATAGAAATCGGAAGCTGGAAATTCGATTTTATTTCCCTGGTAATACCTAGACTAACAGCTACCCTCATCATTGGCAGTGATTTGCTTAATCTTTGGAGGTCGGTGATCGATTATGACCTACATGAATTCATTATCAAGGAAGGAACCTCAGAGTGCACCGCGAAGTTCCTGGAGGAAGAAACATACCAGGATCCATCCGGATGAGCAGTTCTTTGTGGAGAACATCAATGTCCACAAGAATAGGTTGGTAGACCTAAGGATAAGTAAGGAGAAAACAGGTTGGACGAACGAGGAGGAAACTAATGTTTGCAGCCATTGGATCTGCACAGAAGACAAGTATGTTACCTCGAACTACTACCAACAGATGAAGAAGAACCGACGTCACAGCTAATCGACGAGAAGGTCTGGGGAGCACATGGCATCTCTGAAGAGGAAAGGAACCAACTTAGAAAAATATTAATTAAAAACAGGAAAGTTTTTAATAAAAAGCCAGGTACATGTGATAAGTACGTACATACTGTTAAAGTAAAAGATATCACCCCCTATTCACATAAATCCAGGCCCATCCCCAACTCCATCAGGGAGGAAGCTGACAGAGTGATCCAGAAAATGTTGGCGGACGGAATAATAGAACCGTCGGACTCATGTTATGTGAATCTAGTGGTATGGGTTCATAAGAAAGAGGGAAAATTGAGGATGACCATCGACGCAAGGAAAATAAATGCGCATACCTTGCCAGATCATTACAGGCCTGAGGGGGTAGACCAACTGATATCAAAATTGAAGGGAGGTCAACATTTTACTAGTCTTGACCTGACAGCATCATTCTGGCAAATTCCTCTTCATCCAGACGTCAGGAAATATACCTGCTTCATGCACAAAGGAAAGGTGTACCATTTTTTAAAGTGTGCCTTTGGATTATCGACCAGTAGCAGTGCACTACTGAGGGCTCTAGACAAAGTTTTCGGGGATACTATCGAGGCTTTTGTAACGCAATATGTTGACGATTTTTTAATATACAGCAAGGATCCCGAGTCACACTTAAATCACATAGATTATGTATTGTCCAAGTTTCAGGAAAGCAACATGACCCTGAACTTGGAAAAGTGTGAATTTTTTGTCAAAGAGGCAGAATTTCTAGGCCACATCATTACACCTGATGGTATACAACCTAATCCGGAGAGAGTCAAGGCCATAGAGTGTATACCACCCCCATGTAACTTGAAACAGTTGAGCAGGTTTCTGGGCATTTTACAGTACCAGTCAAAATTTGTGATCAACTACGCTAAGGAATTAGTACCCCTTAGAGAACTGTTGAGAAAGGATACTAAGTGGGAATGGAATGCCGAACACCAGGTAGCCTTTGAGAAAATCAAAGAACTTTTTAAGCACAGTATTCTCCTGGAACGACCGGATCCAAATTCACCTTTTCTAATATATACCGATGCTAGTGCGCACTCATATGGAGCAATATTGCCACAAGAAGATGCAGATGGCAACAAACATGTGATTGCCACAGCTTCTAGATTTCTAAACAAGATAGAAGCCAATGCCTGCATAACAGAATTAGAAATAGGTGCAATCCATTTTGCGTTACAAAAGTTCAGGCAATATATCTACCATTATAAAATAATTATATATACTGATCACGTAAGCCTGTCCTTCATCCAAAAATGCAAGCTAACCAACTCCAAAATCTTGAGGTACATACACGAAATAACATCGCATGATATAGAGGTCAGACATATCCCGGGCAAGGAGAACATCTTTAGTGACTTATTGTCAAGATTAAGATCGGAGAGTCACATGCCCGAGACGATATACAATCCACACCATGAAATTAAAATCATGCAGATAAATAGTAAGGAAAGCAACGAAATCTTACAAGACTTCAAAAACATGGCGAAGCTACAGCAAGAAGACCCTGAATTGAAAAGGCTATTCGACAAGGCTCCAGACATAGCACCAAAATTGGAAGCCAAGATAGGGAAGTTTAGAAACATCTGTTTAAATTACATGGTCGCGACGTAAGGAAGTGGAAAATGATGGTACCAAATGCCTTACAGAACAGGGTTATTTTGGCATTCCATCACTCGATGCTTCACTCTGGTACTGAGAGAACAATGCTTGCAATTGAGGAAGTACTGTACATCAAACATCTTGGCAAGAAAGTCAGGAAGTTAATTTCCTCATGCGACCTATGTCAGAAGGCCAAGCCAATTAATGTAAGATACGATGTCATTCCACAATCCATCGTGAGAAACGAGAAAAATGCATTGGTGTGCATCGACGAACATGGCGAGCTACCAAGGGGGAAAGATGGAAACAGATACATCTTTGTCATGTTTGATGTTTTCACAAAATTCACTAAGATATACCCCATTAGGAACATTAAAAGCAGAACTTACTTAAATAAAATGATCAAGGACTACATCCCAAAGTATGGGAATATAAAATCTATACTATCAGATAATGCAACAATGCATAAAAGTAAATTATTCCAGGACACCTTAAGAACATTAGGAATAAAATTATACTATTCCTCAACGTATTATCCTCAAGCAAACCCGACAGAAAGAACAATGAGGGATATAAATATATATTTCCGCCTACTTTGCCACAAAGACCACACTTTCTGGACAGAAAAATGCGGGTACATAGAGGAGGTGATTAACCATTCGGTGAACCCCACGACCAAGTTCGCCCCAATCGAATTGATGACCAACACAAAACCCAAAAGGTTGACAATTGACATTGACACTACGATGGCTGCTCAAAGGGAATTGACAAAGAAGGAAAAATGTCAATTGGCATTCAGAAGGTTACAGCAAAAGGCTGAAAAAGGGAGGAACAAGGTAAAAAGATTTATCAGGAAATGGTCCCCACAAATTGGAGAAAAGGTGCTCTTAAGAAGCCACAAAGCATCCAAGGCATCTGGGAAAAGATCTGGAAAGATGGAACTACTGTACACTGGACCACTGGTCATAACAAAACAGCTGGGTGACCACACGTATGAGCTACAGAATACAAATGGCAAGTTGGTAGGAAGATTCCATAAAAATAAATTAAAACCATACAAAGAAAGGACTAAATAGTCTTTGCCAACAAATATGTAAGGCAGGAATAGTAGAGATGATGGAAAATAACAATTTTTAATGGGTTACTTATAGAAGATTATGTTCAGATTGGAAAATACAACAAAAAAGAAAATCAACATAGTCATTGGCTATATTGACCACAAAGAGCATTGTCAACAAAGACAGGTGAGGACACTGATTGTCATTAAAGAAATGAATTATAGTGACGGAAAATAATGTGTTTTTGACATAAGGATGTCAGAGACAAAAATAAAAAGGAATCAATTGTGATGACAAAGATAAAATATTTTGACACAAGGATGTCGAGGGTGAATTGAGAAGAAAAATAATACAATTGCAGAATAATTATAAGTATAGAAGTTTTCTCTTATAGAGATAAGAGACAAAGAGGTGACAATTAGTGAAGTAAAAAAAACCATAATCAGAAAAGCAATGCCCATGAATTAAGATGGATATAGTCAATGCTAAGCTTGAAGAAATGTTGAACCAAATAATAATGAATAAGAACCCAATTAAAAAAAAATGGTACCATTAGTAACATCAGAGTTTAAGAACCGACTCAACGACCTGCCTATACATAATAAGCTTACAAGACAAAGAAGGCAAAGAACTGAATAAAATATTGCCATAAATATGATCATAATCATTAGCTCAAAATTTGTATCCTGTTTTTCTCTCCTCATAACAAGGAACATAAGTCAAAAGCCACACAATGAACCATGATACACTTAAATTATATTTGTGTCAATGTCAAATGTGAAATCTCAAAGAGTATGTGTTGTATAAGAACTGAATGTGTTGTATAATAACTGAACATATGTTGTATAATAACTGGATATGTTGTATAATAACTGGATATGTTGTATAATAACTGAATGTATTGTACAATAACTGAATTTGTATTATATAATAACTGAATATGTGATGTATAATAACTGAACATCTATTGCGTAGTAACTGAGTATGTGAAATTTATAAAGACATGCTGTGTCATGCCAAAACAAAAGACAAAGACACACAGCGAAGAAGACTGTATAGAAAAAAGAAATATTGTACAAAGTGATTGCATCAGAGGAGTAGGGAGAAGTATTGTATTGTGTTTCAAAATTGTAAATATAGGTGACAACTTGAAAAACAAAACAAGGGGCATGTGAGACAGAATATCAGAAGACCCCAAAAGAAAATCGTTCATGTGAATGTTTGTTAAAAGTGTAATTCGTTTTTTGATGTTGGTATGAGATAGTTAAATGACGAAAACATGTTGATAAGGTTCATTGTTATGAACAACTAAGTTTGCCCAAAGACGTCATAAATCTTTCCATATGTGATTTTAATATATATGTATAAATATTAGAATTATATGTGTTCCATAATAAAAGTAGGGGAGGATGATTAGGGATCGCTTCCCTAACGAGAAACAACTATTTGATGGACGCATACGCGGATGTATATGAAAAAGGCGGTGTCGCGTCAAATGACGCCAAAAACTGTTCACTCGCGTGTGTGTGTGTGTTCGAGCTGAAAAGACATATTTATGTAGTGTGAACATGGAACTTTCACCAAACTTTCATCAAGCATAAGTTCTACTAAGTGAAAAAGTGGAAAGGTTTTTAAGCATTTGGAATGGTGCTGAGAGGAATTATTTAATGTAAAGAATCGATGAAGTGTTAATAAAATAAAACATTGTGGTGAAGAAACATCGTGTGATTTTTCATTCCATCCGTTACCACAACCTAGATAGAAAAGGAGTCTCATAGCACAGCACAATCCGTATTAATAATTGCAAAAACAGCACCAGAGTGAAACGACAGTTTTTAACCGCTGCAGCACAACGCATCTACAATCGCTCTGAGCGTGCGCTGCTCCGAGAACGCATTCACCAAACCCGCCGCCAACAACCATGAGTTACTAGCCTTGCACCTCCAGCTGAGGAACTCTCTCCAAAGACATGATTGGGACCGCGCTGATAGGATCACGTACAGCTCCATGATCGTTAACCAGAGTACCACCACTACACGTCACAAGAAGAAATTTGAACGACTTAGACCCACTACCAAACTGCCTACTACCTTGGATATCAGTCGGACGGTGGTAAATCTGCCAGACCACCAATTATCACCCACAGAGACTTCACTACTTGCCAAAGGCGGCAATTACGCAGTTACCACATCTTCTCTACCAGCCGAGGATATCATCTCCAATATTGAATCTGGTATCCGCACACTTCCCACATCTGCAGCCGAAGAGATCCGCCGTGAAACTGCCAGGATTCTTCAACGCACCAAGGTTCCACCCAGCAACCTCTCAGAACAGGAAAAAACGGCTATAAAAAACCTGAACGCCAACACAGACATCATCATCTGTTCAGCAGATAAAGGAAATGCTACCGTCATCCTCAACCAGCGGGACTATGTGCAAAAAATCAAGGATCTTCTGAAACCAGATATATACCGCGAGATACAACGCGATCCAACAGCACACATACTACGTAATACCAACCTTCTGATCAAGAAGTCATCTCTACCAGAGGAAGACAAGCGATGCATCACAAAATCCGAAGCCCTGCCTCCCAGACTGTACGGCCTACCTAAGATCCACAAGCCGGATGTACCACTCAGACCTATTATCAGCGGTATTGGATCTCCCACATATAGCATCGCGAAATATCTAGCCAATCTGCTGCAACTGCATGTAGGCAACACTGATACCTATATAAAGGACTCTTCACATTTCATAGAGAAACTCCAAAATCTCACTTTGCAGCCTCAAGACATACTCGTCAGCTTTGATGTTGTCTCTCATTTACCATGGTCCCCGTCAACGACGCCATCACACAACTGAAGCAGATTTTTCCTGACGACATTGCAGCTCTCTTTCATCACGTTCTTACCACCACCTACTTCCAGTGGAATCATTCTTACTACGAACAAATCGATGGCGTGGCCATGGGCAGCCCACTCAGTCCAGTAGTAGCCAACTTCTTTATGGAATCCTTTGAAGCTACTGCTCTAAACACCGCATCTCACATGCTGTCTGCTTGGTTCCACTATGTAGATGACACGTTCATCATATGGGGTCACGGCGAGCAGCCTCTGCTGGGTTTTCTTCAACACCTCAACAGCCTTAATCCGCGCATCAAGTTCACCATGGAAAAAGAAAAAGACGGTCAGCTGGCCTTCCTGGACGTGCTGGTCAGCAGGAAAGACAACGGTAAACTTGGACACACGGTGTACCACAAGCCTACTCACATAGACCGTTATCTCAACAAAACCTCCAACCACCATCCGAGACACAAACGAGCTATGATTCAAACTCTCCTACACCGCGCTTCCCGTATTTGCGAGCCTCATCTGCTACCACAAGAGCTGCACCATCTGGAACAAGCCTTACAAGCCAATGGCTATTCTACACAAGAAATAAAGAGAGCCTTCTGACCACCCAGACGGCAGCCGATCTCTGCTAAGCCGACCCCACCTAGGAGCAAAGGCACGGTATTCCTTCCTTATGTTCAAAACGTCACCCACAGGATTGAACGCCTCCTGCTACGCCATAATATCAAGACGGTTTTCAAGCCTACAAGAGAGCTCAACAGTTTACTACGCTCAGCCAAGGACCCGAGGGACCCCCTCTCCTCGGCTGGCATATACCAGATCCCCTGCTCATGTGGTGCAGTATATATTGGTAAGACGCTACGTAGTATCAACACCAGACTAAACGAACACAAGAGATGCTGCCGTCTTGGACAATTTGAAAAGTCAGTGGTCGCTGAACATGCTATAGAAGTGGAGGGGGAGCATGTCATCAAGTTTCAGGACACCAGCATTCTATCTAACATCTCACAATACCTTGCTCGACTACAGCGCGAAGCCATAGAAATTTATAAACATGCCAATAACTTCAATAGGAAAGAGGAAGCCCTTAAGCTCAACCAAACTTGGTACCCCGTCATCGATAACATTAAACAACACAGACAGTCAAGCAACACAAACCAATCAGAATCTAGTAGCGCCCGAGATGCAGCTAGCCCCCTCCCACCAACCGCACTGCCTCAGCGAGCCCCGAGCCAATCAGAGAAGACCCCTCCGTGTATAAATTCCGCATCCCAGACAGTCAACGCCTCAGACGCAACTGTACCTTCACCAAGAAGACTTCGACCACGCCACCGATGATGTCCACCGCAGTAGTGGACGAAACGTCTGGACCAAGTTACTCCAGCAGACCACAGCAAATCAGCCCAGGAGACTCTTTAGGAAATTTGACATACTATTTTCTCCATTTTTTTTAATCTTATCAATAGATGAGATTAAATAATCCGTGTGTTTTCTTTTTGGTGTGACACGTTTAGTTTGCGCTTTATTAATATTATTTTTAGAGTATATTCGTATACTGTATTATATAAAAATCATTATACCGAATACTATTTGAAGTTTAGAATTTGTGGTTGCAGCAGTCTAAAGTAAAAACAAATTGCAGTTTTGCATGCCATTGTTTTAGGTTCACTCAAAATATAAAATAGGCCCCTTTTAGGGGTTAGTATTTCTAAAATATATTTTAATTACTAAACGCTGAATAAAATTCAGAAACCTTTTGTAAGGTCTAAACGTTTTCCGGACTTGGGGTACGGGGTTGCTAAAATTTCGCTTTCTTTGGCCAGCTGTTTGGATATTTGTATCATGTGAGTTGAGACACCAAAATGCTTTATTTTACTGTACGACCAGCTGTCAAAAATCATCAGTATTTGTATTTTAAGATTTTTGTCATCCGTTTCATGGAAAGAATCTGTTAATTTTTTTATCATTTCACAATTATTTGAAGTTTCATATGAGGCAGGGTCTGTAGCATGAAATAGTTTCTGCTTCATTGCCTGTGGTATTTTCTGCAACTTCTCTCTAGGGTAGTGTTTTTGCGAGTTTTCTTTTCTTTTTTGGAAATTCTCCTATTGCAGCCAAACTGTCGTTCAGTTTATCTGTTACATCTGTTTGGACCATACTTACTGCGTCACTAGAGGATGAAGAGCTGCCACTATCATGTTCTTCTACCAAACTTTCACTACCACTAGGCACACATAACTCGGTGGTGGTTTGTTCCTTTGGAAGTTTTGAAATTTTCATGCGGCAACTATCACAAAATTTCAAATCGTGAGATAAGTTTAAGTCTTCTAATTTAAGTTTAATCAGCATTGCTGACGTCAGTGGCCTCAGCTTTTTATTACGAACTCTGTGATTAATTTGAATGGGTTAAAACAGTAGCCGAAACTCCGTTGAACCAATCAGCCAAGATTATACACAAGCACAATCAACACCACAGCTCACACTAAAGGTCAACTAGCAATAAAATTATATTATGCAAACAATAAACACCGGATGTAAAATGACACCTTGCCCATGAGTTCACAGCACTTCCTTTAGTCGATACAAGTGACTCACCACGCACACGTCATTAGTAAAATATTTATATCACAGCTTACTCGAATCCCATTCTGAAACGAGCTTAGTTCAATGCACAATACTTCTGACTATAATTATAGTTTCTCAGTTTTTTAAAAGTAAGCGTTTAGTAATTAAAATATATTTTAAAAATACTACTCCCTAAAAGGGGCCTATTTTATATTTTGAGTGAACCTAAAACAATGGCATGCAAAACTGCAATTTGTTTTTACTTTAGACTGCTGCAACCACGAAAATTCTAAACTTCAAATAGTCTTCGGTATAATGATTTTTATATAATACAGTATACGAATATACCATAAAAATAATATTAATAAAGCGCAAAATAAACGTGTCACACCAAAAAGAAAACACACGGATTATTTAATCTCATCTATTGATAAGATTTAAAAAATGGAGAAAATAGTATGTCAAGTTTCAAAAATGTTCGATTTGACGTGAAATGACCCATTTCAGTGTTTATGCTAAGAGTTTGACCTTGACGGAAGTACAACGCATGATTCGCAATCAGCTGCACGCGGTGTGTATACCTTCTAGCCGTGAAGCCGTGTTACTCCAGTCTGCACGGCTTGCTAAGTTATTTAATTTCTCTGCATGTATTTAGAATTCCATTCTGAACTTTTTCTAGGATTACATGGCAACATCAAGCTACATTTTAAAAATTTTCCCGGAAATTTTTAGTGTAGTGTAAGTATTGTTAATGATGTTTATAATGTTAATGGCCTTGTAAAAATAGGAAATATCAAACTAATTGTTTTTTGTTTAATGTATAAATAAAGTACACATTTCAATGTTCAAAATGAGCTAAAGGTCATATTTATCTGAAACATAATACCAGAGATATTTATGTTTATGTAGAACAGTGTGCGCAAAATACCGAAAATTTTATGCTTTATATTTACCAAAATAATTAATTTACAGACAAACAAAAAAATAGGGGTATCATTTTTTCATTCACAGAACACGTAAATTTAATATTAATGAAAGTTAAATTTTGTGCGATTTGACATGGAATGACTCATAGGTGGAATTTTCTGTGACGTAGCTAAGGCATTTGATTGTTTTAATTATGACACTTCTTATAGCAAAACTGGAGTTCTATGGACTGAAAAATGAAAATTTAAGTTGGTTCATATATCTAAATGAAAGAGAACGGAGTATCAAAGTAAATAGTGATATTGGTTATGAATAGGTTTAGTAGGTCAGCTACATTAAAGAGGATTCAAGTTATGCACATTCGTATTGCATGTGACGGCACAGTGTGGGAACCAGTTCTGCCCGTTTCCTCTACAAAGCGTGCATAACTTCATGCATTTAGTAGCTCACCTACTAAGCCTAGTTATGAAAAACAAACATCAAATTGGAAAACAGTAACACATGAGTACCCCAAGGTTCAGTATTTGGGCCTTGACTGTATTTCTGATGTATATAAATGACCTATCACTTTATACAAATGATATTGTAAGTACTGTTATGTTTCCACAGTGTGCCAGTGACTTATAAAAACTTAAATGAATGTGTAATTAAATTGAATTATATTTTGAATTGTATGTCATATTGGTTTAAGCTAACAAATTATCTGTAAACCTAGACATAATAAAAGTTATTCCATTTATAACTCATCAAACATCACACACACTGATAGACATTGTCATAAACGACATGTTCTTAGAACAAATAGATGTCAAATTTTTGGGCCTTCAAGTAGCTCAGGGCCTCTCAAAGCTTAAAATCACACTGAGTGCAAGCCAAGGTGCAGAGCTTTCTTGCACTGTGCATCATGACGACTTGGTCAAGCTTGGCTCAATTCACACGCTGCAGAGTGAACCTCTGTTGATAGACGGCTAGCTTATCAGTAAAATAGATAGGTGCAATACAACTACCTAATAATGGAGGAAGCTGCTCCAAAATAAGCAGAGCATGCCCAAAGTCCATTTAATTCCGAGTGGGAACTTTATTATTTTAAAAGTTATGACCATAGAGCCAAATACCTCATCTACAGTGCAATAATTACATGTGTGAGACAATTATCTGTTGAAAGACACTATAACGGATACACATATGATAGAATCATACAGGACGCTAGAGAGGAAGAATTAATGAGGTTGCTACATCTTGGAGAGAAGCATTCTTTAACCAAAAATGAAGTTTGTACCAGTGCTTTCTAGATCATTAAAACAAAAGACCAGATTTGGTATTAAAAATCAAACTAACCAGCTTAATACTGTGCCTGCAAATAAATATTACACAGTGAGGAAGAAATAATGCTGAAAGTGAGGAAGAGGGAGACAGCAAAGTGAGCGAGAGAAGTGTGAGGAAGAGGGAGACAGCAAAGTGAGTGAGAGAGAGAAGTGTAGGTAAAGAGCGAGTAGCAGTTTACACCAAGATCAACTTTTTGCAGTCGTATTTTGCGCCTTGCACTGGTGCATGCACTCTTGAGAGGGCAGATATTTGGACTGGAAAGTTCACATTAAGTATATCTTACCCAAATTTAGCTCTGTTATGCTATCTGAACACTGGTAAATGTGAGTTCTATAGATACACTTAAATGATTATACTATGCATATTTTAACTCTATCATGGAGTATGGAGTATTATTTTGGGGCAACTCAGTAGAAACTAAATTAATATTCCTCATGGAAAAGAAGCTTTTAAGAATTATTTCCAACACCCATAGTAGACACTCTTGCAAAGATCATGTTAGAAGACGGAAGATTTTAGCCCTACCTTGCATGTACATATATATTCTCAATTCTAAAATTCTTTGTATGCAACCAAGCCACATTTATAACCAACAATGAAATTCATAAGTTAAACACTAAACAAATCATCATCCCAATGCAAAAATTTCTTGCTTCTAGAAAGGTGTATATTATGAAACCATAAAAATATTTAATGCTTTTTCAAATGATCTTAAGGGAAAAGTTTGTATCCTGATAATGCTATGTAGCTCTGCAAGTAGCATCTAGCTGTTCTATTGACAAATCATTACCAATTACATTTGATGTCTGCTCAAAAGCTACTTAAATGTATGTATAATGGAGAACTGACAATAGATGCTGTGCATTGCTAATCAAATAATAAAATGAGACGTTCTGGCTGTAAAAGCCTAGTGAAAGTTTAAAACAGAGCTCAAATTGTATTTTTAGATACGTACTATGTTAGTCTTACACTGCAGGAAAGTATTGATTTTGTCTCTATACATAATTAAAGAATTCTCCCTGCTTTGTTTTTAATATTGCCTGTACATAATGTCTTTTTATGTTCATTATTCAAATCCAGTGTTTAAGCACTATCTTTCATGAAAGTGAATGTACACCTTTCACCAGTCAGTATCATTCATGCGTTCCATGAATAGGGTGTATGAAAATTAAATCAGCCATGGTCATAGATGCATACTGTCATGATCGTCATTTTAACCTGTCACTCACTTCGAAGATTTCCATAGTTATAACCCAGAACAGTAAAATATGGACTAAATATCACAAAACAAGTTGGAATTTTCTTGCAGCAGAAATTTCAACTACAAGGCATAGGAGAATGCATAAGATAATGGAAAACACGTGCAATGATGATTTTAATATGACCAATATCTATGTTGTATATAAGCCACGTCTAACATCTACTGTTGTATCTCAGTGGTAAAACACACCCTGTGTTAAGTGAGCCGATGACTCACAGTTCAAATCCGAGCATAGATCATACTTTTTATTCCAACTCTTTCAACTTGTATTTCTTGGGCATATGCAAAATGTTGCTGGAAGTTCTTTATGCACCAAATTTGAACATTCTCACTAAGGTTTCTTCACAGTAAAGCAGCATGCCACGTCCACAAGATTGTGTGGAGCTAACTGCAGCTCAAAAGGATGAAATTGTAGGTTGTGCTACTCACGGGGAAAATGCCTCAAATAGCTTAGCCAGAGAATTGGGTTGTGACTGAGGAACACTGAAATAATACCTATTCTGGCATCACAAGGGAGAAGCTGAAATAGGCCAAATCATTCAAGGGTTCAGATCTACCTCATGTAGCACCACTTGTTCAAGATGAAGCTCTGGTAGAAGTAAGGAACCAATTTTTAAGACAAATATCTGTCTTTCTGGAAAAAGTAGTTTAGGTTCATGCTAGGCTTTCAAAACAAGAATACCATGTTAATTGTTATTTTATGGCAAGCAACTTATTGCTGGCTTTTTAAACACACAAGTTATGTGTGGACTATGTTGAGAGGTAGAATCAGGGCTGAAAAACTCAATGCCATAGAAAGAGTTTTTGCTTCATGTGCGGCTTCTCTAAACACTAAGGTACCATGGTAAGTTGCACATTAAATTCCCCAACCAATTTGTATTTTCCCAGTAGACCACTAGGGAATCTCACATCTGAGATAAGTACCCCAAGGGTGACTTACAATTTTAGATACTTTATATCCTGGGTTTAAATAATCCTGGCTATGACATTGGATACTTCAGTACTAATTCTACCTCTCAAACATTGCCCATACATGGCTTGTGTGTTCAAAAAATCAGCAGTAAATTGGATGGCATAAAATAACAATAATCACCTAAAGATTATTCAAACCTGGGACATAAAGTACTTATGATTGTAAGCTGCCCTTGGGGTACTTATCTCAGATGTGAGATTCCCTAGTGGTGTACCAGGAAAATATGAATCAGTTGGAGAATTTAATGTCATAAAGGCAAGTTGCCATGGTAGCTCAGTGATTAGAGCAGCTGCAAGTGAAGCGCAAAATCTGTGGTTCAAATACCGGCTATAGCACTGAATTTTTCAGCCCTAATTCTACCTCTCAAAGAATACCATGTACAGGGAGAGCAAAAAGTTCAGAACGGGCTGCGCGGTATTTTACCTGTCCACATTCTTGGCACTCATTGCTGTCTGCTGCTATCATAGAATGGCATGGATGAAAGCATACAACATTTTTAGAACTACTTTTAAAGGCTTTACCTACCAACTTTATGAAAGATGCTGAAACTGGCCACTGTTATCCATACATTTTTGGCACCTCTTTAGGAAACTATCCATCATTCACCATAGTCCATCTTGAGAAATGCTGGCAATTTCCTGGCAGACATTTTGTTTTAACTCCTTCAGGGTGTGTGTGCATTTGTCCCGTACAGCCGGCTCCAAATGTTTTCCGATGGACGAGAGGGTGTAGGGGCAAGAGATGAATTTTCTTATGAATTACTTGCACCTGGTGTGCCTGGCCTGTCCCAGCTTTCGTGTGGTGGGCGGGGAGCAAACAAGAAGCTAAATACTCAATTTTATTCTATCCAAACGAAAGTAATTAGCACTCTTTTTTGTATATATTTAAACAAAGATAGCGCATATAATGTATTTATCATTAATAATAATAATAATAATAATAATAATAATAATAATAATAATAATAATAATAATAATAATAATAATAATAATAATAATAATAATAATAATAATAATAATAATAATAATAATAATAATAATAATAATAATAATAATAATAATAATAATAATAATAATAATAATAATAATAATAATTAATCATTTTAACAATAAACATGCCATGGGTTATTTCGCTTATATAAATTTTGGATGTCAAGTTGTATAGCAGTCCTTTAGAATATGCTGCTGTAGCAATGAGTTTTATTCTTGGGGCATACTTGGGTCAAGCGGATAAATAAGGGCGAGATATTGTTTCCATTAAATATTCAAATTTTCTGCTAATTCAACTTTATTGCCATTAACTTGCGACAAATTATCTTCACTCTTTTACACAGATTAATACTTTTAGGTCCTAAAGCTATTGTATTCAAGACCTTCGTGGTTTCGTATAAGTTAAATCCTCACTTTGTTTCATAAATATCTTGGAATATTCACACGGTAATTGCACATATTGAATATTTATGTGCAGTATTCAACTGGGCGTCCTTTGGCAATATAATCCAAAGTTGTTGGATTGCCAGCAAAATGTATTATTCAGCAGCACAAACGTGCAGTATTCAACTGGGCGTCCTTTGGCAATATAATCCAAAGTTGTTGGATTGCCAACAAAATGTATTATTCAGCAGCACAAATATGCAACCATCTTGAACAATGCATATATCACAGTAAAGATTCATTAGTATCTTATTGGGGTAATTGTTATTTCTCCTAGATACGGACATAGCAACCATGCCTCATTGGTTACTTATCATTATTGTTTTCAATATGACAATCATAAGGGAAATATGCTGATGAGTAATACAGCTTGATTCCTAACCTGGTGAGGGTATTTTTAAATACTTTACTATGATGCATGGACACGTTATCGGCACGATTGCTTTCATCTTTCCATATTTCGGGATATAACCCTTTATTATCTTATTTAAACACATTTGACTTTTTATGTTCTTTACTGGATATATTTTGACCAATTTTGTGAATACACCCAACAACACAAATATATATCTGCACCCATTCATGCTTGGAAGTTCTCCGTGTTCTTCTATGGCGACAAGTGTGCTTCTTTCCTCTCGTAGGACTGATTGCGGAGTTATATCATATTTTATGTTTATTGGCTTGGCCTTCTGGCATAGTTCACACGCCAATATTAACTTCCTAAATTTTTTTGCCTGGTGTTTTATGTATAAGATTTTACTAACAGCCAATGACGTCTTTTCGCTTCCCGCATGTGCGAGCGAATGGTGGAATATAAGGATTATTTTATTCTGAAGAGAGTTTGGCACTATTATTTTCCATTTTCTCACATCCTGTCCATGAAGTTTCAACAGTATTCCCCTGAACTTCACGGCTTTGGTGTTTATACCTGCTTTCATGTTGTTGTTAGCTAATGCTGGATTTCTGACAATGAAGTCATTAATCCTCTTGCTCTCCAATATTTTTCACTGATGGATGGGGCATTAGAAGACCTGCTTTCATGTACCCCACCTTATTAAACATTCCGCTCAAATTGGGGCCTTCTTGTCGCAATTTTGATATATTTTCGAAATCCTTTAACAGTATGTTATTATCTTCTATGTTTATTTACATTGTCTTGATTTCATAGTTCGCTTATTGATAGTTTCGGGAATGCATTTTTGTGATCTTAATTTGGACAGCATGCCGCTGAAGAAATTTTCACTCCCGGCTATGTTTTATTTCAATCTCATGCGAAGCAACTTTGTGAATGTACCTGGATATCTTAAGAGTTCATTAACTTGCAGGATTGTATGAACGATGAGCTCACATGATCTGTGTACACAATTTTGTACGTGTATACGTCTTGCCTGAACTTCTGTAGTGCAAAATGATTGCCGAAATTTCCAATTCCGCGATGCATGCATGCCTCTATCTTGGATAGCAATCGTGATGCTGTGGCGATCACGTGATTTTCTCCTGCATCGTCTTTTTGTGCTGGGATAGCCCCGAATGAGTGCATACTGGCGTCCATGTATATTAGGAATGGCACTTTTGGATTTGGGCATTCAAGGATTGTGTTCCTGAACAATTCCTTTATTTTTTCGAATGCTTTCTGGTGTCCCCCCCCCCCCCCCCCCCATTCCCACCTCACGTTTTTCTTTAGTAGTTCTCTCAATGGAGCTAGTTCTTTTCCATAACTGATCACAAATTTTGACTGTGTAAAACTCAATGAACCTTCTTAGTTTCAAATTCTTCAGTGAGGTAATGTATCCTATTGCCTTCTCTCTGGGTTGGGCTTTATCCCCTTGGATGTTATGAGGTATCCTAGGAATTTGGCTTCTTTCGCAAAGAGTTTGCACTTTTCCAGGTTTAACATCTGCATGGGTTCTGTTTTATAAGTGACAACGCACGTAAGATCTGCAATGCTGACAAGATTTTAAATGGAGAACACCTACTGGAATGCCCAGAATTGAGGAAAGCTGTACCAAATGGGAAGATACATAATGTATACTGGATGGCTAGGGAAAAATTGATGGATCAAAATTCTGCACATTAGATCAATAACAGGTTTATTGTCATACCGCACTCTGAAATTTTGCAAGTACGTGGTTTATATGCTGTATGTGAAACATTGGGTCTGTGCTGTAAAACAGAAAATCATCCACGTACTGCACAATGAGCTCTTTTGGTTATCCCCAAACACTTTGTCTACTGCCCTCAATAACACACTGCTACTAGTAGAAAACCCGAATGTGCACTTCTTGAAGTGGTACACTTTCCCATGGTACAAGAAACCAGAGTATTTTCTTATATTCTCATGCAACGATACCTGCCAAAATGATGCCACAAAGTCCAGGCTGGAGAAACATTTTCCTCCCTTCAATTTCGAAATGAGTTGATTAACTCCTTCCAGTATGAAATGATATGGTATGGTATGCATGTTAATTTTCTTGGCATCGATGGTCATTCTTAATTTACCACCTTTCTTGTGTGCCCACACAATGATATCATCCTTTAGCACTTGTTTGAAGACTAGATCCACTTCCTCGCATATAGAGTTTGGGATGCGCCTCGACTTATGTGAATAAGGTGAGCTATTGGTCACTTTAAATGTGTGAATATATGTGTTCCAGGTAGCAGGCTTTTTGTTAAAACATTTTCATGTTACTTGTCCTAATTTCTTTCAGTCTGCATTTAATCTTTTGGTTGGTATCATATGTGCGGGTAATTTATTTGTTTATTGTTTCCAACAAATCGTGGATTTGGCTGTTTTCAATTACACAATGTTGGTAATGTCGCTGTTCTGTGTCATTGCACTGGTGGGAAAACACATGGTTACAGGACCTGAACTCTTTATCTTGGTTTATTTCTTCATTCCTATTGGTGCTGATATGCAGAATTCTGTTCTCATGAATCTTAATATTTTCTATGAAGAAACTTTAGTCTGTATTGATATAGACGTCAGTTTCTTTGTAGAAAATATTACGATAAACGAATAAATTCTACGAAGAGACTTTAGTCTGTATTGATATAGACGTCAGTGATTGCTGATATAAAACTAGAGAATACAAATAACAGCCAAGGTCTCATGAATCTGTATTGGAACTTCCAAAGAAGCAGATTGGAACAAATATAAAACTGAATTTGAACATAAATTTAAAGAACAAACAAACTCATACCTGCATGACCAACCAGATCATATGAACAAAAATTTCTGTAAAGTCATCCTAGAAACGGGAAAAAAACATATTCCTCGTGGAAGAATTAAAAATTTCAAACCCTTTTGGAACCCCCAGTTAGAAGAACTGAAAAAACAAAGGGATATAGCTAGAAATACAGCTGAACAAACAAAATACATATTGGATACACAAATATGGCGAAAGAAATGTGCCTCACTAAAAAAAGAAATTAATACTGCTAAAAGGAATCACTTTAATAATTTCTTAGAAAAAATCGATTATAGGACAGATGGTAACAAAGCTCATAAGTTCATAAAAAATGTCAAGGACAGGAAAGAAAACAACAGCACACCTATCATACACAACAATAAAATATTAGTAAATGATGCAGTCATAGCCGAAACATTCAATAAATATTATGCTAATTCACATAAAGTAACAAGAAATAATAAAAAGGAACATAAAGAATTTAAGAAAGATTTGAAACAAGAAAGAGAATGTGATCCTAGCACTCAGTGCAATATCTTTTTTCAAAATTTTAATATGCAAGAACTGAACATTGCAATAAATAATCTAAAAAACAAAAAGTCTCCTGGACCTGATCACATACATCCAGAGTTCATAAAAAACCTTGGAAAAACAGCAAAACAACAACTACTAAAACTCTACAATCTATCCTGGAAAACCACTGTACCTGCTGAATGGCGAAAGGCAATAATTGTCCCACTCTTGAAGAAAGACAAAACAGCGTCAGAAATAAAAAATTATAGACCAATAGCTCTTACTAGCATAATAGCAAAAGTGATGGAAAGAATGGTGTCAAACAGGTTAAATTGGTTTCTAGAATAAAAATATTTAATTTCCCCATGTCAAGCTGGATTCAGAGAGTTCCAATCTACAAATGAACAAGTCTTACTTCTCAGTCAAGAAATCAAAGACTCCTTCAATAGAAAAGAAGATAATTTATCAGTTTTTATTGATTTCCAAAGTGTGTATGATTCTATATGCAGAACAAAACTACTAAAGAAAGTAAAAAAAAAAGGATAAAAGGTCCAATGTTTTCATGGGTATGTCATTTCCTAACACAACGCTTTATAGCAACCAGATATGGAAGAAATATATCTAAATACAAACAAGTACACTGTGGCTTACCACAAGGCACAGTGCTCAGCACAACACTTTTTAATATATTTATCAACGATCTGCCACAACAAATACAAGAATCAGGTGTGAAGTGTGCACTATTTGCTGATGACTTAGTAATGTGGACTTCAAAACCAAAAAGCAAAAGTACAGAAAGTGAATTAATAAAGCTAAATTTTTGGGATAACAAAACACATCTACATTTATACAGTATTTACAATCCTCCCAGGAATGTACCGGATCTCTCACTTATTGACCAATTAAATAAAACAATCGTAATTGGGGATTTCAATGCCCATTCCAAAAGATGGGGTTATGAAAAAGTGGATTCTACAGGGAAGATAGTGGAAGAATTTTTGAATACCACAACTTTTGAACTGATTTATAGTAAAGAAGATCCCACAACCTTCATACATTATTCTGGAGCGGGCAGTAACCCAGACCTCTTGTTAGCTACAACAGATATTGTTTCAAAAATTAAAAAACAAGTTATAGAAGATCCAAGTTCTGGTCACAGAGCGGTAATTGCTGAGATAAAACTAGAGAATACAAATAGCAGTCAAGGTCCTACGAATCTGTATTGGAACTTCAAAAAAGCAGATTGGAACAAATATAAAACTGAATTAGAACATAAATTTAAAGAACAAACAAACTCACAGCTGCATGACCAACCAGATCATATGAACAAAGAATTCTGTAAAGTCATCCTAGAAACTGCAAAAAAACATATTCCTCGTGGAAGAATTAAAAATTTCAAACCCTTTTGGAACCCCCAGTTAGAAGAACTGAAAAAGCAAAGGGATATAGCTAGAAATACAGCTGAACAAACAAAAAACATATCAGATACACAAATATGGAGGAAGAAATGTGCCTCATTAAAAAAAGAAATCAATACTGCTAAAAGGAATCACTTTAATAATTTCTTAGAAAAAATGGATTATAGGACAGATGGTAACAAAGCTCATAAGTTCATAAAAAATGTCAAGGACAGGAAAGAAAACAACAGCACACCTATCATACACAACAATAAAATGTTAGTAAATGATGCAGTCATAGCCGAAACATTCAATAAATATTATGCTAATGCACACAAAGTAACAAGAAATAATAAAAAGGAACGTAAAGAATTTAAGAAAGATTCGAAACAAGAAAGAGAATGTAATCCTAACACTCAGTGCAATATCTTTTTTCAAAATTTTAATATGCAAGAATTGAACATTGCAATAAATAATCTAAAAAACAAAAAGTCTCCTGGACCAGATCACATACATCCAGAGTTCATAAAAAACCTTGGAAAAACAGCAAAACAACAACTACTGAAACTCTACAATCTATCCTGGAAAACCACTGTACCTGCTGAATGGCGAAAAGCAATAATTGTCCCACTCTTGAAGAAAGACAAAACAGCATCAGAAATAAAAAATTATAGACCAATAGCTCTTACCAGCATAATAGCAAAAGTGATGGAAAGAATGGTGTCAAACAGGTTAAATTGGTTTCTAGAATCACAAAATTTAATATCCCCATGTCAAGCTGGATTCAGAGAGTTCCACTCTACAAATGAACAAGTCTTACTTCTCAGTCAAGAAATCAAAGACTCCTTCAATAGAAAAGAAGATAATTTATCAGTTTTTATTGATTTTCAAAGCGCATATGATTCTATATGCAGAACAAAACTAGGTCCAATGTTTTCATGGCTATGTCATTTCCTAACACAACGCTTTATTGCAACCAGATATGGAAGAAATATATCTAAATATAAACAAATACACCGTGGCTTGCCACAAGGTGCAGTGCTCAGCACTACACTTTTTAATATATTTATTAATGATCTACCACAACAAATACAAAAATCAGGCGTGAAGTGTGCACTATTTGCTGATGACTTGGTAATGTGGACTTCAAAACCAAAAAGCAAAAGTACAGAACTGGAAAAAACCATGCAACAATCCTTAACCAACTTACAGAGGTGGACCAAAGAAAATTTAATGACTGTTAATACAACAAAATCAAACTACCAAATCTTTTCACTAAGAAAAAAACCACTAAAAATAAAACTAAATTTTGAGGGTCAACAATTACCAGAAACAAAGGAAGCAAAGTATTTAGGAGTTACATTTGATACCAAACTTACATGGACCAAACAAATAGAAAATGTAATACAAAGAGCAGAGAGGCGCCTTTCACTGTTAAAACGTCTAACAGGAATGAAGTGGGGATGTTCCAGAGCAACGCTTAACACAACATATAATATATATATAAAACCGTTGTTTACTTACTGCAGCGAAGTTCTTGTAACAGCAAACACAAAAAAAATTCAAATCTTTCAAAACCAAAGTCTGAGATTAATTACAGGTGCTATCAAAACCACACCAATAGCAGCTATGGAAATACTAACCAACCAATATCCGATTGAATATGAAATAGAAAAAGCGGCTCTTATTCAACATGAAAAGTTGATCAGACTCCCATTCAATACATGGCACAAGAGAAATTTTACACATACACTAAAGACTCAGGAGAGCTTTCTTTCCAAAATTCAAGATATCAAGAAGGATGTACACCTTCCTAATTCAAAGGAAAACTTCGTATCTAAAGTCAATCCAACACATACATTAGACATCACATATTATTTACACCTGACAGAAGAAGTTAAAAAAAGTGATACTCCAACTAGTGTTCTAAAATTATTGGCATTAGAAACAATCCATACTAGGTTTCCAGAACATGAGTGGCTCCATATTTATACTGATGGATCATTTATATCAAACCAAGATGGAGCAGGTGCTGGAGTCACATGTCACCTCTTTTCCTATTACAAATCTTTAAGTTATGGAACTACTAACTTTGATGGAGAAATTGAAGCAATTCGAATGGCCCTACAAAATCTTTTGTATAGAATTTCACATTTTCAGCAAGCAGTTATTCTCTCAGATTCCAGGGCAGCAATTATAGCAATTACTTCCAAGTTGTCACCAAAAAACCAAACTATTATAGAATGTTGGAAGATGCTTAGCCATCTAACAGCACTTCAAAAACACCTAGTCTTCCAATGGATACCGGCTCACTGTGGACTGAGTGGTAATGAGAAAGCTGATTTTCTTGCAAAAAAGGGTACCAGCGGTGTACAAAAATCTATAGTTAATTTACCATTTTATGCAGCTAAAAGATTAGTCAACTCTGAATTCAAAAAAATTATTGCAAAATATTACTATGAAAAATCAAAGAATAAAAGATGGGAACTACCAAACATTCAAACAGTGATTCCTGAGTATCCTCGAAAAACAGCAGTTGCAATCTTCAGGTTGATTACAGGACATGATTGTCTGGCAAAACATTTAAACAGAATTGGGATATATTCTTCACCACTCTGTCCTCTATGTGATCTGCAAGAGGAAATGGATCGAGACCACCTTCAAATATGCCCGGCCACTTCTAGTGCCCCATCCATCAGTGAAAAATATTGGAGAGCAAGAGGATTAATGACTTCATTGTCAGAAATCCAGCATTAGCTAACAACAACAGTTCTTGTAACAGCAAACACAAAAAAAAAAAATTAAAATCTTTCAAAACCAAAGTCTGAGATTAATTACAGGTGCTATCAAAACTACACCAATAGCAGCTATAGAAATACTAACCAACCAATACCCCATTGAATATGAAATAGAAAAAGCGGCTCTTATTCAACACGAAAAGTTGATCAGACTCCCATTCAATACATGGCACAAGAGAAATTTTACACATACACTAAAGACTCAGGAGAGCTTTCTTTCCAAAATTCAAGACATCAAGAAGAATGTACACCTTCCTAATTCAAAGGAAAACTTCATATCTAAAGTCAATCCGACACATACATTGGACATCACATATTATTTACACCTGACAGAAGAAGTTAAGAAAAGTGATACTCCAACTAGTGTTCTAAAATTATTGGCATTAGAGACAATCCATACTAGATTTCCAGAACAAGAATGGCTCCATATTTATACTGATGGATCATTGATATCAAACCAAGATGGAGCAGGTGCTGGAGTCACATGTCACCTCTTTTCCTATTACAAATCTTTAAGTTATGGAACTACTAACTTTGATGGAGAAATTGAAGCAATTCGAATGGCCCTACAAAATCTTTTGTACACAATTTCACATTTTCAGTAAGCAGTTATTCTCTCAGATTCCAGGGCAGCAATTATACCAATTACTTCCAAGTTGTCACCAAAAAACCAAACAATTATAGAATGTTGGAAAATCCTTACCCATCTAACAGCACTTCAAAAACACCTAGTCTTCCAATGGATACCAGCTCACTGTAGACTGAGTGGTAATGAGAAAGCTGATTTTCTTGCAAAAAAGGGTACCAGCAGTGTACAAAAATCTATAGTTAATCTACCATTTTATGCAGCTAAAAGATTAGTCAACTCTGAATTCAAAAAAATTATTGCAAAATATTATTATGAAAAATCAAAGAATAAAAGATGGGAACTACCAAACATTCAAACAGTAATTCCTGAGTATCCTCGAAAAACGGCAGTTGCAACCTTCAGGTTGATTACAGGACATGATTGTCTGGCAAAACATTTAAACAGAATTGGGATATATTCTTCACCACTCTGTCCTCTATGTGATCTGCAAGAGGAAATGGATCGAGACCACCTTCAAATATACCCGGCCACTTCTAGTGCCCCATCCATCAGTGAAAAATATTGGAGAGCAAGAGGATTAATGACTTCATTGTCAGAAATCCAGCATTAGCTAACAACAAGATATAGATGTCATAATTATGTTGTTCGATTGTTTCTTCCACAAATTTGACACTATATTTTGTGGTATTGGTGCATACCAATATTTTTGTAGTGGATTTTCGACTTCCAATAGTTCAGCACATTGCTCCCAATGGTGTTTCAAGCCCGGAAACAACTGGAGCTATTAGGTCAAATTTCCAATCATTCATTTTTGCCCTTAACTTCACCTGATAACTAGTTCTTTCTTTTTCCCTATGGCAGTGCTACAATATATGCCACATACCGGTAAGTACTCTGCATGTTTTTCTTTTGTTATTATGTTGAATATATTTTCATCACAGACAGCATCAGTGTCAATCATTGCATGCAAGGTGATATCCCAGATTTTCATTTTAATTAGTGCTGGAATAGTCATCTCCGTTTTGCAACCATCACATATTCAATTATGTCTACTGTAAATTTTGTGTTGTTGTCTCTTATACCACTAAGACCAACTTCTGAGATGCAAAATTGATCTTGGTTTAGTTTTCCTGGGGGTTCTTAGTGTTTACCTGCAAATCTGAGTGTGTGTTTAGCATTGAGTGTGGCGTCCCACACCTACTTTCACCATTGGCATTATTGGTCAAGTTGGGTGCCTCATTTTGAGTGGTGCCTACAGCATTGGGAGCTTCCCAAGTGTCTTATGGCTTTGGTCTCTAACATATTGTTTACAAAAGTTTATGTGGTTTATCTGGTGGTTGTCTCTACTGACTTGTTATTGTGGAATTCCCTCATCCAGTCATAGTATGACTCCCTTTTGGGCAGTGTCCTCTGTATTTTTCCCAAGTATCTTGGGTCCACTTGTTTTGGTTATTATCTCGGGGATATAGCATCTTTTCTTGGTGTTCCTCTTGCATGAGGGTTGGCATACTCCGGTACCTATTGTTTTTGTAATTATTGTATGTGGTTTTTCTGTTCCTGTTTTCTTGGGGTTTCTGGTTTTGAGTCTCAAATGCAGTTAGCAGTTCTATTACGTCCGCAAAATCTACAGGTTTGGCACGGCATATGGAAAATGTCTGATTATGCTGGTCAGTAATTCTACTTCAGACATGTAGTATAGCTCTATCAGTTTTCCCCTGATTGCCACCTTCGTGAAGTAATCCACCATGGATTGTCCTCTTGATGGGTCATATCTACCCATGATCAATTCTAGCCTTGCCTGATTTTGTTTGGCGGGTCCCCAGTACCTTGATAGAAATAAATTTCCAAATGATGAGACATTTCATGACCTGCCAGCGTTAATCTTAACCATTCCAAGGCCTTATTCTTTTTAGACTTTTCTTGATGATCATCTTTAGTTCACTTGAGATATTTTTTACCTTAAAATATTCCTCAATTTCCCTTATAAACAGTTTGGGATCATCCCCATTGCCTTCATTGAACACCAGATATGTTATTTCATTTAATCCATTGCTTGCATAACATGTGTGTGCATTGCGTGTGTGTGCACATGATGTGCGTGAGTGCGTGTAAGGATTCACTACATGTGTCATCATTTTCATTTACACAATTTAAATCTAGATTATTCTGAACAATCTCTGTGCCATCACTCTGTGTTTGCCATCCAATCACAACTTTATCTCTTTCTTGTTTGTGTTCTGTTTCTGCCATTATCTTATGGCTTATTGACTTTAATTCATTTACTTTAGTTTGCATTAGTTTCATTTCTTCAATTATTTCTTGTTGTGATTGCATCACATTCTAAAGAATGCACATTTCTGCCACTACAATCTCTCTTATACTAGCATGATGTATATATTTAATCTCCTTTAATTTTTCATCTCCTGACTTACTGCTTTTTTCACTTCCTCACTTTGTTTTGTTTTATACTTATTTTGTAGTGACCTCAAATATTCTATGTCCCCAAACAGTTATGTTCTAACATTCATTTCCTACGTTAGTTCTACATAATACCATTTCAGCTTTACATTTATCTCTTCCATTAATATAATTTTATTTTCCTTCATTTCGATCTCTAAACTGCTCATTTTAGTTCCTACAATTTCTATTTTACTTTCTATGGTACTCTTAGTCATGATTATTTCCCTATGGACGTTTTTTTAAAATTATTTTTCATTTCCATCATATTTCTATTGCGAGGGCGGTTCAATAAGTAATGCAACACTTTTTTTTTTTCTGAAACAGAGGTTGTTTTATTCAGCATTCAAATACACCATGTTATTCCCCAATCTTTTAGTTACACAACATAATTTTTCAACATAATCTTCGTTCAATGCTACGGCTTTACGCCACCTTGAAAAGAGGGCCTTATGCCTGCACAGTACCATTCCACTGGTCAATGTCAGAGCCAACGTCGTACTGCATCAATAACTTCATCATCCGAGTAGTGCACCCCACGGATTACGTCCATCATTGGGCCATGGAAATCTGACGGTGCTAGATCAGGGCTGTAGGGAGGATGCGGAAGAATAGTCCACTGAAGTTTTGTGAGCTCCTCTCAGGTGCGAAGACTTGTGAGGTCTTGCGTTGTCATGGAGAAGAAGAAGTTCATTCGGATTTTTGTGCCTACGAACACGCTGAAGTCGTTTCTTTAATTTTCGAAGAGTAGCACAATACACTTCAGAGTTGGTTGTTTGACCATGGGGAAGGACATCAAACAGAATAACCCCTTTCAGCACCCCAGAAGACTGTAGCCATGACTTTACCGACTGAGGGTATGGCTTTAAACTTATTCTTGGTAGGGGAGTGGGTGTGGCGCCACTCCATTGATGTCCGTTTCGTTTCGGGTTCGAAGTGATGAACCCATGGTTTCATCGCCGGTAACAATGTTTGACAAAAAACTGTCACCATCAGCCTCATGACAAGCAAGCAATTCCGCACAGATGGTTCTCCTTTGCTCTTTATGGTCTTTGGTTAGACATTGAGGGACCCAGCAGGAACAAACCTTTGAATATCCCAACTGGTGAACAATTGTGACAGCACTACTAACAGAGATGTCAAGTTGAGCACTGAGGTGTTTGATTGAGATCCGGTGATCATCTCAAATGAGTGTTCGCATGCTCCAACGTTGCAGGAGTCACAGCTGTGCACGGCCGCCCAGCACGCAGGAGATCACACAGTTTTGCTTGACCTTGCGGTGATGATGACACATGCTTTGCCCAACGACTCACCATGCTTTTGTCCACTGCCAGATCACCATAGACATTCTGCAAGCACCTATGAATATCTGAGATGCCCTGGTTTTCTGCCAAAAGAAAATCACTGCCCATTGTTTGGAATGCACCTCCGTTAGGCGCCATTTTAAAAGCTCTGTATAGCGCTTTCACCTATCGGAAGTACCTTAACCCCTAACATGCTGACCTGTCATGGCATGTAATACGTCCTCTGATTGGTAATCAGAGGATATGGTTGGTGAATTTATTTTGATAATTCTCCCGGTCAGGTCAGTGAGACCCGTAAACCAACGACAGGTGTGGTCCTCCAGACATTCTGGGGGTTGTGAGAGAGCGATGTGACCGTCAAAACATAAAAATATGGTGCTCTCTAAAAAGCGGTTACTATTACTGCTATTGCTCTCTTCAATATCATCAGTGAAAAATATTGGAGAGCAAGAGGATTAATGACTTCATTGTCAGAAATCCAGCATTAGCTAACAACAACAACCTAACAGAAGTCAATGAAACTTTACGAGACAAAGCGAGAATATTTGAAAATGTTCCAAAAGAAATGTCAGGTTTTTCCAACCAAAATTGGCCAAGAAAAAACATGTGTTGCATTACTTATTGAACTCCCTTCGTGCATTGTTTTCTACCCTGTTCTATTTCTTTTTTCAAATCATTTTTAGTTTTTTCTAGCTCTACTCTACCTTGCTCAATTTTTTAACCTAAAGCCTGTTTCAATCCTGCCTCTGGCGCGGAGGAACCGGGTTCGATCTCCGGTACCAGCATGGGGATTTTATCTCTTCTGGAAGGTCTGGCATGGGGTGCACTCAGCCTCGTTAGTCCCTGGGTGACCAATTGAGGAGCTACTTGATGGAAAAGTAGTGGCCCCAGGTCGTGAAGACCGCATAACTGGCCGGGAGGGCTCAGGACGCTGACCACCTACCACCCTCCAGCACTGCACCCCACCAATGATGCCTGTAATGGCCCAAGGTGGGGGACGCAGTGGCTGGGCGATAAGGCTTGACTCTTCATGGGCTGTAGTGCCGGGGCTTAGTTTAGTTTTTTTAAAGCCTGTTTCAATTCAGTTATTTCTTCCCTACTTTGATTTCTTAACCTGAGCCAGTTATTTTTGAGTCTAATGCAGTCATTTCTTTACCTAAGCCCATTATTACTTAGTCTAAATCCTGCTTCAATTCCTTCAACATTATAACTTGGTTTTCCCCCACTATCGCTACTTCCCTTTCTATTGCTTGCGGTACCTCTACCATTTCCCCTACTGCACCTGCTTCCATTCTTTCTACATTTTCTTTATTCATTGTTGTTAGCTAATGCTGGATTTCTGACAATGAAGTCATTAATCCTTCTTTACTCATTGTTGACGGATTAATTACTTTTCTGTCCTGCAGTTTCATTCATATAAAAAATTATTAGAAAGAAAAAGGTTTTGTCCTACTTTCTGGTGTCTTCTGTGTTTCCTCTGGTTGGATGCTTTCCTCGGGACACATTGAAAATCCAGTCGTGGAGATAAGGTCTTTAAATTTGGCTGGATCCGTGATGAGATCCAATCCAGATGTCCTTGGGATATCTCCACAGATGACGATTCATGTCTCACATTTTGTTTGGAAAAGTTTTAAAAGCCTTTCTTCCTTTTTATTCGCTTTTCATGCCCTCCGATTGGGTAGCCAAATGTAGCAGTCCTTTTGAAGATGCTGCTGTACCAATGAGTCTTATCTTCGGGGCGTTCTTGGATCAAGTGGATAAATAAGGGCAAGATATTATTGTTTCCAATAAATATTCAAGTTTTCCACTAATTCACACATTGAATTATGCTGCATGGCAATGCAAAAACAACAGCTACATTACAACGGGAATTACCTTCTGGGTTGCCTTGTATAAGAACATTCCTAAGTTAGCTTAGTGTTGTATTCTAACAACTGAATACTTACAATTCCACAAGCTGATATTTCTTCAGCTGCAATTACTGATTCTTCATTCATTCCTTAGGTTTTTATATATTTATTTGTTACCATCCTCAATTCAAAGGTAACATGATAATTACCCCTTGTATATATTTATATATACTATGATTTTACAATTTTTTGGTTTATAAGTTCAAATTTTGTCCCTTTATGATGTGTCTGTTCATGAACTGTGTTACTGTGTTGCTGGTGATTCGCATTCTTTTGAATATTTTAAAATTTTAATTTGTATTTTAAATTCTTCAAACAGCATCAAATAAAAATAACATGTTTCTAAATTACCCTCATGTCTCTTAAAATTAAATTGACAAACTTAAATTAGTAAATCAAGTGCTTAAATCAATAACTCAACTTCTATGAATGTAATATTCAAAATTTTACAAGTACCTGTGTATGTGTGATTATTAAGGCTAGGAAGTTCATGCATTTGCGTGTTTTTTCATAGGGGTAAAAAATGTATGCTTTTACATTATGTGCACTTACTCAGGGGTCTCTGTTTAGCGGATATGTGAATGGCAACCACAAGGTACCCAAGCTCAGCAGAACATTACTTCCATTAACTGGTGTTTTGCTCCTCACTGTAACTTTCCTATCTGACCTTACCTTGATCATCTCTTGTTCTCTTCCGACCCTGATGCTATTAGGGTTCCTGAGGGCTAGGGAGTCTTTATTTTTCCAACCTCTTCATTTCTCTAATTTCTCTATAAAACCTTAACCCCTAACATGCTGACCTGACATGGCATGTAATACGTCTTCTGATTGGTAATCAGAGGATATGGTCGGTGAATTTATTTTGATAATTCTCCCGGTCAGGTCGGTGAGACCCATAAACCAATGACATTCTGAGGGTTGAGAGAGAGCAATGTGACCGCCAAAACATAAAAATATGGTGCTCTCTAAAAAACGGTTACTATTACTGCTATTGCTCTCTTCAATATCAAATTATGAAATATGACTCGAGGGGTAAAATGTTCCGGAGTTAAAATAGTCTCCCATTCGGATCTCCGGGCGGGGACTACTTCTCGAGAACTTATAAAATTAGCAGTTGCAACCTTTAGGTTGATTACAGGACATGATTGTCTGGCAAAACATTTAAACAGAATTGGGATATATTCTTCACCACTCTGTCCTCTATGTGATCTGCAAGAGGAAATGGATCGAGACCACCTTCAAATATGCCCGCCATCAGTGAAAAATATTGGAGAGCAAGAGGATTAATGACTTCATTGTCAGAAATCCAGCATTAGCTAACAACAACAACAACAACTTTATTGCCATTAACTTGTGGCAGATGAACAAATTAACTTCACTCTTTTACAAAGATTAATACTTTTAGGTCCCAAAGCTATTGTATTCAAGACCATCACGGTTTCGTATAAGTTAAATACTCACTTTGTTTCATAAATATCTTGGAATATTCACAACATAATTGCACACATTGAATATCTACACGCAGTATTCAATTGGACGTCCTTTGGCAATATAATCCAACATCAGTGGATTGCTGACAAAATCAGCAACATATGTGACCGTCTTGAATGATGCATATATCACTAGTAAAGGTTCATTAGCACCTTATTGGGGTAATTTTTTATTCCTCCTAGATACCCACATAGCAACCACGACTCATTGGTTACCTATCGTTATCGATTTCAATGCGTCAATCATAACGGGTTATGATCGACCTTGGGTATATTTCCTCTCTATTTTAAAAACTTCAGGACATAAATCGAGAAATATAATTTTGGTAATTACATTACATATATGAAATTTATAGACAATGGAAACAACTTGGCATATTAAATACAGGCGTAAATCCTTCCCCTAATTCATTTTGACATACAACTCCTGTCACAGTTGTAACACATTTAGCACAGACCAATGCTAAGTGCAGAATATAAAGCTTCCATACGCTGGCACATTGTTTTCACAGTTATGTTTAATTAGATTTTGAAATATATATAGAAGAGTTCATATGTCATTCTTAAGCTTTTTTGTAATTAAAAAAATAAGAAACATGTGATATGCACAACATGTCTATTTACCACAAAAGTGAACAGAATAGACGTTTACTTCCTAATTTGGGTATATTTTATAAGTCCACTGGCACACACCACACAATATTTAGGCAAAATATGAAACTTCTACACACCTGGCTTCTTCAGTTAAGGAAATAATATTTAAGTTAGAGTTGAAAATACGGAAGCAAAAATGCAATACATAATAGTAACGAATGTAGGAAGTAGCTGTTGTTGAGGAAATTCACACAACAGTTCATATCATTTGTAGTGCAACAAAACTGTTAGTGATTAAAGTGAACTATTCATGCATCGATTATCTATTGCATGTGCCCCATGTTTTTCGCTTTAAATCTTATAAGTATTTCCAAGGAGACAAACAATTCACAATCACAAATTTTCAGGACAGTGCATGGAGCTAGGAAAATTATTTTATACTTTCTAGTCTATTTTAAAAATATGGAATATTAAAAATTACTTAAACTTTTTAAACCTTAATTTTGTTATAAAGTGATATGATACCTCTAATGCCAAATATTTAGTTTCCATCCTCACTGTGAGTTCATGCTGCATCTATAACATTAATGCTGTTGTTGTTGTTGTTAGCTAATGCTGGATTTCTGACAATGAAGTCATTAATCCTCTTGCTCTCCAATATTTTTCACTGATGGATGGGGTACTAGAAGTGGCCGGGCATATTTGAAGGTGGTCTCGATCCATT
Organism: Tenodera sinensis; assembly: GCA_030765045.1. Lineage (NCBI taxonomy): Eukaryota > Metazoa > Arthropoda > Insecta > Mantodea > Mantidae > Tenodera > Tenodera sinensis. The sequence continues at coordinate 562,221 of JAUKNM010000087.1, forward strand.
TCCTCTTGCAGATCACATAGAGGACAGAGTGGTGAAGAATATATCCCAATTCTGTTTAAATGTTTTGCCAGAAAATCATGTCCTGTAATCAACCTGAAGGTTGCAACTGCCGTTTTTCGAGGATACTCAGGAATTACTATTTGAATGTTTGGTAGCTCCCATCTTTTATTCTTTGATTTTTCATAATAATATTTTTCAATAATTTTTTTGAATTCAGAGTTGACTAATCTTTTAGCTGCATAAAATGGTAGATTAACTATAGATTTTTGTACACCACTGGTACCCTTTTTTGCAAGAAAATCAGCTTTCTCATTACCACTCAGTCCACAGTGAGCTGGTATCCATTGGAAGACTAGGTGTTTTTGAAGTGCTGTTAGATGGGTAAGGATTTTCCAACATTCTATAATTGTTTGGTTTTTTGGTGACAACTTGGAAGTAATTGGTATAATTGCTACCCTGGAATCTGAGAGAATAACTGGTTGCTGAAAATGTGAAATTGTGTACAAAAAATTTTATAGGGCCATTCGAGTTGCTTCAATTTCTCCATCAAAGTTAGTAGTTCCATAACTTAAAGATTTGTAATAGGAAAAGAGGTGACATGTGACTCCAGCACCTGCTCCATCTTGGTTTGATATCAATGATCCATCAGTATAAATATGGAACCATTCATGTTCTGGAAATCTGGTATGGATTGTCTCTAATGACAATAATTTTAGACCACTAGTTGGAGTATCACTTTTCCTAACTTCTTCTGTCGGGTGTAAATAATATGTGATGTCTAATGTATGTGTCGGATTGACTTTAGATATGAAGTTTTCCATTGAATTAGGAAGGTGTACATTCTTCCTGATGTCTTGAATTTTGGAAAGAAAGCTCTCCTGAGTCTTTAGTGTATGTGTAAAATTTCTCTTGTGCCATGTATTGAATGGGAGTCTGATCAACTTTTCGTGTTGAATAAGAGCCACTTTTTCTATTTCATATTCAATGGGGTATGGTTGGTTAGTATTTCCATAGCTGCTATTGGTGTGGTTTTCATAGCACCTGTAATTAATCTAAGACTTTGGTTTTGAAACATTTGAATTTTTTTTTGTGTTTGCTGTTACAAGAACTTCGCCGCAGTAAGTAAATAATGTATACATTGTATGTTGTGTTAAGAGCTGCTCTGGAACATCCCCACTTCATTCCTGTTAGATGTTTTAACAGTGAAAGGCACCTCTCTGCTCTTTGTATTACATTTTCTATTTGTTTGGTCCATGTAGGTTTGGTATCAAATGTAACTCCTAAATACTTTGCTTCCTTTGTTTCTGGTAATTGTTGACCCTCAAAATTTAGTTTTATTTTTAGCGGTTTTTTTCTTAGTGAAAAGATTTGGTAGTCTGATTTTGTTGTATTAACAGTCATTAAATTTTCTTTGGTCCACCTTTGTAAGTTGGTTAAGGATTGTTGCATGGTTTTTTCTAGTTCTGTACTTTTGCTTTTTGGTTTTGAAGTCCACATTACTAAGTCATCAGCAAATAGTGCACACTTCACACCTGATTCTTGTATTTGTTGTGGCAGATCGTTAATAAATATATTAAAAAGTGTTGTGCTGAGCACTGCGCCTTGTGGTAAGCCACGGTGTACTTGTTTGTATTTAGATATATTTCTTCCATATCTGGTTGCAATAAAGCGTTGTGTTAGGAAATGACATACCCATGAAAACATTGGACCTTGTATCCCTATTTTTTTTTTTACTTTCTTTAGTAGTTTTGTTCTGCATATTGAATCATATGCACTTTGGAAATCAATAAAAACTGATAAATTATCTTCTTTTCTATTGAAGGAGTCTGATTTCTTGACTGAGAAGTAAGACTTGTTCATTTATAGAGTGGAACTCTCTGAATCTAGCTTGACATGGGGATATTAAATTTTGTGATTCTAGAAACCAATTTAACCTGTTTGACACCATTCTTTCCATCACTTTTGCTATTATGCTAGTAAGAGCTATTGGTCTATAATTTTTTTATTTCTGATGCTGTTTTGTCTTTCTTCAAGAGTGGGACAACTATTGCTTTTCGCCATTCAGCAGGTACAGTGGTGTTCCAGGATAGATTGTAGAGTTTCAGTAGTTGTTTTGCCGTTTTTCCAAGGTTTTTTATGAACTCTGGATGTATGTGATCTGGTCCAGGAGACTTTTTGTTTTTTAGATTAGTTATTGCAACGTTCAGTTCTTGCATATTAAAATTTTGAAAAAAGATATTGCACTGAGTGTTAGGATCACATTCTCTTTCTTGTTTCAAATCTTTCTTAAATTCTTTATGTTCCTTTTTATTATTTCTTGTTACTTTATGTGAATTAGCATAATATTTATTGAATGTTTCAGCTATGACTGCATCATTTACTAATATTTTATTGTTGTGTATGATAGGTGTGCTGTTGTTTTCTTTCCTGTCCTTGACATTTTTTATGAACTTATGAGCTTTGTTACCATCTGTCCTATAATCGATTTTTTCTAAGAAATTATTAAAGTGATTCCTTTTAGCAGTATTAATTTCTTTTTTTAGTGAGGCACATTTCTTTCGCCATATTTGTGTATCCAATATAACAATAGCAGTAATAGTAACCGTTTTTTAGAGAGCACCTTATTTTTATGTTTTGGCGGTCACATCGCTCTCTCACAACCCCCAGAATGTCTGGAGGACCACACCTGTCCTTGGTTTACGGATCTCACCGACCTGACCGGGAGAGTTATCAAAATAAATTCACCGACCATAGCCTCTGATTACCAAACATTAATGCTATTTTCTTTACACTGAAATTACTTTCTTATGACCAAGTCTAAGAGAAATGTTGGAATGATATTTTCTTTGGACTTACAAACGCATTACGCCCCTCACCCATATAGACAGTTATGAGCTGGCAAGTCTACCTTTGAGACCACCTGGCATAACTAGCCGATAAACCTTCCTGCCTTACCAATGTGGCTAGGAACGTGTAGCTCGGAAAACATTTGGAGCTGGCTGGACACTTTATGTTTTAAGTTACGCTAGAGATAGAAATCGCTTATTGGAGCTCTGAGAAACCTTTCACCACTAATGGCACATCAAACACCAATATTTTCATTGTGAAGGGACACTTCATGGACAATATCGGGTTCTGGTTGATTTCTATCTCTGTGGTAACTTAACACAAAGTGTACAAGGCAAACACACATACCATGGAAGAATTCAAATGAAGTATCCACCAGAAAATTGTCAGCATTTCTCAACATGAACTACGGCAAATGACGGATAGTTTCCTAGAGGTGCCAAAAATGTATGGACAATTATGGTGGCCAGCTTCAGCATCTGCTTTCATAAAGTTGACAAGTAAAGCCTTTGAAAGTAGTTTTAAAAATGGAGTATGGTTTCATCCGCGCCTTTCTATGATAGCGGCTGACAGCAACGAGCGCTAAGAACGCAGACAGGCAAAACACCGCACAGTTGCTCCCCCGGTATTTATGCGTGACAATAGAGGTATACATACTCCAAATATTGCCCAGGGTTGACTAACAAGGCATCCAGAAGTAATTTGCATGAACAAGCCTCCAATTTCTCCTGATCTGAATCCCACTGAGTACGTATGGGCCTCCATGATAAAGGAATGGGAAGAACGTCAATCAGACAAGGTGGAAGAGACTCTAGTTAATCATGTGATGGAGCTATGGGAACATTATCAGCAGAAACAAAACTGGTGTTCTGAACATGCACAAAAGAATAAACAATGTAATCCAGGTTACTAGAAGATATTTCCGGGCTGTTATGCCGTGGTCTGCTGGAGTTAGAACTGCCAGACGTTTCGTCCACAACTGCGGTAGACATCTTCAGTGGCACGGACGTAGTCTCCTCGGAGAAATAAGCGTAGCGTCTGAGGTGTCGGCTGTCCGAGCTGCTGTATTTATACCCCGAGCGGCCTCCGCTGATTGGTCCGGCTGGCGGACGGCAGGGCAGGGGTGGGAGGTTCCATCCAAGGTGTTGTTTCCTCTTGATTGGTTCATTTTTATTATTCCTGTTAACCGTTGTTTCTTGCTTTCAATGACGGGGTACCAGTTGCTGTTCAGTTTTAAGGCTTCTTCTTTCTTATTGAAATTGTGGGGATGTTTGTAAATCTCAATGGCTTCGCGTTGTAGCCGGGCATGGTAGTGTGTAGTGGATGACAGAATGCTGGTATCCTGGAACTTGATGATGTGTTCGCCCTTCGCTTCAATGGCGTGTTGTGCAACTGCGGACTTGTCCGTATGGCCCAGACGGCATCCTCTTTTGTGTTCGGCGAGTCTGGTGTTTATGCTGCGTTGTGTAGTCCCAATGTAAACGGAGCCACAGGAACAGGGAATACGATATATGCCAGCCGAAGACAGGGGGTCCCGGGGATCTTTGGCTGAACGTAGTAGATTGTTAAGCTGTTTAGTGGGCTTGAAGACAGTCTTCACATTATGTCTCTGCAGTATACGTTGGATACGGTCGGTCACATTCACTAAGTATGGAAGGAAGACCGTACCTTTATGTTTGGGTTTATCTGTAGTGAGTGAGGCAGGTTTTGGTCTCGCAGGACGGAAGGCTCTTTTGACTTCTTGAACTGAGTATCCATTCAATAATAAAGCTAGTTCAAGGTGATGGAGTTCTTGTGGTAGCAAATGTGGCTCGCAAATGCGAGAAGCCCGATTGACAAGTGTCCTAATCATGGCTCGTTTTTGTTTGGGATGATGATTTGAGGCCTTGTTTAAATAGCGGTCCGTATGAGTGGGCTTACGGTAGACAGTGTGCCCAAGTGAGCTGTCTGCTTTCCTGCTGACCAAGACGTCTAGAAAAGCTATCTGTTCATCCTTCTCTTCCTCCATGGTGAATTGTATGCGGGGGTTGATGCTGTTTAGGTGTAACAGGAAGTCTTGGAGGGTTTCTTTTCCGTGGGGCCATACGACGAAAGTGTCGTCTATGTAGCGGAGCCAAACTGTTGGTTTTCGTGGAGCTGAGTCTAAGGCAGTAGACTCGAAGGATTCCATGAAAACATTAGCCACCACTGGGCTCAGGGGGCTACCCATGGCAACGCCATCTATTTGTTCATAGTAGGACTGGCTACACTGGAAGTAAGTAGTGGTGAGAACATGGTGGAAGAGTGTAATAATGTCGTCTGAGAGGATGCCTTTCAGCTGAGTGAGTGTCTCCTGTACTGGAACCATGGTGAAGAGTGAGACCACATCGAAACTGATTAGAAGGTCATGGGGTTGTAGCGTGATACCTTGCAGTTTTTGGATGAAATGTGTAGAGTCTTTAATGAAAGAGTCTGTCGATCCGACGTGAGGTTGTAGTAGGTAGCCTAGATGTTTGGCTAAGGCTTAAGTCGGAGATCCAATTCCACTGACAATGGGCCTCAGGGGGACATCAGCCTTGTGAATTTTTGGTAAGCCATAAAGTATGGGAGGCTGAGCTTCCGATTTGATGATGCAACGTTTGTCTTCTGCTGGCAGGGAAGAAGCCTTGATGGGGCCATTGGTTCTTCGTAGAATGCGAGTTGTGGGATCTCGCTGGATTTTGCGGTAAGTGTCAGGTTTAAGATCTGAGATTTTGTCTTCATAGTCCTGTTGGTTAAGAATGACAGTGGCATTCCCCTTGTCCGCTGAGCAGACGATGATGCTTTTGTTGTTGTTCAAATCCCTCAAGGCAGTCCTTTCTTTGAAAGTAAGATTCCTGGGTGGAGCTTTCGCATGTTGGAGAATCCTAGCGGATTCACGGCGAATCTCATTGGTTATGACGGCTGGAAGGCCTCGTATCCCAGATTCAATGTTAGAAATGATGTCCTCCACTGGAACAGTGGTAGTGACCACCGCATAATTTCCTCCTTTGGCAAGTAGAGAAGTCTCGTCTGGTGACAGTTGATGATTAGATAAATTAACCACTGTGCGACTGGTGTCCGGAGTCGTAGAAGGTTTGTTGGCAGTCGTAAGGCGTTCAAACTTCTTCTTGTGGCGAGTAGTGGTGTTGTTCTGGTTGTGAGTCATGAAGTTGTAAGTAATCCTGTCTGCGTTGTCCCAATCATATCTATGAAGTGTGTTACTTAGTTTTAGGTGTAATCCCAGCAACTGGTAGTTGTTGGAGGAGAGCTCACGTCTAGTCTGGTGAATACGTTCTCGGAGCAAGGCGTGTTCGGAGCGGTTGTAGATACGGTGAGCAGCGGCTGAATGAAAATGGCGCTTCTGTCGGAGGAATCTAGGAATGATCCCTGAATCACGGCAACGTAGAAGAAATGTAAGTGAACACAGAAGAGTGGATTTCTGCTTGCGCAGCACTTCCAGTCTACGGATCAGACGATATATCTCCTCCCCGTAGAGGCGAGTCATAAGAGAGCGTAGGCTTTCACGGCCGGAGTCAATGTTACTAGAAGATATTTCCGGGCTGTTATGCCGTGGTCTGCTGGAGTTAGAACTGCCAGACGTTTCGTCCACAACTGCGGTAGACATCTTTAGTGGCGCGGACGTAGTCTCCTCGGAGAAATAAGCGTAGCGTCTGAGGTGTCGGCTGTCCGAGCTGCTGTATTTATACCCCGAGCAGCCTCCGCTGATTGGTCCGGCTGGCGGACGGCAGGGCAGGGGTGGGAGGTTCCATCCAAGGTGTTGTTTCCTCTTGATTGGTTCATTTTTATTATTCCTGTTAACCGTTGTTTCTTGCTTTCAATGACGGGGTACCAGTTGCTGTTCAGCTTTAAGGCTTCTTCTTTCTTATTGAAATTGTGGGGATGTTTGTAAATCTCAATGGCTTCGCGTTGTAGCCGGGCATGGTAGTGTGTAGTGGATGACAGAATGCTGGTATCCTGGAACTTGATGATGTGTTCGCCCTTCGCTTCAATGGCGTGTTGTGCAACTGCGGACTTGTCCGTATGGCCCAGACGGCATCCTCTTTTGTGTTCGGCGAGTCTGGTGTTTATGCTGCGTTGTGTAGTCCCAATGTAAACGGAGCCACAGGAACAGGGAATACGATATACGCCAGCCGAAGACAGGGGGTCCCGGGGATCTTTGGCTGAACGTAGTAGATCCCAGTGCTGATGGAAATCCAATTACCTCTTAGGTTCAAGCCAGAAGCACCCACCTTAAATTATAACCAGGTAAACTGGGACGACTTTAGAAATTCTGTCGAAAACTATTTACCTGACATGGAAATAAATTCACCACAAACACACGACGAAGCAATTAACAAATTAGAACTCGCAATAAAACTCGCGACAACAAACTGTGTCCCACTAAGATTCAGGCCAAATATCAACACTCGATATCCAACGGATATTAAACTCTTGCACCAAAACCGCAATCGGTTACGTCGCAAGTGGCAAAGGACTAGAAATCCAATCCACCGGCAAGAGTATCTGGACGCGTTGAGCGCAGTGACGACCCAGACTAGGGAATTCGTGGGGAACGAGTGGAACCAAACTTTGGAAAACCTCAATCCCCAATCCAATGCGGTCTGGAGAATTGCAAAATGTTTGACACGAACAAAAACGATAATTCCTCCACTAGTAAATAGAAATACTAAATGCATCGCTGAACTCCCTCAGGCCAAAGCAGAGGTCTTTGCGTCAACACTTGAGGAAGTATTCAACCCAAATCCACCGCTGGGACAAGCAAATGAAGAAGAAATCTTAAACATCGAACACGAAGTAAACGAAACCGACTACTCGACCACGCACAACAAAATGCGTAAAACAAACGCTGGCGAGGTAAGTTGGATAATCAGACACTTGCACAATAGAAAGGCCCCGGGGCCGGACAAAATACCAAATGCGGTACTTAAAAATCTCCCGCAAGCAGCTCTTCGGCTGCTTGCAAAAATTTTCAACTACACTCTGGACAAAGGTAGATTCCCACCTAAATGGAAAGAGGCAAAGATTGTCATGCTTCCTAAGCCAAAGAAAAATCTTTCGTTACCGGCCAACTACAGGCCAATTAGCCTATTAAACTCAATAGGCAAGGTACTTGAGAAAATAATCCTCAAAAGAATTAACGCCCACATCGTCAAAAACAATTTGCTAATTGCGGAACAGTTCGGCTTTAGATCGCAACATTCCACAACACTTCAACTACTACGACTAACAGAGCAAATTACGAAAGGCTATAACACCAATAAATCAACTGGCGCCATCTTTCTGGATATTGAGCGCGCTTCTGATAAAGTTTGGCATTCGGGCCTACTCCATAAGCTAAAAACTTACAATTTCTCCGATTCAATGATCGCGCTAATCAAAGACTATTTAAGCACAAGACACTTCCGGGTGGTAGTGGAGGACTGCTCCTCCACTCTAAGGCCCATTAGGGCAGGAGTCCCACAAGGAAGTTTAATTGGGCCGACGCTTTTTAATCTATATATTAACGATATGCCAGAATTCACGCGTACTGATAAATACATATATGCGGACGATACAGCCTTAGTAACGCAATCCACGCAGCCTCGGATCATCCACCTGCGCTTGCAGAACGCTCTAAATGAGCTGGAGCCGTGGTTTGCTAAGTGGAGAATCAAAGTAAACACCACTAAGTGCCAATCAATCATATTCACTAAACGAATACAGCACAGGCTCCCCAGGCATTCACAACCGCCTCTGGTATACAGAGGCGAGCAAATTGAATGGAAAGACCAAGTCACCTACTTAGGTGTTACTATGGACCAAGGTCTGACCTGGAAAAAGCACATAGATACCATCAGAGCAAAGGCAAACGGCCAATTAAATAAACTCTACCCTATGATAAATAAAAACAGCCAATTACAACTAAATATGGGTCTTACGCTTTACAAATCTCTGATAAGGCCCATCTTAACATACGCGGCCCCCGTTTGGGGCTATGCCGCCAAAACACATATTAATAGGCTGCAAACTCTACAAAACAGAATAGTTAGAGTAATAGCAAAGCTCCCACAAGTAGCACCAGCTTATCTTATACACAACGAGCTTAAGCTACACTCCATTGAACAATGCATAAAAGCGCAAAGTGCAAACTTATACGATAAGAAAGGCAAAAATCACAACCACCTCATTCGAGAACTAGGTTTGTATAACCTAGAACGTGATACGCACAAAAGACCTCTCTCGCTGTTCGATAGAACAATTGGCCTGAAGGAACCGGAAATAAATATCCAAGAATACTTAGACGCGTTAGTTAGATAAAACACCCAGAATTACACAGCCATGGCATGTCCATTCCTTTCCTTCTGCCAGTGGCACTTGAAAGTCCTTGCACATTGTAGTCAAGGCGGATCTCACTGGAAGGGTGCGGTCTAAGTGCAGCTGCGCTCTGATTGGGCAGGCGGTTTAGGCGAAACCCGACACTGACCAACAGCAATCACCACGGACTTACTCTAATGGCTTCTCCAGCCTCTACTTGTAAATAGTAAATTAATTCAATGACCGTGCTCCTTATTACAGGAAAGCACAAGCAACAAAAACAAATTATCTTAGACAAGTAACCACTGACTCTGTTCCTAATTTCAGGAATGCATTATTACATCAAATGAATGAAGTGACGTCAGACCTCACGTGGTCTGCGTAAACCAACAAATCCTTTGACAGATAAATAACCACTGACTTTGTTCCTAATTTCAGGAATGCATAATTGCTTCAACTGCATGATTCAAATAAAATTTTCTACCAAATACCTAGCACATTAATAACCACTGACTCTGTTCCTCCTAGCAGGAATGCATAACACAACTACTATATAGAGAGACGTCAGACCTCACGGGGCCTGATTAAACCAAAATTCTCACCCTAAATGCTTTTTGTTTCAGAACCACTACAAGACGTCTCCACCCGGAGACATCACTAACCCAATACTTCCTCACTCAATTCCCAAGGGCGTGTCCAGGGCCACGGCAATGTTCACGTCCTGGCGATCTCTCCCTGGCTTAGGCTCTTGTGGCCGGCCAACAAACCCACACCCACAATCCACAGGTGCATTAGCGGTACTGTCGGATTTCCACTCCTGAATTCACCGGTGGAGGTTTTTTAGTGGAGTAGTACCTTCGGGTGAGGCCCACAGTCCCCCTCTGTGCCTCCCAGCGCATGGGGCTCCGTAAATGGATTTTTCCTCCACTTGAAAAAAAAAAAAAAAAAAAAAAAAAAAAAAAAAAAAAGCCGACAACGGCATTCCGGCGGAGAACTTCGAGACAGCAACATCAGCAGAGAGAGAGAGAGAGAGAGAGTGAACTTCCAGTATCGTCGCAGCAAAGAAGCTGCCGCCGTTGGATTGCGGTTCGAGCATTGCCGTGGAGAAATCCAAAGCTCAGCTAAAGCGCTTGCGCTAAGGCACCAAACAACAGTTTAGACGAGTAGGGGAGTAAGGCTATAGCGAGCAATCTCTTAGATTAGCTTAAGCGCCTCTTTGAGGTCCGGCCCTCTTCTCCCCGTGCTTCTTAGCGCTCACTAGCTGCTCTTTCTTTCTACTCTTCTCTTTTCCTCTGTTTCTATTTAGTTTTAAGATCCCATTAGGCTCTTATTAAATACTTTATCTCTTTCACACTCTTTGCTATTACGCGATGGCAGGAAACTCCAAGGCGTCCACTTCCAACTCCACGGAGACGACCAGGGCGCTGAGAAGCAAACTGGTCAAATCCGGTCCCAACAAAAAACCTACAACCCCCACTCCTAAAACACCACATAAGAACTCTCCGCAACCCGAGGAACCTACTCCCACCCGTCCGGCCTCTCCCAAGCCCAGTACCTCAAGCGATCCTACGGAGATAGTTCCAAGCACTCACACTCACACGGAGAATGCCAGCTCCACCAAAATCCCCGAGAACCCACTCACAGTAAAGAGGGCAGACCTGTCACCACTGTACATCCACAAGAGCCAGGCAAGTATTTTACGCTCCCTTTCCCAAGACTTTAATAAGTCACATACAGTCACATTTGACTATTTCTTTTCTACGGCCCGGAACTCCGGTGACATTACACTCAATGTGTCCTGCTTGAGGGACTACCAAATTTGGGAAGGTTACCTCAAGTCAAAAGGCGTACCCCACTACCTAGTCCCCCACCCCCAAGAGAGATCCGTAAGGTATGTTATTAAGGGGTTGTACGCCGAAGTCACCAGTGAGGAACTAGTAGAAGACCTGGCACAGATTGGAATACCGGCGCTCAGAGCCGTACGGATGCGTAAACGCAACTGGCTTCGCACCCCGCTGCCTATGTACCTTATAGAGGTGGCAGCTTCCCCTGATATAGAAGCTAAGTTAATGGCCCTCAAATTTCTGGCACACTTTAAGGTTAGGGTGGAAGTATACAAAAGCACTCCTGAACCGAAGCAGTGTTCCAGATGCCAGCAATTATGGCACACACTGCGGGACTGTAGGGCCCCACAGTTCGTCTGCGCCAAATGTTCAGGCCCCCATCCCTCAGGTACGTGCGCCGTTCCCCCCTTGGAACGGCACTGTATACTCTGCGGCCAAATAGGCCACGGAGCAACATGGCGCGGTTGCTCCGTCTACCAGGCAGAGTGCACGAAGGCCTCTAAACCCCCCCCCCCCCCCCGCGCGCAGCCTCAAAGACCCGCCCCTAGGACACATAGCTTCCCTGAGGCTGCCGCTAGTGCATCAACGCACCACACAGGGTGGCTCACGGTAGGAAGAAAAGGCAAAGTCCGGCCGGCCCTTATAGCAGAGCCCCCTGTGGCTGTGGCTCCCCGGCTAGTCACCGAGGAGAGCCCAGCTAGGTATGAGCGACCCCCTCACCCTCTCCCAAAACCCCCACACACACACACTAGTACACACACACCCACACAAGTAGCAGGAGGGCCTCACCCTCCCGCACCTAAGTCGCTCACCCCCACAAGACAGGCCCCCAGACCACCTAAAATTCACCAAGTGAATAAACAGGCCGCGTCCAAACTAATGCACGCAATGAGGCTTCCCCAGAACTCTGTTCCTCTGGAGGTCATAGAGGAACAGCTTAGGACGTTCAGGAGTCACACACGTGATGGTAAGGAACTGGACTCCGTAGTTTTTGTTCACTTTCTCACCGAACTTATCCAAGCCCTAAATGCACATCGCCATGGCTGAAACGGACAAAATTAACTTAGTTTTCTGGAACTGCCGAGGAGTGCGCAGAAAGAAGAAAGATCTAGCGGACTTTCTGCAAACGCACTCAATCCAAATTGCCCTTTTAAATGAAACCCATTTAGGTGAACCCGATAGATTTACCCTGCCAGGTTACACAATTTACAGGACTGACCGTAACCGCCGGGGAGGAGGGACAGCAGTAGTCATACAGTCCACTATTAGGCACCATCAAGTTTACGTCCCGGGGCTTAACCGTTTAGAAGCTACCGCGGTAAAAATGAACACGTCCTATGCTACAATGACCGTAGCAGCTGTCTATAATCCCCCGGGGGATGTGGACACGGAGGACGTGGACAAAGTAATGCGCTTAGACACTAAAGTTATAGCGGCTGGGGACTTTAACTGCAAGCACCAAATTTGGCACAGTATAAACCCGAACCCGCAAGGCTCAAAATTACTAAATTACATAAATAACACTCACTTTCTCGTGATGGGGCCGGAAGAACCAACACATATCCCTCACGTAAACAACCATTCTCCAGATATACTAGATATCGCAATTACCAAAAATATCAATTTCAACATTGAATGTAGCGTCCTACACGAACTAACGTCGGACCATCTCCCAGTGCTGATGGAAATCCAATTACCTCTTAGGTTCAAGCCAGAAGCACCCACCTTAAATTATAACCAGGTAAACTGGGACGACTTTAGAAATTCTGTCGAAAACTATTTACCTGACATGGAAATAAATTCACCACAAACACACGACGAAGCAATTAACAAATTAGAACTCGCAATAAAACTCGCGACAACAAACTGTGTCCCACTAAGATTCAGGCCAAATATCAACACTCGATATCCAACGGATATTAAACTCTTGCACCAAAACCGCAATCGGTTACGTCGCAAGTGGCAAAGGACTAGAAATCCAATCCACCGGCAAGAGTATCTGGACGCGTTGAGCGCAGTGACGACCCAGACTAGGGAATTCGTGGGGAACGAGTGGAACCAAACTTTGGAAAACCTCAATCCCCAATCCAATGCGGTCTGGAGAATTGCAAAATGTTTGACACGAACAAAAACGATAATTCCTCCACTAGTAAATAGAAATACTAAATGCATCGCTGAACTCCCTCAGGCCAAAGCAGAGGTCTTTGCGTCAACACTTGAGGAAGTATTCAACCCAAATCCACCGCTGGGACAAGCAAATGAAGAAGAAATCTTAAACATCGAACACGAAGTAAACGAAACCGACTACTCGACCACGCACAACAAAATGCGTAAAACAAACGCTGGCGAGATAAGTTGGATAATCAGACACTTGCACAATAGAAAGGCCCCGGGGCCGGACAAAATACCAAATGCGGTACTTAAAAATCTCCCGCAAGCAGCTCTTCGGCTGCTTGCAAAAATTTTCAACTACAATCTGGACAAAGGTAGATTCCCACCTAAATGGAAAGAGGCAAAGATTGTCATGCTTCCTAAGCCAAAGAAAAATCTTTCGTTACCGGCCAACTACAGGCCAATTAGCCTATTAAACTCAATAGGCAAGGTACTTGAGAAAATAATCCTCAAAAGAATTAACGCCCACATCGTCAAAAACAATTTGCTAATTGCGGAACAGTTCGGCTTTAGATCGCAACATTCCACAACACTTCAACTACTACAACTAACAGAGCAAATTACGAAAGGCTATAACACCAATAAATCAACTGGCGCCATCTTTCTGGATATTGAGCGCGCTTTTGATAAAGTTTGGCATTCGGGCCTACTCCATAAGCTAAAAACTTACAATTTCTCCGATTCAATGATCGCGCTAATCAAAGACTATTTAAGCACAAGACACTTCCGGGTGGTAGTGGAGGACTGCTCCTCCACTCTAAGGCCCATTAGGGCAGGAGTCTCACAAGGAAGTTTAATTGGGCCGACGCTTTTTAATCTATATATTAACGATATGCCAGAATTCACGCGTACTGATAAATACATATATGCGGACGATACAGCCTTAGTAACGCAATCCACGCAGCCTCGGATCATCCACCTGCGCTTGCAGAACGCTCTAAATGAGCTGGAGCCGTGGTTTGCTAAGTGGAGAATCAAAGTAAACACCACTAAGTGCCAATCAATCATATTCACTAAACGAATACAGCACAGGCTCCCCAGGCATTCACAACCGCCTCTGGTATACAGAGGCGAGCAAATTGAATGGAAAGACCAAGTCACCTACTTAGGTGTTACTATGGACCAAGGTCTGACCTGGAAAAAGCACATAGATACCATCAGGGCAAAGGCAAACGGCCAATTAAATAAACTCTACCCTATGATAAATAAAAACAGCCAATTACAACTAAATATGGGTCTTACGCTTTACAAATCTCTGATAAGGCCCATCTTAACATACGCGGCCCCCGTTTGGGGCTATGCCGCCAAAACACATATTAATAGGCTGCAAACTCTACAAAACAGAATAGTTAGAGTAATAGCAAAGCTCCCACAAGTAGCACCAGCTTATCTTATACACAACGAGCTTAAGCTACACTCCATTGAACAATGCATAAAAGCGCAAAGTGCAAACTTATACGATAAGAAAGACAAAAATCACAACCACCTTATTCGAGAACTAGGTTTGTATAACCTCGAACGTGATACGCACAAAAGACCTCTCTCGCTGTTCGATAGAACAATTGGCCTGAAGGAACCGGAAATAAATATCCAAGAATACTTAGACGCGTTAGTTAGATAAAACACCCAGAATTACACAGCCATGGCATGTCCATTCCTTTCCTTCTGCCAGTGGCACTTGAAAGTCCTTGCACATTGTAGTCAAGGCGGATCTCACTGGAAGGGTGCGGTCTAAGTGCAGCTGCGCTCTGATTGGGCAGGCGGTTTAGGCGAAACCCGACACTGACCAACAGCAATCACCACGGACTTACTCTAATGGCTTCTCCAGCCTCTACTTGTAAATAGTAAATTAATTCAATGACCGTGCTCCTTATTACAGGAAAGCACAAGCAACAAAAACAAATTATCTTAGACAAGTAACCACTGACTCTGTTCCTAATTTCAGGAATGCATTATTACATCAAATGAATGAAGTGACGTCAGACCTCACGTGGTCTGCGTAAACCAACAAATCCTTTGACAGATAAATAACCACTGACTTTGTTCCTAATTTCAGGAATGCATAATTGCTTCAACTGCATGATTCAAATAAAATTTTCTACCAAATACCTAGCACATTAATAACCACTGACTCTGTTCCTCCTAGCAGGAATGCATAACACAACTACTATATAGAGAGACGTCAGACCTCACGGGGCCTGATTAAACCAAAATTCTCACCCTAAATGCTTTTTGTTTCAGAACCACTACAAGACGTCTCCACCCGGAGACATCACTAACCCAATACTCCCTCACTCAATTCCCAAGGGCGTGTCCAGGGCCACGGCAATGTTCACGTCCTGGCGATCTCTCCCTGGCTTAGGCTCTTGTGGCCGGCCAACAAACCCACACCCACAATCCACAGGTGCATTAGCGGTACTGTCGGATTTCCACTCCTGAATTCACCGGTGGAGGTTTTTTAGTGGAGTAGTACCTTCGGGTGAGGCCCACAGTCCCCCTCTGTGCCTCCCAGCGCATGGGGCTCCGTAAATGGATTTTTCCTCCACTTGAAAAAAAAAAAAAAAAAAAAAAAAGAGCCGACACCTCAGACGCTACGCTTATTTCTCCGAGGAGACTACGTCCGCGCCACTGAAGATGTCTACCGCAGTTGTGGACGAAACGTCTGGCAGTTCTAACTCCAGCAGACCACGGCATAACAGCCCGGAAATATCTTCTAGTAACATTGACTCCGGCCGTGAAAGCCTACGCTCCCTAATGTAATCCTTGCTGGCAGTGATTATACCATGTTCTAAATCACAAGATTTAATTTTTCTGTTCTATTCTTCGTTTTGACAGATTGCTTGTTCCAGGAGAAATACATTTCATATAAACCTGAGATGTTTCAGAATTTAATTCATTTCTTAACATATGTCGTGGCTTCAGTATGAAATATCAGCTTTTGCTTTTTAAGCACCATTATCATTGGCTGTCGTCTTCTGTTTGTTAATTCTAATAAATGGAGTAACTATATTGTGACTAGCAGTGACAGAGAATATACCTTTTCAGTTGATGTTATATTCCATTGGATTACACACAATTACATTTGTGATGGAGTGACAGTCACTATTCTGTTGCAGCAAATAATCTGTTATGTTTTGAATCATATTATTTGTAAGAAATTTAGAAGTTCAATGTTGACTTTGACACTTACTGTCCAGCTTCATTTATGCTATAAAGCTGATGAAAATGAAAGTGTTAAACAGTGGAGCATATTGATAAATTGAAAAATATGTTGATATTTCTAAACACATTCTGCTCCAACTTGTAATTATGTTAATCACAGGACTAGTTTCCCCATCATTTAGCTGTTGATTGACTGGTTCAACATCAGGTAACTGTCTCCCCCTTCTCTTGTTGCCTGGTATGCTGTTCTTCCTACTGGTTAGTTTTAAGACATTGTCTATGATTGGTATGTCGAAGTTCATCAGCCGATCTCAATCCTTAATAATGTAAATATTTTCCCATGCTGTTAATTCCCAATAATTTTTTGCTGGTTTTAAAAGCTGGATATTTAGGTTGGTATGATTGCAAGACCAAAAGTGATGAGCTATGGCTGATTATTTGTTTCTTTGTATTTGATGTTTCTGATGTGTTCTTTCATTCTGGTTTCCTAATTTCTTTTTGTTTTGCCAATATATATCTTATGGCAGTCTTCACAGTTGACATGGTAGATTCCTGATAATTTAATACTTGGAGTTGTCTTTTAGAGGGTGATTGAGTACATTTCTAACACTATACTTGTTTTGCAGAGCCAGTTTAATAAATTATAATCCTTAAAAATTGTATTGAATTTGTTGAACAATTTTGGGTGATATGTAAATTTACGTTTTTCTTGGGTATCACTAATTTTTAATTTGCTGACATCCTTGATGGTTTTTAATCTATATTTTTTTAATAATCTAGTCAGAAAATTGGGTTTAAATCCATTCAAATTTGCAACAAGTTTAATATGCTCAAGTTGTTCATTGTATTCTCTATTTGTTAGTGGGATATTGGTCAATCTGTGAATTAAGCTATGGAAGATTACATGCTGATGTGCTTGAAATTATTGTTTTTGTTGTAGTTGTCTACGTGTATTTGTTTCTTATATATGCCAAATTCCAGTCTGTCCATGTTTCTTATAGTTTATAAGTCAAGGAACGGTAGCTATCCATCCTGTTTTATTTCATTGTTCCATCTATTTCATTGTTCCAAAGAAAATTAGCTTAAGTTGCATTAAAATTATTGAACCTACAAGACCACTGCATAAAATTTACTATTGAAATTGTAGTTTTATAAAATACCCATTTACTGAAACCTTTTGATAAATACACAGAATTGGATGCTTGAATACTGGTATAAAGGACACAAGCAATGAAATTCACCAAAAGCCAACTGCAACACATTTACGCCATTATAGTGCTCTCTGGTTACTTCTGGTGACATTCCATTTGTTCAGTTCACATCAGTACCCACAAGTTTCTCTAGAAGATACCCCAGGTAAACATAAGGCCCTAGTTGGTGTTATTTGTAACTGTTAGGTTGGCATTATGTTGCACAATGCCAACTGTTGAGTATATAGCAAGTTAGGCACAGGCCATTGTGTTGCAATTGTTTTAGTGCTTACATAAGTGTTTCACACTTTTTATTTGCTGTTTTTACACAATAATTTGCCTTTGAATATAATACAATGCAATGTTTAGTGCTGGAAAGTGATCTAAATCAACTTGTTGATTCAAAACAAGATTTGATTTACTGACTGATTTAAAATTGCCATTATGAAATTGGCAGTACTTAAATGTAAAGTTGGCCACTCTGAAATCTCGGGAAGTGCCATTAAGTTGTTTTCCTTGTATTAAGAAATTTGAAATGTTCATCAACTTTGACATTTCTAGTCAATAGAAGCACTTTCAAATGTTCATCAACTTTGACATTTCTAGTCAATAGAAGCACTTTCAAATTCATTCAAAAATCTCCAGTGACAACAGGCATCTCCAGTGGCACCCAAGAGGCAGTTAATGACGGGAGGTAAGATTCTGGTAAACAGCATAAATGAAAAATTGTAAAACATGTTGATATTTCGAAACACATTCTGCTCCAATTACGTATAACATTATATTAAATTTCCTAACTGATTCGTCATACTGTTCTACTGGCAAGTTGGCCATGGTAGCTTAGTGGTTAGAGCAGCTGCTCAATAAGTGGAAAATGGTTCAAATCCTGGCTATGGCACTGAACTTTTCAGTCCTGATTCCACCTCTTAAATATTGCCCACACATGGCTTGTGTGTTTAAAAACACCAGCAGTAAGTTAGTTGGTATAAATAATATTTAAAATGTACACTATTTTTCCACGGATTTTTGTTTTTCACTACACAAAACATTTTTTATTTGTGGAATTACCAACAAACTAGCTACTGCAACACAAACTCCTTTTTATTTTATTTTTTAAAATGTTTTAAAGCATACAATTTTTAGTTTCTCTACTAGAAAGTAGAGGAGGTATAGTATTTCACCCAAAAATTTGATGTCAAGATTTCACCGGAAATAATGTTTTAAGACCCCCTGAATCCAAAAAAAAGCATGTTTAGGAAAGCTCCATGTGTGTGTGTGTCTGTCTGTCTACCAGTCTGTGGACAGCATAACTCAAAAACAAAAAGTGAGTTAAAAACCAAAGTTTGTTTGTATTTGAGTTTAATATCTTTCAAGGATGCGACAAAGATTTTGAAGAAAATAGCCCCACCCTAAACTATCCTATACATGGACAATTTTTCAAAAATTTTGATTTTCTTGAAAATGGCTCTTAACGGTTTTGATTAAAATGTCATATTGAGACAGAATATGTGGTCAGACCCCGAAAAGGAAGTATCTATGCAAATATTTATTGTAATTATAGTTTATTTTTCATGTTGGTAAGGATTTGTTAAGTACTGAGAGTGTATTACTGTTGTCTCATTGCTGAGAATAATATTTGTTTAATAACATCATTAATTTAAGAGGTAGAACTGGAACTTAAAAATTCAATGCCACAACTGGGATTTGAACCACAGACCTTCCGCTTGCCGGGCGGACGCTCTACCACTGAGCTATTGTGACAAACTGCCAGAATGGCATCAAATTCTCAAGCTAGTTCATATTTTTTCCTGGTAAACCACAAAGGCAGTCTCACATCAGAGACAATTACCCCAATGGTGACTTACTATTGCAGGCACTTTATATCCCAGGATTAAATAACCTTCACATGGTAATTATTATTTATTTATGCCAACAAACTTACTGTTGGTGTTTTTAAACACACAAGCCGTGTGTGGGCAAAGTTTAAGAGGTAGAACTGGAACTTAAAAATTCAATGCCACAACTGGGATTTGAACCACAGATGTGAAGGTTATTTAATCGTGGGATATAAAGTGCTTGCAATAGTAAGTCACCATTGGGGTAATTGTCTCTGATGTGAGACTGCCTTTGTGGTTTACCAGGAAAAAATACGAACTAGCTTGAGAATTTGATGCCATTCTGGCAGTTTGTCACAATAGCTCAGTGGTAGAGCGTCCGCCCGGCAAGCGGAAGGTCTGTGGTTCAAATCCCAGTTGTGGCATTGAATTTTCAAGTTCCAGTTCTACCTCTTAAACTTTGCCCACACACGGCTTGTGTGTTTAAAAACACCAACAGTAAGTTTGTTGGCATAAATAAATAATAATTACCATGTGAAGGTTATTTAATCCTGGGATATAAAGTGCTTGCAAAAGTAAGTCACTATTGGGGTAATTGTCTCTGATGTGAGACTGCCTTTGTGGTTTACCAGGAAAAAATACGAACTAGCTTGAGAATTTGATGCCATTCTGGCAGTTTGTCACAATAGCTCAGTGGTAGAGCGTCCGCCCGGCAAGCGGAAGGTCTGTGGTTCAAATCCCAGTTGTGGCATTGAATTTTTAAGTTCCAGTTCTACCTCTTAAACTTTGCCCACACACGGCTTGTGTGTTTAAAAACACCAACAGTAAGTTTGTTGGCATAAATAAATAATAATTACCATGTGAAGGTTATTTAATCCTGGGATATAAAGTGCTTGCAAAAGTAAGTCACTATTGGGGTAATTGTCTCTGATGTGAGACTGCCTTTGTGGTTTACCAGGAAAAAATACGAACTAGCTTGAGAATTTGATGCCATTCTGGCAGTTTGTCACAATAGCTCAGTGGTAGAGCGTCCGCCCGGCAAGCGGAAGGTCTGTGGTTCAAATCCCAGTTGTGGCATTGAATTTTTAAGTTCCAGTTCTACCTCTTAAACTTTGCCCACACACGGCTTGTGTGTTTAAAAACACCAACAGTAAGTTTGTTGGCATAAATAAATAATAATTACCATGTGAAGGTTATTTAATCCTGGGATATAAAGTGCTTGCAATAGTAAGTCACCATTGGGGTAATTGTCTCTGATGTGAGACTGCCTTTGTGGTTTACCAAGAAAAAATACGAACTAGCTTGAGAATTTGATGCCATTCTGGCAGTTTGTCACAATAGCTCAGTGGTAGAGCGTCCGCCCGGCAAGCGGAAGGTCTGTGGTTCAAATCCCAGTTGTGGCATTGAATTTTTAAGTTCCAGTTCTACCTCTTAAACTTTGCCCACACACGGCTTGTGTGTTTAAAAACACAAACAGTAAGTTTGTTGGCATAAATAAATAATAACATCATTAATGTTAAGTAATGTGTTCAAATTTAATATGTATAATTATAAGAATTATTTTATATTTAATATTATTTCTCAGGGGTCTCCATCTAGGGGATATGTGAATGGCGACCACAAGGTACCCAAGTTGAGCAGAACATTACTTCCACTTACTGGTGTTTTGCTCCTCACTGTAGCTTTTCTATCTGACCTTACCTTAGTCATCTCTTGTTCTCTTCTGACCCCGATGCTATTAGGGTTCCTGAAGGCTAGGGAATCTTTATTTTTCCAACCTCTCCATTTCTCTAATTTCTCTATAAACTCTTAACCCCTATCATGCTGACCTGTCATGGCATGTAATACATCCTCTGATTGGTAATCAGAGGATATGGTCGGTGAATTTATTTTGATAATTCTCCCGGTCAGGTCGGCGAGACCCGTAAACCAACGACAGGTATGGTCCTCCAGACATTCTGAGGGTTATGAGAGAGCGATGTGACCGCCAAAACATAAAAATATGGTGCTCTCTAAAAAACGGTTACTATTACTGCTATTGCTCTCTTCAATATCAAATTGAGCAATTCCACGTGTGACTGACATTTACACTACATTTTCTTCTTAAAATGTCTGTCTAATGGCCAATATACGTGTAAAAATGTTATTTTAACGACATACAATGACAGAGAATACATTGGCAATTGTGATAGGAAACATAAAAACCTAAAAAAAGTGAAACAATTATTTAATAATGAGTGCTAAACTTTTCGTGACTAAACTGACATTTTTGTCAACTGCAGGTCCAACTTCAAATGTTTGACCTCCGTTTTCTCTGAAAGTTTTCTTATTTGATTTGTTCTGAAAAATCTCTTGAGAGAGGAACTTCTAAGCTTTCAAATGACCTGAAAAAAGGTTTGACATGTTATTCTCATCTGGAGATATTTATTCAAAGGTCAGCGTGACTGACATGAGTTTGTGACTAACTGACATTCACGAAAATTGTAACACCTTGTCTTTGATTTACATGGTATAACATATGGTAAATCATAGTGATACGTATTATACGTTACATACATGTAATACATACAGGTGTGTAATTGTATTTATCGTTTTGACAATAATAATATCCTTTGGAGAAGCATTAATGACATGCACTATAAACAGAATAAACAGATGTTGACAGCTCTCATTTCTTATCACAGTTACGTCATTGCAAGTATAAAAAGCTGACTCAAAACCATAACGACACATGAGAGCACACAGTACACAGCACATACCTGTATAACACACTAGTTACTGGATTGGACTCCTTATAGTGCAGGAACGCTAGATGCAGTAGCCTCGTGGTACACGCGCATATCACTACACTGTTTTTATTTCCGAAAGTTGTGCATCATTCTGACACTTTCCGCAAATGAAAGAAAAGTATATTCCACAACATTGAAACCTAATACTTTCACATAATGAACCCGCTGAGTGGATGGCATAGGTGAAATACGTTCAAATCTTTTGTCGAGAAATTCTTTTCCTTCTTCAATTTCAGGCAGAGAAACCTCATGAAGACATATTTTGGTTTTCTTTCTAACAGTGTTAACAAATTCTTCAGCACTCTGAATCCTGCTTCCTGCTTTCACAGCTGTCCAGGCCATCCTCTTCACTTGTCCTCCAATCGCATCTACTGCCCCCTTTCCGTGATAGGATTCAAAGAAGTGCCATTCAATCTGGGCTCCAAATACTTCGGAAAGATATGTCTCATGACTCAATGTGTATTTCTGCTTAAAATGACTAGCAGCTCCGTCAGAAAACACTTTCACAAGTTGAAGATTCGGAACAATATCCAATATTTCCGAAAATATATTCCTTAAGCAAATATCAACTGCATATTTATCATGTGATACATAATCAGACACCAAAGCAAAAGATTGTTTCTGAATTTCACCAATATTTTCTTTCCTATATCAGGCAACAGCAGTAAATATTGAGATCTGTGTATTGTTCCAGTGGGCAGCTTGAATTTCATTTTGCTCCTTGCATGTGTAGTTCTCAGAGAAGTTGATCTGTATCACAGCTTCACTAATTACATCATTTTCCCGAGCCTCGGATTGCTGTCTTTTCACATAAACGTGATTTAGGAAACATGGCAGGCAATTGGTCAGTTCTTCAATGCAGTCTTTTAAAGATCCCTTTTTAACTTCTATTTCCATTCTTCCATTATGTGAACTCCACAGTTTCCATTCGCATGGAGAATTAGCGAGTTCATCCGAAATGTCTGCTCCACTCAATCCCGGGCAGTTGGAGCATCCTCCCTGCATACACTTACTCAATTTCTGATCACAAACCACTTGTTCTACGAACTTATGAAATTCAGTCTCAGTGAGTACCTACGTGATTTTTACACAATGCTTTGATACCACTAGATACCTAACGCGAACTTCTTTTGTTTCTCCTTGAACATGGCTTTCAATAAAATCATCTCTTCCAGGAGCTTGGTAAGATATTGAATCACCCTCATAGAACTTGATGATTGTACTTTTAAGTTCCTCTGATAGTTGTTTTCCTGATACTGGGACAGAATGCTTTGGTTTTGCAACATGTAATCCCTCTTCAACTGCTAACTTACAAATCATTTCTTTTCTTTTGCGTGGAGATTGCAGCAATGGTTCCTCAACACATTTTCTGCACTTTCCAAAATGCTGTCTGCTTTTGAAAGCGGTTATGTTGGTGGAGTATCCTTATCAATCCCTTCTTGGTCTCTTATCTTGTCTTGCCCACTGTGCTTGCTTACGTCTCCTAATTCAGATTTGAGGTGTTCTCCTCCTTGTTTTGTTTATTTCAGTATTGCTCCTCCTTTCCTCATAGTCACTTTTATTTTTCCTTCCATTGTGGATAACTGCCTTGCTCCTTCAGACGTTGTTTGTATTCACGTTGTCTTTGGACTGTTGTTTTAGCCATGGAGTCAGAAACGGACTGATACGTCTGTCCTGACTGAAGTCTCATAACCACTGTACGCGTATGACGACCACAGGGCGCCAGCACTAATTGTCCGTTAGTCACATGTTTTGTGGGAAAACGAATGAGTATAGAGGAAAACTTTCTGATACTTTTTTATTTGTTATATTGTAATGACGCAGAATCAAAAAGGATATTTTTTCAGTCAATTACTTTTCCCTGCAGAGGACTTTATCCTTATTTACCGTGACTGACATCGACAAACAGTAATAATTAAACAGGCTCTAAGGATTCTTTATAAATGTCGAAAATTATTAGCCACATACACGTTTTGAAGATGAAGAGTTATTGTGTGATGTACATCGAAAAGAAATTAAAACAGTTGTACATAGCTCCTGAAATATTGATATGAAAACCACCATTATTCACGCTTATTTTAGTGTTTTGGAAATATGTGGGTAAGAAGTGAAATTTGAACCCATATTCACGTCAAAAACATTTATTTTTCACTTCATAAGATACTTTGGAGTATCTAGCATCATCTTTCCTCAGTAAAAAAAGTGAAACATTGAGTTCAAATTTTAACACTAGGTATAACATATTCGCGGAATTGCTCTATTATGAAATATGACTCGAGGGGTAAAATGTTCTGGAGTTAAAATAGTCCCCCATTCGGATCTCCGGGCGGGGACTACTTCTCGAGAACCAAAACTTTATATAAATAGAAGATCTAACATCACAATTCTACAATGGAACGCAGGTGGTCCCACCCAAACAAAAAGAATAGAACTGAATAAAATTGTATTTGACTATAACATAGATATATTTGTCATACAAGAAGCAAATCTAACAAATGATCAACTTAAATACTTCAATTTTACTGGATTTTTACTACACCTACTACCCAAAAATAGACAGGTAAGTAGTGGAATACTAGTTGGAGTCAAAAATGATATTAAATCCTCCCTTCAAATTGTTAAAGAAATGGATAACACAGATAAAGCTGAATTAATAAAACTAAATTTTTGGGATAACAAAACACATCATCATTTATACAGTATTTAAAATCCTCCCAGGAATAAACCAGATCTCTCACTTATTGAACAATTAAATAAAACAATCATAATTGGGGATTTCAATGCCCATTCCAAAAGGTGGGGTTATGAAAAAGTGGATTCTACAGGGCAGATAGTGGAAGAATTTTTGAATACCACAACCTTTGAACTGATTTATGATAAAGAAGATCCCAAAACCTTCATACATTACTCTGGAGCAGGTAGTAACCCAGACCCCTTGTTAGCTACAACAGATGTTTCAAAAATTAAAAAACAAGTTATAGAAGACCCAAGTGCTGGTCACAGAGCAGTAATTGCTGATATAAAACTAGATAGTACAAATAACAGTCAAAATCACAGAAATCTGTATTGGAACTTCAAAAAAGCAGATTGGAACACATATAAAACTGAACTGGAACATGAATTTAAAGAACAAACAAACTCACAGCTGCATGACCACCCAGATCATATGAACAAAAATTTCTGTAGTCATCCTAGAAACTGCAAAAAAACATATTCCTCATGGAAGAATAAACAATTTCAAACCCTTTTGGAACCCTCAGTTAGAACTGAAAAAGCAACAGGATATAGCTACAAGTACAGCTGAAAAAACAAAAAAAACATATCAGATACACAAATATGGCGAAAAAAATGTGCCTCACTAAAAAAAGAAATTAATACAGCTAAAAAGAATCACTTTGATAATTTCTTAGAAAAAAAAAGGATTATAGGACACATGGCAATAAAGCCCATATGTTCATAAAAAATGTCAAGGACAGGAGAGAACTCAACAGCACATCTATCACACACCACAATAAAATATTAACAAATGATGCAGCCATAACCGAAACATTCAATAAATATTATGCTACTTCACAAAGTAACAAGAAATTAATATACAAGAACTGAACATTGCAATTAATAATCTAAAAAACAAAAAGTCTCCTGGACCATATCACGTGGATCCAGAGTTCATAAAAAAACCTTGGAAAAACAGCAAAACAACAACTACTAAAACTCTACAATCTATCCTGGAACACCACTGTACCTGCCAAATGGCGAAAAGCAATAATTGTACCACTCTTGAAGAAAGATAAAACAGCATCAGAAATAAAAAATTATAGGCCAATAGCTCTTACTAGCATAATAGCTAAAGTGTAGGAAAGAATGGTGTCAAATAGGTTAAATTGGTTTCTAGAATCACAAAAATTGATTTCCCCATGTCAAGCTGGATTCAGAGAGTTCCACTCTACAAATGAACAAGTCTTACTTCTCAGTCAAGAAATCAAAGACTCCTTCAATAGAAAATAAGATAATTTATCAGTTTTTATTGATTTCCAAAGCGCATATGATTCTATATGCAGAACAAAACTACTAAAGAAAGTAAAAAAAATAGGGATACAAGGTCCAATGTTTTCATGGCTATGTCATTTCCTAACACAACGCTTTGTTGCTACCAGATATGGAAGAAATATATCTAAATATAAACAAGTGCACTGCGGCTTACCACAAGACACAGTGCTCAGCACTACACTTTTTAATATATTTATTAATGATCTGCCACAACAAATACAAGAATCAGGTGTGAAGTGTTCATTATTTGCTGATGACTTAGTAATGTGGACTTCAAAACCAAAAAACAAAAGTACAGAACTAGAAAAAGCCATGCAACAATCCTTAAACAACCTACAAAAGTGGACCAAAGAAAATTTAATGACTGTTAATACAACAAAATCAAACTACCAAATCCTTTCACTAAGAAAAAAACCACTAAAAATAAAACTAAATTTTGAGGGTCAACAATTACCAGAAACAAAGGAAGCAAAGTAGTTAGCAGTTACATTTGATACCAAACTTACATGGACCAAACAAATAGAAAATGTAATACAAAGAGCAGAGAGGCACCTTTCACTGTTAAAACATCTAACAGGAATGAAATGGGGATGTTCCAGAGCAACCCTTAACACAACATACAATGTATATATAAAGCCATTAATTACTTACTGCAGCGAAGTTCTTGTAACAGCAAACACAAAAAAAAAATTCAAATCTTTCAAAACCAAAGTCTGAGACTAATTACAGGTGCTATCAAAACCACACCAAAAGCAGCTATGGAAATACTAACCAACCAATACCCCATTGAATATGAAATAGAAAAAGCGGCTCTTATTCAACACGAAAAGTTGATCAGACTCCCATTCAATACATGGCACAAGAGAAATTTTACACATACACTAAAGACTCAGGAGAGCTTTCTTTCCAAAATTCAAGACATCAAGAAGAATGTACACCTTCCTAATTCAAAGCAAAACTTCATATCTAAAGTCAATCCGACACATGCATTAGACATCACATATTTTTTACACCTGACAGAAGAAGTTAAGAAAAGTGATACTCCAACTAGTGTTCTAAAATTATTGGCATTAGAGACAATCCATACCAGATTTCCAGAACACGAATGGCTCCATATTTATACTGATGGATCATTGATATCAAACCAAGATGGAGCAGGTGCTGGAGTCACATGTCACCTCTTTTCCTATTACAAATCTTTAAGTTATGGAACTACAAACTTTGATGGAGAAATTGAAGCAATTCGAATGGCCCTATAAAATCTTTTGTATTGAATTTCACATTTTCATCAAGCAGTTATTCTCTCAGATTCCAGGGTAGCAATTATACCAATTACTTCTAAGTTGTCACCAAAACACCAAGCAATTATAGAATGTTGGAAAATCCTTACCCATCTAACCGCACTTAACACCTAGTCTTCCAATGAATACCAGTTCACTGTGGACTGAGTGGTAATGAGAAAGCTGATTTTCTTGCTAAAAAGGGTACCAGCGGTGTACAAAAATCTTTAGTTAATCTACCATTTTATGTAGCTAAAAGATTACTCAACTCTGAATTCAAAAAAGTTGTTCCAAAATATTACTATGAAAAATCAAAAAATCAAAGATGGGAACTACCAAACATTCAAACAGTAATTCCTGAGTATCCTCGAAAAACGGCAGTTGCAACCTTCAGGTTGATTATAGGACATGATTGTCTGGCAAAACATGTAAACAGATTTGGGATATATTCTTCACCACTCTGCCCTCTGTGTGATCTGCAAGAGGAAATGGATCGAGGCCACCTTCAAATATGCTCAGCCACTTCTAGTGCCCCATCCATCAGTGAAAAATATTGGAGAGCAAGAGGATTAATGACTTCATTGTCAGAAATCCAGCATTAGCTAACAACAACAACAACAACAACAACATTTGCAGTAGTTTGTTTTTCTCAATATGAGAATGTTTCAGTTACTTGTTAATTTATGTTTTAGCTTATTGTTATGATCAGATGGATTGTACACAGCAATTAGAGATTAGCTCAATTGAAACTATCGTTCAACCTGCTGGCATTCTCTTCAAAATCATATAGTAATAGCTTAGCCACAAGAGAAGCATTAATTGGTTTGTTACTATGTCTTACAAAGTAAAAATGTTGGGAAAAAAATTATGGCCATATAGTGGGGTTCAAACCCTGAATCCTCATATCACTTGGCACTGTGTGCATTTTAACACTGAGGTAGGACAGCACATGTTAGAGCTTGCCTTACATACAACATAGATATTGGTTGTATTAAAACCATCACATTCCACATATTTTGCCATGTTAATAGCTCAGCTGCAAGATAACTATAAATTAATATAAATCCCTTACTGCATCTTACAAAGTAAAAAATTTGGAATAAAAAGTTTGACCATATGCTAGGGTTTGAACTGTAAATCGTCGGCTCACTTGACAGAGCATGCATTTACCAGTGAGTCACCAGAGCAGATGTGCGGCTTATATGCAACATACATGTTGTTTTTTTAAATTTAATTTAAAAGGTGAGTCAATTAATAACACTTAACAACACTTACAACATAATTTTCTGGAACACGTTTCGAAGGTTAACTTTCCTCCATTATCAACCGGACAATAACTGGGTTTCCATGGTGTTTCATGGTGCAGATGGCGATGCTTCTTCTGATGTTTCTTCTGGTAACAGTTCAATGAACTTGCTGAAAATATCTTTCTGAGGAATGTCGAAATTAAATACTCGGTTTCTATTTTTTAAAATGAAGATTTGTTCCCATGTGGACAGTTCTTGTTTTCCGGTTATGTGTTTGAGAAGTTTTACTTCTAGCTTTATGTCATGATTTTTTGTCCAAAAGTGAAATGCAACTGCTGATTTTTCTAATTGTTTACTCTTGATGTTCGTAGCGTATTCCTTGGATTTAATTTCTAAATTTCTTTTGGTTTTTCCTATGCATATTTCGTTACAATCACTGCATTCAATTTGGTATATGTCAGATTTTTTGTTAGGTGGAATAGCATCTTTGATGTTTGAAAGTAGCAGGTTTCTTTATGGAGTAATGGTTTACTGGTGCTAGCTGAATGTTGTATTCGTTGAACACTTTTTTAAATTTATCAAAGGCCCATGGATGATATGTGAATTTTTTGAATGTCATTTTTGGTTTTGCTGCTGTGAGAGTTGTAGTTTCCTTTAATAATTTTTTCTTTTCTGCTCGTTTTACTTCTTATTTACTACTTCTTTGGGGAAGCTGTTTTTTTGTGCTACTTCAATTATTTTGTAATATTCTGTTTTGTATTCTTCTGCTGAAGGAGGGATGTTCACCAATCTATGTGTTAAACTATTGAAAATTGCTTGTTTGTGGCTTCTTGGATTGTAACTATTAGCTTTTATGCAGTTGTCTGTCTGCGTTGGTTTTCTGTGAATACCAAAATTTATTCTATCCTTATTTTTGATTAATTTTAGATCTAAAAATGGCAATTTATTGTTTTTTCTACTTCCACTGTGAAATTTATACTTTTATCCTGTATGTTCAGAAGTTTTAATGCATCACTGATGTGTCTTTTTGGAACTATTGCAAATATATCATCTACATATTGCTGCCAGAGTTTGAACATCCACGGGAAACCTTTTGTGATCCTTATTATGGGACAATTATTACTATTACAATTATTACTATTACTACCATTACTATTATTATTATTATTATTATTATTATTATTATTATTATTATTATTATTATTATTATTATTATTATTATTATTATTATTATTACTATTATTATTATTACTATTATTACTATTATTCCTAAAACTATTATTACTATTACTATTATTACTATTATTACTATTACTATTATTACTATTACTATTATTACTATTATTACTATTACTATTATTACTATTATTACTATTACTATTATTACTATTATTACTATTACTATTATTACTATTATTACTATTACTATTATTACTATTATTACTATTACTATTATTACTATTACTATTATTATTATTACTATTACTACTATTATTACTATTACTACTATTATTACTACTATTATTACTATTACTACTATTATTACTACTACTACTATTACTACTACTATTACTATTACTACTACTATTACTATTACTACTATTACTATTACTACTATTACTACTATTACTATTATTACTATTACTATTATTACTATTACTATTATTACTATTACTATTATTACAACTATTAAACAATCACTTAATTGATCTGCACATAAAAAAGACGTCTGTTCTGTTCAAAGGTGACAGACCAAGAGAAAATTTAATATCATCGCATCGTTAGATGTGTTTGATATTTTCTCATTTATTTACGCTCACTTGTGGTGTCATTTTACAACATACTTGGTGTTTCGCTATAATCTCAAATTTGCTAAGAAAATTATATTAATTTGTCTTTGACCTTTCTGACATGAAATACACACAAAACAACCCTTAATTACATAAATACAATTGAAAAATAATTATGATCCTTATAAATAGACAATCTTCTTGACAGTGAAAGAATGATATGGGACAGAGTCAAATACATATATGAATAAAGTCAAGTTCATGATTAATTTCATTACCTCTGAGGACGCCCGCCTCAGTAGCGTGATGGTTAGCGTGTCTGCCTCACATTCAAGAGGTCACGAGTTCAAATCTCTCTTAGGGTAAGTTATTTGGGTAAGGTTTTTTCTGAGGGTTTCCCTTATCCTGAGAAGATGAATGTCAGGTAACTTAAAACGGGCTCATTTGAGCATTATTTTACCTGTTTCATTCATTCACCGTCCGATATGACATTACGTTGGAGGACATTAATTTTAAAAAAAAATTTGTGGACAAATATATGTTTCACGTCTATGGGACACAGCCCATTTGAGTGTCCAATAGACAACCTATGGATCAGAGGTTATACATAAACTCAGCTGCATGTAGAAATTTCGACTTGTGTAAACTGCATTGCCATACGATATGGAACTTTAAAATATTCTGCTTTCCTAACGTGCTTAATCATTTTTTCCATGGCTGTACCTATGAAACATAAACATGTATATCAATTTGTAGGAATTACTGCAACAAATGTTTGCCACTAAAAAATTATTTAGAAATCTTACCTATTTTTTTTAGAACTGCATCATCAAGTTTAAGGGCATGACAGCACATTTCTTGGCATCAAAGTCCAGCACGAATCATTGATAAAAGAGTTTAACATGGTGTTTTCCATCCTGGTCCTAAGTGGAAGTTTAGCAATGTTTATTTCACTGAAGCATTGGACCACGACAGCTAAATTGCCAAGTTCCTGAAAAGGATTCTGTTTTGAGACCAGCTCAAAAGCCAGCTCTCACATTCTGCCTTTCCACAAAGTTGATTTCTGTCACTGAATTTCTATATTAAACAGGATGGGTATTCCCATCAGTATTCCCATCTCCAAAGAGAGGAGAAATCATACTTTCCTTAATCCTTCTCAGGCAGTTTTCAGGTGCTGCAAATTACATATTGCAAAGCACTTCAATCATCTTTGGGAAACATTTCTGAACTTCAGAAACATGAACAATAAAGTTGAGACAGATTTTTCGGCTTTCTATTTCTGTGTCCATGTTGGTGTGCAGAATCCATACTTGCTCTTCAAATCAAGAACCCAAATTTGGCTTGGATGCAAAAACTGATGGACATTTAGTGAAAGCAGATCCTCTTGACATCCTTTTCTGACCACCATTTTTACTAGTGTTCTTTTTAGAATAGTGATATCCTGGAGCAGCTTAGTAGAGTCAGCATATCTAGACTGGAGTGTCTTGTTAACCAAGTCCATTCCCTCAAATTGGTCATAGAAATGTTAAAAATAACTTTTATTACTGTCTTTATGCACGTTATACAGACACCAAGGAGTGTACCACTTTATATCTCTATGACTTTCCTGGCTAAGAATACATTCACAGACAGGCTGAAATGAGATCCAACGTGTTCCCACGATTTGTGATTTTTTCAGGGAATCCTCAGCATAATAACCAATGTATAGTTTACTGCAGGCTTCCTGCTTTATTGAGGAGCAATGAAACCAGTTATGCATTTCACAAAAAATGAACTCAAAGTATGATAGTAACTCTTCTTTGCAGAAATGAGAGAGGGCCAGCTGGATGGAGTGACAAGAACATGGAATCAGGATAAGGCAAGGGATTTCTTGATTAAGAAGGGCATGTACACCATTATGTTTGCATTTATGACAGACGCATTATCACCACCTAAGCCACCCATTTTCTGCAAATCAAAATCAAATAATATAAAGTTTGTTCCAACACAATCCAAAATTAGTTCTGGCATGCACAGTACCTAAGTAGGATTGCAACATGACAAAACTTCCGAACTAGATTCTAAAGTAAGAACAAATTAGAAACTAAAAACTTCACTTATCTTAGTATGATTTGCTGCTGACCCTGGGGTTTCAAGCTGTGTCCAGCTCATTCTCAAAGCCATATAATCATACTAAGATAAGTGAAGTTTCTAGTTTCTAATTTGTTCTTACTTTAGAATCTTGTTGCTTCACTGTTAATAGCTTCAATTTTTCCTTATTTAACTTCCGAACTAGTTTTAAAAGCGTGCTCGATTGTGAATGTGTGTAAGTAAATGTTGGTGTTAATTCGGAATGCTTTCAGAAGCACTTGTTGGAACAGACCTACATCACTTGAACCATCATTAATCTCTACTATTGAATAACTGTGCATCCGTAGTAGGCTGTTAGTCTATACGATCTGCACATGTCGAGAATTAGCAGCTTCTGCTTTTGACCAAGAACCAATTTCACTGGCTACGAACTAGTTCCCAAAATATTGGAACAGCAAGTTTAAATTCAAAATCAGGTCTGAAGAATTTTTCTGTCATGTTTGGAACACTGCGCATGCTCAGATAACAGAAATGAATCTGGATCATGTCGGAACAAACCTTGTATAGCTTACAACGCACACTCAGGTTATTCAGAATCACAGATTAATAATGGCTCAAGTAATGTTGCAACCGTACAAACTTCCAAACTAATTCTGAAAGTGTGCATAAGAAAAGTTTCTTTTAGTTCGGAAGGCATTCAGAACGTGCTCAAAACCACTTGTTGGAACAAACCTATAGCTTTCACGCCTTTTACAATAGTTTTTGCATCACCAAAGTGAATATCCAACACTTTTAAAAATGTTAAAACGATGTTGTCTATGTTCTCTAAGTAGTACGAACACAAGCACCCAGTTGTTTAGTGGCAGCAAGGTCTGAGCCTTAATCTATAAATATGCTATACCACCTATTGCTGATATCTGTTTTACGCAGCTCTTAAAAGTATGGATACATTACAGTTTTTACCAAACCACTGCACTTTCAATACTCCAACTAATGCTCTAAAACTATTGGCATTAGAGATAATCCATACTAGATTTCCAGAACACGAATGGCTCCATATTTATACTGATGGATCATTGATATCAAACCAAGATGGAACAGGTGCTGGAGTCACATGTCACCTCTTTTCCTATTACAAATCTTTAAGTTATGGAACTACAAACTTTGATGGAGAAATTGAAGCAATTCGAATGGCCCTATAAAATCTTTTGTATTGAATTTCACATTTTCATCAAGCAGTTATTCTCTCAGATTCCAGGGTAGCAATTATACCAATTACTTCTAAGTTGTCACCAAAACACCAAACAATTATAGAATGTTGGAAAATCCTTACCCATCTAACCGCACTTAACACCTAGTCTTCCAATGAATACCAGCTCACTGTGGACTGAGTGGTAATGACAAAGTTGATTTTCGTGCAAAAAAGGGTACCAGCGGTGTACAAAAATCTATAGTTAATCTACCATTTTATGCAGCTAAAAGATTAGTCAACTCTGAATTCAAAAAAATTATTGCAAAACATTACTATGAAAAATCAAAGAATAAAAGATGGGAACTACCAAACATTCAAACAGTAATTCCTGAGTATCCTCGAAAAACAGCAGTTGCAACCTTCAGGTTGATTACAGAACATGATTGTCTGGCAAAACATTTAAACAGAATTGGGATATATTCTTCACCACTCTGTCCTCTATGTGATCTGCAAGAGGAAATGGATCGAGACCACCTTCAAATATGCCCGGCCACTTCTACTGCCCCGTCCATCAGTGAAAAATATTGGAGAGCAAGAGGATTAATGACTTCATTGTCAGAAATCCAGCATTAGCTAACAACAAGCACTTTCAAGTCAGTTAATTAGGAATACTGTTTATTTAGTTCGGTTACATGATCCACACACCGTATCGCAAAATGCATAGGCACAAATAAGGTAATTCCAGCCTCAGCTCTAGCTGTTGTGAGTTGTTGTTGTAGTAGTGTTTAACGCCCGCTTTTACTACTACGGCACCGCAGGCGGTGACACTGATGACACATGGAATGAAGATGGAGCACCGGTGGAATGAGATGGCGGGGGAAACCGGAGCACCTGGAGAAAACCCGCCCTGACGCCGCTTCGTCCACCACGAATACTGCTGTTGTGAGTGACAGCACTTTAGGCTGAAAATTCAATTTACTTTGTCTTGCAACAGAAAATGGTTGTCACTTTTGAATACTTTTTATATTTATAACTTAGTCCTGAATATTTAGGAAGTACTGACAATAACCACATTGCACTTTTGTTTTATCCGTCAGCAATTTTTGAATCCAGTCGTTAAAATTCCTTGCTTTTTAACCATTCTTCTCGAAACTGTTGCATATATGGAGATTTCTTCTGGCATTCTTAACAAACGTGCACAATTGTGTATCTGCAAGTAAAAGTTATTACTGATTGTTTGGTCCCTCATCTTATGTCAGATGGGAAAGAACTTGTAATTCAGTAGTCAGATAACACTGACTGTGCATTTTTTAATCACTAATCTCACTCTACATATTGAAGTAGCCTATGATTTTAGTATTAAATTATTCAAACGTTAAAATTTAAAAATTAAATTGAATCATTTTGATTTTTAAAATATTGCAATTAGTGAAGGATTACATAAAATCTGCCAGATTCTTTGCTGTTGGCTGACAAGGAAATTTGACTTCAAGAAATACAAATCGGCCAAATCAGCTGAGTTGGCATTCCTGCTTGAACCTGCCTTATTAGCGTCAATGTGTATGTAAAGTTCAAGTTTGTTTAGAACAATGTGGCTTACAACACAGATAAAGCAAACTAATGTGTCCTGCAAAGAGATATTTAAAGAATTGAGTAGTATACATTTTATTGCAAATTACCTGAAAAAAATCACTCAACTCATATATGTAAGCTAGTATAACTGTATTGCTCACACTAAATAAAAACCCTTTATACTTTACAGAACTACAGTAGACATTTATTTCTTTTAATAGTTTCCACCAGTCAAACCATAATAATCACCTCATTCAGTTTTTCCAATCATGTGTAAATTTTGTATAGAAGAATTTGTATCTCAATGCTACATACCTGCACTTTTCTTTTTCTTTGCTCCATGCTTTTGAGACTTTGGTGCATCACTGTTTGGACTTCTACTTCTTGAACGGGACGAATCATCACCACAGGGTGGCTTCAGATGCTCATCTTGTTGCTTCTGCTGTGCACCTGTGACATTTTCTGGAGATTTCTCAGATGTCCCACCTTCCACTTCATTACCAACAACTAAACTTGCAGGTGCATTATTTATTTCCCTTGGGGGATCTGGAATGGAATCTGTAGTAATGTCTTCACTTGAAGTCAATACAGTTATCCGTGATGTCATTATCTACAGCAACAATTACTGAAAGAGAAAGATCAGACTATATCATTATATGCTATGCTACCAAAAAGTTGCAGCAAAAATAGCTAAAGTGCGTCTCAACCTTAGAAGGCAGTACACGTTAAATGGGTGCAACGTTGCAACATGTACAATATGCATGCCTTCTTTCATCCTCGAACCACTAATCATTTAAGAACCAATTCAGAGTGGCCCTTGAGAAATTTGGTAGGGTATCATCACTGTGATGATACCGTGACAAAATTATATTCAACGTGGGTGGTATATTTTCAAACACCAAAGAATGAACAATTTGCCACACTTTGCTTAGCACTATTCCATCATATTGCGTTAACCTAGCGTTTTGGGTTGTCCTACCCTTTTTGCTTTCTTTTTCGTGGCGTTCTTTGAGGTCCTTTCATTAGTTCCTTTTTAATTCTATACACTGCTACTTCTGAACACCCAATAGCCTTAGCTGTTACTTTTACTGCCTTATTAATACTCATTTGACTTGAAAAAAATAATTCATAATTATTTGGCATTCCTTACTTCTTAATTTACTAATATATCCTCTCTTCCTTGCTTCCCCCTCCACAACTACAAATATTTACGGAAACTGTTAAATAAATAACATAACACTTCACAACTTCCACACAGTATAAACAAACACACTTCTTTACAAACTGATGTTAACTTTTACTGCTGCCTTGTGCCTAACGCTTGAAGCCTTTTATCTGAGTAGGTGAATACCTTTTGTTTGCCTTATACGATGAAAGCAAGAGGTGACAAGCTTCTGGTTTATTTTCAAAACTGTCTCTAACCCTCCTCAACATTTGCTCACGCTTGGTACCCACTGTAAACTCAATAACAAAAAAGTTTCCCACTGCGTAACTTTTGCAGTGCACAGACATAAAATTTTCCGAAAACATTTAATTTAAAAAATTGTAACACTTGATAGAGTAAACATAGAGAATTCAAAGAAGCAGGTGGCGGCACTATAGTTTACTCTAGCTAAGAAAAAAATATAAACGTAGTCTAGCAGTTAGTTTTAGTTACTGCATGATGAGTACAGAAACAACAAACATCAGAGTTTACTGAAAAAAAAAAGTTTTCTGTAGAAATTTGGGCCTATAGAAGTGTATAATTGCCCTAAAAAGGATATAACCCATTAGAGAAAAAAATTCTGCATAGAATAATGTGTTCAAACTTGAAATTATAACAACTGAATATTTACACCATGCTATTAGAAACCTAGCAACAGCGCAAGAGTAGAAAAGGACGAAGCTAACGACAAGTCGTATACGCTAGATAGAGACAGATATACCCCATTTAACTCCATACTGTCATCTAAGGGTGAGACAACCTATAGAAAGATTGCAAAGTTGGACTGTCCTCAGGTAACTGACAGTGAGCATTACATCAAGAAGAGGTCCTAAAAGCTTGTAGCTGTTAACAACCATGCAACAATGGAACTGTTTTCTTTCAAAAGAATAATCTTACTGGACCTAAACAACATGTGCATTATTCTGACAGTCATTGCCCCATGAACTAAAAAGTGCTTGCTCCAACTGAGCTGAAATCCATATAAAATGGACTTTCAGCCTGCTACGGCAGAACATCGGATGGAATGAATATAATGATAAAGAGTCCTAAGACACACACACATAAACCAAAGGGCTTCTGAACATTAGATCAACTATGCAGCCACAGATATCCACAAACGTTTGGGCCCCATGAACAGAGATGTACCTGTTATAAGCCATATTCCCCAATGAAGCTTTAAATGCAATGATGGATGGCATTGTTTTCTATTGGAAATATGGTGGCAGTTTAGATATCAGCTTCATGGTTGGTGGTGAAACATAAATCACTATGATTGACAACCAAAGAGGTAGTGTTTCATATGCTTTCCTTGGGAAGAGCTATCAACGAAGTTCAGAGGATCTTGAGGACAAAGTTAATGGACTCTTTCTTTACCAAGGAAGTCATTTCATTATATAGTAACTTTGAACACACACTATATATTACATATACTAAAACAAAATAATATACACAACAGAGCAATATTATCCAGCTTTAAAATTTTAGTTGATATAAATACATAAGTACCATTTATATAATTTTTAGAAATGTGTGTGTTGTAATAAGAGGTGGAATCAGGACTGAAAAATTCAATGCCATAGTTGGGATTTGAACTACGTATCTTCTGCATC
This sequence comes from Tenodera sinensis, assembly GCA_030765045.1. Classification (NCBI taxonomy): domain Eukaryota; kingdom Metazoa; phylum Arthropoda; class Insecta; order Mantodea; family Mantidae; genus Tenodera; species Tenodera sinensis. The sequence goes on from JAUKNM010000087.1 coordinate 600,390, forward strand.
GAGCGGCTGCTTTAACCACTAAGCTGCCATGGCCAACTTGCTATTAGACCAGATGGACCGCCCCGAGGCGGCAAGGGACAGGACGAGGACCGGCACTCTCTCTACCAGAGTTACACATATATGACCAGAAAATCGTGAGTACAGAACACTAACTACTGTACTAATTTGCTAACTTACTCTCAAGGGAGGCCTTGACTCAAGTTAATCCTCTCTGGTGAATAGTACTCATATTTTGAGTTACTTATTAATTTAGAACACCTTTTTGGTGTATATCGCAATTGATTTTTACCATCCAAAGTGTACTGCATCAGTGGCAGTGTTATTGACATGTACTATTGTGAGTTTGTATCGTTATAAGTTATAGTGTGCATGTTCAACAGTTGTGTGGTTAAAGACGACAACTTATTTATCTTCTAGTGATTGGTTTTCATAACAGCATTTGTGCTGTTGTTACAGCACCACTGACTAATCATTTAGTAATATTCATTCATAATGAGTCAACAGAAAGCACCAGTGAAGGAAATATTGGAAAAGTCTACTACCGAAGGAAATACAAAGATTCCAAGGTCGTCTGAATTAGCCAAGAAAAATATGGAGGTAATGGCAGTGAACTCCCGACACTTTTAATTCCAAGGTATGTGACACAAATACGAATTCAGAAGCTTTCTATGATACCCTGAGTGAACTTAATACAATAATTGGGAAGGAAAGTTGTCTGTAGAGAATAAAAAACTTATATTCTCCTTAATTACCAAATTTCAAAAGGAATTTGATGAAGCCAAATTGGAAAAAGAAAGGGCGCTATCTGAAGCAAAGATATATAAGGAGCTTTACGAAAATAGCTTACAGAGTCGACAAAGTCCTGCCCTTTCTTTTGTGCAAGTAGCTTCTTTACCAGCTCCCAAAGATAAAGCAATACATTTTCAGAATCTTATTAATAAAAAGAAGCATAGTGTGTTTGTTACATCTACAAAAGATAAAGATGCTAAAGATATACAGAAGCTGTTAACATCAAAATTGAAACCAGCTACGGAAAAAATTAAAATATTTAATGTTAGAACAACTGGAAAGAATGTAATTGTTGATACGGAAACTGAAGAAGGTGCAAACAAAATAATAGTGTGAAGATCTAAAGATTGAAAAAGCATGGAAGTGGAACCCACTTATGATCATGTATGATGTGTTAGTGGGCAGTAAGGAAGAAGACCTAACACAATAAATCTTTGAACAGAACTTTGATGGTATTATAACTAAAGATGAGTTTGACAAAGGATTCAACTTCAAATTTAAAACGGGTCCAAGGAATAGAGCTACTGTACATGAAGTTGTTGAGGTTTTACCTAAGATTAGAAAAGTTATACTTCAAAAATCTCGACTGTATATTGGTTTTCAGTCTGTAAATGTAAAAGACTTTATATCGGTTACTAGATGTGCTGTCAGGACTTTGGCCATGTTGCTAAGAAATGCACTGGCAAACGAGCTTGTGGTTTCTGTGGAGAAACTGACCATGATAAAAAGGATTGTCAAAAGAGGAACCAGACGGTCTGTATCCCGTGCCCAAGAAGAAACAAGCAATGTAGTGGAAGGCAAACATGCACTACCTACAAACTTTTTTGGGACAGAATAATCTCCAGAACAAATTATGACTAACATGGCAGTATATAAACATCATTTCAACAGAAATTTAAAAATTGGTCAAATTAATGCGCAAAGAAGTTAGCAATGTCCGAACTAAAGAACTTAATTGGAGAATTAAATTTAGACATTCTGTTTATTCAAGAGCCGTACTCCAGAAATGGAATTGTCATACATGCTCCAATAATGGCAAGGACGATCAGCTTTGGCGATGATTCCATGGCAGCAGCCATGATTTTTAATCCTAACCTGCAAATTGTAAATATAACCCAGCTAAGTGTGTGTGTGTAGTGTTTAACGCCCGCTTTTACTACTACGGCACCGCAGGCGGTGGCACTGATGATACATGAATTGAAGATGGAGCACCGGTGGAATGAGATGGCGGGGGAAACCGGAGAACCCGGAGAAAACCCGCCCAGACGCCGCTTCGTCCACCACGAATACCACATGCGGGTCCCTGGGATCGAACCCGGGCCGCCTAGGTGGTAGGCGAGCGCGCTAACCGCTCGGCCACGGCGCCGCCACCCAGCTAAGTGATACATACACAAATTGTATTGAAATTAGTTATGAACATGGTAGTTTTATACTGGCTAATTTCTATTGTCAATACAGTCACGCCATTGAGCCTTATATTGATAAAATTAGAGAAGTGAATCATTTATTTATTTAGGCACCATGAGATTTTATTCACTCTGGATGCTAACGCAAAATCACCCTGGTGGTATAACGATTTTAGGGATGACAAAGGAATACAAATGGAGGAAATAATATCTGAATTGAATCTAAATATTTTGAATAAACCGCTAAATCCACCAACATTTGAAAATAAGCATGGTGCTAAATCCAATATTGACCTAACTTTAGGAAATTTGAGAATATTACACAAAATTTTTTAATTGGAGAGTAGTGCAAGACTTCACCTCCAGCAGCCATCGTTTTATTTACTTTAATTACAAAATTGATACATGGTTCATAAAAGATTCATAATTAACAATAGAAGAAATTTCTCACAAGCCAACTGGAAGAAACTGAAACAAATATTTGACAATACAATTACATACAATGGTATATCAGTAGATTCAGATGCAGAGAACTTAATACAGACAATTACAAATGCAATACATTTTCCAGTTCCAAAATTGCGGAACAAAAAATACACCGACCACAGTTGGACTGATACCCTGGATTTATTACGAAGGAAGATGAGGAAATTAAGAAAAATTTATCAACGATGTAATATAGAAGAGTTAAGACAACACCACTTAACAAGATATAGACATGCCAAAGAGAAGTTTAAAAGATAATTGAATGAAACGAGAAATAAGTCGTGGCAACATTTCATAGAAACTAATAATAATTTAAACACCAATATCTGGGGAATTCCTTACAAAATTGTAATGGAGAAGATTAGAAAACCTGAAATATTAAACACCATTATGAGGGACAATGGAATGATGACAACTAACCGGAAAGTTACATCAGAATTGATACTTCATACCGTGTTACCAGATGATAAAATTGAGTCTGACAATGTTCAAAACAGAATTAAAAGAATTGAATTGACAGGACCATTTATGAATAATAATATTACCCTTCGATAAATCGGAAATTCAATTAGAAATTAATAAATTGAAGACGCAGAGAAAGAAAGCGTGTGGACCAGATGACATACCAAACGAAGTGCTCTACTACTTGGAAGAGAAACTAACACCTTTTCTATACAACTTGTTTAATGATTGATTATGGACAGGTCGCATTCCAGATTGCTGGAAAGTGGCAGGGGTAGTAATATTGAAAAAAGGTAATACAAAGATCCGATGCAACCAAAGTCATATAGGCCAATTTCTTTATTAAATACAACTGGAAAGATATTTGAAAGCTTAATAAACAAGCGTATAAAAGAATTTAGACCAATGGTTGGCTTAAACAATAAGCAATATGGTTTCAGAAAAGGAAGATCTACTGAGGATGCAGCCAACCAAATTCTTTACACGATAAAGTCAACCACTAACAAGTACTTAATTGGTATCTTTATTGACATCTCTGGTGCCTTTGATAACTTATGGCCATTTTTCTTCGAAAGACTAAGACATCAAAACTTTCCTTGGTCACTGTACTACATACTCAAAGATCACTGCTGTAATAGGAAAGTTTATATTCAAGGAATTGATGAATTCGTTACAAAAGACATAACCAAAGGCTGTCCCCAAGGTTCCATTCTCGGGTCAACATTTTGGGACATAGTAATGGAAACGTTACTCGAAGACTTAGAAGAGGATTCAGCAATTAAGAATATTATAGCCTACACCGACGATGTAATCTTTCTAATTGAAGCCAACTCTAGGCGTGAACTGGAAAACAAGTCTGTGATAATACTAGACAAATTAGATCAATGGTGCAAGAAGTCAAAAATGTGTGTTGCACCACAAAAATCCAGTTATATTTTATTAAAAGGGACTTTAAAAAGAGATCCAATTCTTAAGTTCAACAATCAAAACATAAAACGTAAAAAAGAAGCTAAATATTTAGGTCCTCTCTTGGATGAAAAATTAAATTTTAGTCAACATGTTGAGTACATAAGAATCAAATCAGAAAACATGTTCAAATTATCAAGGTTAACTCAGTCTAAATTTAAAATCTCCTTGCAGACAATAATGACCTATCATTACACAATTTTCACCCCCATAGTAAATTACGGTTCAGGTGTATGGGCTGCGAGGATGAACAACATAAGATTAAAACACCAAATTAGGAGCACACAACTAAAGATTCTATTATGTCATACTGGAGCAGTCTGCACAACACCGACATTGGCACTATTTGTAACAACTGGAATTTGGCCAACTGATTTGTTAATCAAGTTACGAGGGGCAAGTTTGTGGCTTAAAAAGAACATCAAAAAAGTACAGGAAATAATGGGTAGGAAAATTTATGCATTAAGAGACGTCAAAGCAAGACTAAAATTAGACTGGCAAAAAGAATGGGATGATGCCAAAAGAGGAAGAAGAACCTACAATTTATTCCCGAACATAAGTAAAAGACTTAGATTAAAATATTTAAAACCAACAAAAGGTGCTATTCACTATCTGACAGGACACGGCCAATATGGAACATACTGGATGAAAATAAATAAACAAGCTGATGATAATTGTAGCTGTTGTTAAGTTCCAGGCACTTCAGAGCACACATTATTTGAATGTGTCAAATATGGGAATGCAGCTGAAGAAGATAGAAATAATCTAAGAGCTTTTCAAGTTACAGATATTCTGAGAAATCAAGGGTTGTATAAACATCTAGAGATACTCGCAACTAAAATCAGTGAATTGGCTTGGAATGAAACTATTGGAAATGATATTTCACCAACTAGTGTTGATTCAAGTGTCCAACCACCCAGAAGACACAGAAGATCTGCGAGATTGGCTATTAACAATGATGTCCCGGATCAAGATTAATCAATCAAAACAAACTTTCTTTTACTTTTTTTATTTCTATTGTTATCTGATATAATATTGCTCAAAAAATTGTATTGCCAGTTTCAATAAATTTAGAATTTGGAAAACACATCCCGGTTTTAGAAATCAGGTACCGGGATGGTAGTTTTTCAGATTTTATTTATTTATTTATTTGTGTACTAACTTACATTAGGTGACACAACAGATGTTGAAATTGATGAACTGCAACATGAACACATTCCCTATATCTTCGAAAACAATTCTGGTTTACTCGCAAAAGTTCATGTTGACTGTCTGTATTTCTCTCACGATACTGTCCAATTCTTGTAACGTGTATGGATTTGAAGTTTACACTTTATTCTTTAATGTTTCCCATAAATAAAAAAGAGGTTAACATTTCCAAGATGATCCTATAGCTGAATCCTGCTGAACCCAGCTGCACAATCTTTCATTTCTTGGTAGTTGTGGGAAAAAATATTCAGCAGGATTCATGGCAACAAAACTTCTAAAACTTAGAAGTTCATGCTTTACAACCACAAGATTCTGAAGCAGAGTTAATTATTGCAATTGGTTTTAGCAGTTCGTTCATAATGGCAACCTTTAACGTTCTTCACTGATTAAACATGGTCTTATCTTCAAGGTCAGTTTCTACTCAGAACAATTGATACTGGGCTACCAAAAATCACCATGAAGTTCCTCACAACTCGTAGAATTATCAGTCTCATATTTCCGACACAATAGTTGATTCATACGTTTATGTAAATTCTATTTTAAATATTTTTTCCCCACAACTACCAAGAAATGAAAGATTGTGCAGCTGGGTTCAGCAGGATTCAGCTATAGCACACACTGCTGATAATTTTATGCATGAATTGTGAAGTGTGTACAGTGACATAACAATTAGACAAGGATTGTGGTCATCTCGTTCCCCTGACCTATCTCCATGCGAGTTTTATTTGAGCAATTCCGCGAATGTCATACCGAGTGTTAAAATTTGAAATCAATGTTTCACTTTTTTTACTGAGGAAAGATGATGCTAGATACTCCAAAGTATCTTATGAAGTGAAAAATAAATGTCTTTAACGTGAATATGGGTTCAAATTTCACTTCTTACCCATGTTTCCAAAACACTAAAAATAAGCGCAAATAATGGTGATTTTCATACCAATATTTCAGGAGCTTTTTTAATTTTTTTGTTCTGTACATCACACAATGACTCTTCGTCTTCGAAACGTGTATATGGCTAATAATTTTCGACATTTATAAATAATCCTTAGAGCCTGTTTAATTATTACTGTATGTCAATGTCAGTCACGGTAAATAAGGATAAAGTCCTCTGGAGGGAAAAGTGTTGTTGTTTTCTAGTGCCTTGCATCTGGCAATGAAGCCATTAGCATTCGTGCTTTCCAATACTTTTGAACTGTAGTTCCTTCTGATCTTAATGCTTCACAGGTCTTCAAGTGGTCTTCGTTCATTTCTGCTGGATCGTTACACAGGACACATATTGTCTGGAGGGAAAAGTAACAGACTGAAATAAATATCCTTTTTGATTCTGCGTCATTACAATATAACAAATAAACAAAGTACCAGAAAGTTTTCGTCTATAGTCATTAGTTTTCCCACAAAACACGTGACTAACGGACATTTAGTGCTGGCGCCCTGAGGTGGTCCGTCATACGCATACAGTTGCTTGTGAGACTTCAGTCAGGATAGACATATCAGTCTGTTTCTGACTCCATGGCTAACACACCAGCCCAAAGACAAGGTGAATACCAACAACGTCTGGAGGAGCAAGGCAGTTATGCACAATGGAAGGAAAAAATAAAAGTGACTATGAGGAAAGGAAGAGAAATACTGAAACAAACAAAACAAGGAAGAGAACACCTCAACGCTGAATATAGGAGATATAAGCAAGCACAGCGGGTAAGACAGAAAATAAGAGACCAAGGATACTCCATCAACATCAACCGCTTTCAAAAGCAAACAGTATTTCGGAAAGTGCGGAAAACGTGTTGAGGAAGCATTGTCGCAATCTCCACGTAAAAGAAAAGAAGGATATTGTTTAGAACAGCTTACGCAAGCACTTGGTCAGAATTTCGGCAAAGTCCCACTCGGCAGTGTGTACGAATGGTCACGAAAGTTGCCGAAGTTGCTGTGTTAATGCAGCGCTGCCAACAGCAGAATGTCCCTAGGAGTTTGTTGCCAATAGTAAGTTTGAATGTTTTTGCGGGAGTCGGCAGTATGCTGTTGACCTTCCTAGAAGCAAGTAGCGCAATGGCTAGGTTTATCAGTATATTGGATTTGGCACCTCTGTGCTTAAATGAAGAGGCATGCATGCAATTCCTCTACGAGGAGGGCCTGTTGAGGACTCGCATGCTATGCAGGGAAAAATAAATAAATAAAATCAATAAATAAAAATAAATAAAAGAGAACGATAATTAATAAAAATAATATAAATATAATAATATAATACTACTAAATATAATATATATATATAATATAATATAATATAATAATATTAAATAAAAATACAATAAAATAATATAAAATAAATAAAAAAGAACGATAAATAATAATATATAATAATATAATAAATATAATATATATATAATATAAATCTAATAACATTAAAAATAATAATAATATAAAATAAAAAAAAAGAACGATAAATAATAAACATAATAAAAATATAATAAAAAATATAATATAATAAATATAATAAATATAATAGCATTAAATAATAATAATATAAAATAAAATAAATAAACAAAAAAAGATAAAAGATAAAGGTAAAAGATAAAATAAACAAAAAAAGAACGATAAATAATAAACATAATAAAAATATAATAATATTAATATATTATAATATAATAATAATCATCATAAGGTTCCTGAGAACCTTCAGCTAGCTTTGGGTGATAAACAATATCACAAGAAAATCATCAAGGCACGCAAAGTTAATGTTTAAATGTTTAAATTCAATGTAAACTTCATGATTTGTTTTTTTGTTTCCTCCTAATAAATAAATAAATTTAAAAAAATAATAATGTAATAAAAATAATAATATAATAAAATATAATAATAAAGAACGAGCCAGCGTATCATGGACCCAGTAACAAGGCAATAAGGATAATGTACACAATAATTCGCACTAGCGATATATCTGTGTGAGCAAGAGCAAAATAATAATGTACAGAATCCACAACAATAGTATAAGAGCAAAATAATGTACACAATGAGCAAAAAAATAATGTACAGAATCCACAACAATAGTATGGAGTTGCGCTAGGCGATAGCGGTGTATGTCTGTGGCGGCAACGACGCGAGTGAGTGCATTTGTGTTTAATGTGTTGGCAACGAAAACTAGTGTAGTGTAAAAACCAATGTTGGCAGATGTGAAAATCGTCTGCTAGTCATGCAGTGAAATCTAGTGGGCGATTGTGAAACTACTGTCGGCGCATGCGCAGTAAGTAAGTTCGGACTTATAATCTGGCTGGCAAGTGGAAAGTGAGCTGTTCTAAACATGAGCCGAAAAGAAATTATTCGTAAGTTAGCAGTTGAAGAGGGATTGCATGTTGTAAAGCCAAAGCATTCTGTCTCGGTATCAGGAGAACAACTATCAGAGGAACTTAAAAGTGCAATCAACAAGTTCTATCAGGATGATTCAATATCTTACCAAGCTCCTGGAAGAGATGATTTTATTGAAATCCATGTTCAGGGAGAAACAAAAGAAGTTCGCATTAGGTATCTAGTGGTAACATTAAAAGAAGCACATGCACTCTTTCTACAAGACCGAGTAGAAATGTCCGTGGGGTTAACAAAATTCGCTGAATTACGCCCTGCTCACGTGCGTCTTCAAAGTCAGATCCCACATGTGTGCACATGCATTATACATGAAAATACGAAGTTTCTTCTCAAAGCATTGTGCAAAAACCACATACTCACTGAGACAATTTCGTAAGTTCATAGCACAAGTAGTTGTGATCAGAAATCAAGTGAATGCATGCAGGGAGGATGCTCCAAGTGCCCGGGATTGAGTGGAGCAGATATTTCGGATGAACTTGCTAATTCTCCATGCGAATGGAAACTGTTCACGTAATGGAAGAATGGAAATAGAAGTTAAAAGGGATCTGTAAAAGACTGCATTGAAGAACTGACCAATTGCCTGCCACGTTTCCTAAATCACGTTTATGCAAAAAGACAGCAATCCGAGGCCTTCAAGAAGGCTCAGGAAAATGTAGCAATTAGTGAAGCTGTGATACAGAGAACTACACATGCAAGGAGCAAAATTAAATTCAAGCTGCCCACTGGAATAATACACAGATCTCAATATTTACTGCTGTTGCCTGGTATAGGAAAGAAGATATTGGTGAAATTCAGAAATAATCTTTTGCTTTGGTGTTTGATTATTAATCGCATGACAAATATGCGGTTGATATTTGCCTAAGGAATATATTTTTGGAAATATTGGATATTTTTCCGAATCTGGAACTTGTGAAAGTGTTTTCTGATGGAGCTGCTTGTCATGTTAAGCAGAAATACACATTGAGCCATGTGACATATCTTTCCGAAGTATTTGGAATCCAAATTGAATGACACTTCTTCGAACCCTATCACGGAAAGGGGGCAGTAGATGCGATTGGAGGACAAGTGAAGAGGATGGCATGGACAGCTGCAAAAGCAGGAAGCAGGATTCAGAGCGCTGAAAAATTTGTTAATAATGTTAGAAAGAAAACCAAAATATGTGTTCTTGAAGTTTCTCTGCCTGAAATTGAAGAAGCAAAAGAATTTCTCGACAAAAGATTTGAACGTATTTCACCTACACCGTCCACTCAGCGGGTTCATTATGTGAAAGTATTAGGTTTAAATGTTGTGGAATATGCTTTTCTTTCATGTGCGGAAAGTGTCAGAATGATGCACAACTTTCGGAAATAAAAACAGTGTAGTGATATGCGCGTGTACTACGAGACTACTGCATCTAGCGTTCCTGCACTATAAGGAGTCCAATCACGTGATACAGGTATGTGCTGTGTGTTCTCATGTGTCGTCTTTGTTATGGTTTTGAGTCAGCTTTTTATACTTGCAATGACGTAACTGTGATAAGAAATGAGAGCTGTCAACATCTGTTTATTCTAAGAGGTAGAACTGGAACTTAAAAATTCAATGCCACAACTGGGATTTGAACCACAGACCTTCCGCTTGCCGGGCGGACGCTCTAACCACTGAGCTATTGTGACAAACTGCCAGAATGGAGAAATACGAACTGGCTTGAGAATTTAGTGCCATTACATTCACAGTGTTATCTCTACTTACTTTTAGGTAACACATTCACATTTCTTTCTCTGCTCACTCTTCTATAAACAATTTTCCATAAAAAAACATGATGCACCAAAAATACTTTTATCCCCACTTTTAAAATAAGTCATACCATGTTCTGTATGTTTGAAATAGAAATGCTATTACATTTACACTGTTTTTTCCTCTCACTTTTAGGTAACACATTCACATCTCTTTCTCTACTCACTCTTCTACAAATAAGTCGTGCAATTTTCTGTATGTTTGAAATAGAGATACTACATATTACATTCACAGTGGTTTCTCTACTTACTTTTGGCTATCACATTCACATCTCTCTCTATTATATTCATACTGTTTTCTATACTCACTTTTAGGTAAGACATTCACATCTCTCTCTACTCACTCTTTTACAAATAAGTCATACAATTTCGTGCATGTTTGAAATAGAAATGCTATGTATTACATGCACACTGGTTTCTCTACTTGCTTTTGGGAAACACATTCATAATTGTTTCTCTACTCACTCTTCTAGAAATAAGTCATACAATTTTGTGCATGTTTGACATAGAAATGCTGCATATTACATTCACACTTTACTATACTCACTTTTAGGTAACACATTCACATCTCTTTCTCCACTCACTCTTCTACAAACAATTCATATCATCTATACAACTTGGTTGTTTAAATATATCTAACTGTTAATGTATATGTATATTTTATGGGGAAATTTTTTCTGGCAACAATTTTACTACACAATATATTACTTTCAAATGACTTTCTACTCGCATTTCTTTTACGTAGCACATTCATTTATCCTCTGTTTGCCCTTCAACATACAATTCATATAATATTCTATGATTGAAATATAAATGCAACGTATTACATTCACACAACTTCCTCTAGTAATTCTTCCTTTACGAGACACAATCAGTCTTCTTTCGCTATTCGCCCTTCAACATATAATTCATACAATTTGATATGTTTGAAAAAGAAATACAATGTATTACATTCATACTATTTTCTCTACTCACTTTTGTTTTACGTAACAATTCACATGTTATTCCCTATCCTTTATCAACTTCATACATACCAACGCCTATGCATATCGTATGTTGAAGAGTGGGTAAATTCCAAAACAGGTTGACCGATCGCCATGAAAAGTGACATATCTAATTGTTTTCATGGCGAAGGTTTTTATGCAATCCATTTTACCACCCAACGTATTACGTTCACATGTTTTTCTCTACTCCCTTTTCTTTTACCTAACATACTACTCCCTCTTCTACAAACAATCCATACATTTTTCCATACCTTGAAATATAAGTGCAACGTATAACATTCACACGTTTTTCTACTCATTTTTGCTTTACTAAACACAATCACATTTCTTTCACTACTCCCGCTTCGGCAAACAATTACGAACAATTCATACAATTTTCTATATGATTGAAACAGAAATGCGTAGTACATTCACATGGCTTTATCAACCAGCTTTTCTTCCTGTAGTATTTGTTATTGTTCAACAGTGCTTTTGCTTAGTGTTGCTCCGGTGTTTTAATGAAAAAAATAAAGAAAAGGTTAAAAAAAAGTAAAGTAATCACAATTGATGTCAGGAGTGCGCCGAAAAGCATGATATGGAACAGTTGATGAAACAAATGTTAGCCAAGATGGACAAAATGGGAAATGAAATGAATTCCGGAATGCGACAGAGGAAACAAATATGAAAACCGAATTGGAAAAATGTAAACTACGGAATAGAAAATATAGGAACAAAAATGGACAAAATGGAAACAAAAATGGAAAGCAAATTGAAAATGTAAACTCCAAAACAGAAAAAATGAAGACGGGAATGTCTAATATGAAGATAGATCTATCAGAGAATACTAACGAGCGACTGGCCAGGGTAAAGGAAGCCATGGAAGAACTCGACAGAAAGATGAAGGACCTTGGCGAATGTGTTAACGCCCTGAAGTCAATCGCAGCAGCAAGGAACTGAACTCTATAATGGAACAAATGCTCAACGAAAGCGTCAAACTGGGTGGATATCTATGGGGGAGGTCAGCTGAAATGATGGTGTTTATGAAATATTTGTATCTCGGAAATGACTCTTCACAATTGCGACTAAAATTGTTATTTAGTTAACGTTTTGACTTTCAGTTTATCTAAATAAGTATCTCCCACAAAAAACAAGATTTCACAAAAACAGAGGCGAAAAACGCTGAGCGAAGCTCGGTCGCCCAGGTACTGGGAACGTTAAAGAATAAAGTGTACACAAATGTTACAAGATTTGAAGGACAATATCATGAGAGAAATACAGGCAATCAGTCAACATGAACTTTTGTGAGTAAACCAGAATTGTTTTCTGAGATATAGGAAATGTGTTCAATTTAAACATCTGTCGTGATGCCTAATATAAGTTAGTACAGTAGTTAGTGTTCCATATACGTGACCTGCCGGTCCTTCACGTGCAACTCTGACAGAGGGTGCACTGGTCCTTGTCCAGTCCCTTGCTAGCGCAGTGTCTAGTAGGTCTAAGAACACACAGTACATCCATACTATGCATTAATTACATCCTACAACTATGAAAGAAGTGCATAAAATACTTCAAATGAAATAAAATGACACACTGAAGAATAAAACTAAAGACTTGTACATCACTTGCTTCAACAAGGCCAGTTCTAGCAATTTCCTGCTCCAAGATGTCTTGTAAATTGTAAAATGAGTTAAAGCTGACTAAAAATATGCTGCATTTAGAAATAGATCATGGCAGCAGTCACATCCCAGAGTAAATTATTAACACTACCTTTTCAATTTCAACTAGCAAGTTCTTTGTGTGAAAATCATATATTGCTAGAAAAAAAAAAGATACTTGTACAAATTAAGAGATCCACAGTAAAAAAACTGACTTTATGACTAGAGGGCTGATTTCTGCATATTTGCACGTTTTATTCCTTCAAATATAAACATGTGCATGGAAAAGGAAAATGCATTTCATGTCATTTGGAGTCAATTGGCAAAGTTTTATAGTGCATCGAAATGCATATTCACAAGATTAGCGAGTATTTCAGTAATATGTGCATATGGGTATATATATTACACTTTCTTCTCCATTTAATGTTACAATATTAGTTTTTAACCCCATAAAATGACCAGTTCCTGCTTAATTGTCATGGTTTTGTAAATGAAGATAATGTTTTCATAGAAAGGCAGCATCTCTTATGTATATAAAATATTCGTCTTTTTGCACAACACTGACAATGCCGAGCAGGAGTCTGCAGTTTTAAATCTCAACAGGACAGTTAAGCAATCTGGCCCAAACCATTTCTTAAACGTAAGATTTCAGAAGAAAGGAACATGGTTGCCAGCAATGGACAGTTGGTGGTAATTTCCTTGTTTTTGTTTTCAACCGGCGATATTCTTTGAAGTTTGAACATCAGCTTTACTGTACATTATTGTTGACCATGGTGACAAAACAAAGCAGGAATCGAAGTTTAAATTCTTAGCTGTTTCTCAAATACCATTTTGTGAGTGGTAGTGGACCAAGACAAGTGTATTTCAATGTCGAAGGAAAAATCCAGTGTAATATCTCTGCTTCATCAATGGATTGGCAGGAATTCCACATTGACAACAAATGGAAAAGCTCTTCTATGCCAAGTCTGTGACAAACATGTATTTTAAAAAACTTATTATTAGTTTATCACACTATTAAATCAACAATAAAGGTGAATTACAGTGAATGCATGCACACAATGAGAAAAGCTTACAAGCTAAACTGACTTTTATTAAAGTCCATTTTAGTAAACTATCAGTCGCAATCACACATCTGGAAGAAAGAGGAGTGCCTCAATCTTCTGCCCTGCAGATGTATGAAGCCACCGTCTCCCAAGAAGTGCCTGGAGAAAGTGGAAAGTCACTTCGTGAGAAAATAGAAAAAATTAAAGCCAGGAATTCAGTACTAAAGTTTATTCAGGATGTAAACAGCATTACAAGGTGAATCTGAAAAAGAACTTAATTCTTATTCCGTGAGTGACATATCCTCTTTGTGATACTCCCCTGTGACCTCATGCAAAGTGGAGAGAACATTCTCTTAATTCAAATACATTTTAAGTGACAGCTTTCTACCAGAAACTTTAGAAAAATATTTGGTTATGTATTCTAATAAAATTGATATGTAATCGACCATTAAATGATTGTTGACATATATTTCACATTAATTAGTTAATTACACACCAGATTAATAAGAATTACAACATAAAGTATAATTAACTTTAATTAGGAGCAAAAAAGTATGAATATTACTGTTGTTGCTCCATAAAAAAAATAAATAAAATGATGCAAGGAAACAGCGTATTTTACTATTAGAAAAAATACAGTTTTGTGCATATATTTTAATTTTAAGAGCATATTTTCAACTTTTTTGCTGCGTAGTTGCATGCATACATTTATAGTTTTTAGTGCATATAAATCCGCCCTCTATTTATGACCATATGGTTCTCCATATTAAAATAACAGTTGAGTTAGTAAAATACGAATAGTGCAACCACTATCATGCTAAGTTTTAGTTTGTCACAATTTATTCAACTGTGAACGTGTTTGACAGCATGACTTTGGTGATTACGAAAGCACTTTTAAATATTTAATTTGCGCTTGGCTAGGTCTTAAGGCCTATATTTACCTTTTAATCACTTTAACCCATTAACACCAAGTGGTCTATTTATAGACAGCGACAGATATTTTTTTTATTTACTTTACATGAATTCTTATGAGTTATTTTGACCATGAATGTCATCGCTGATGTTATCTGATTATGTGAATACATTGTTTCATAAGAACTAGAATATTGTGTAGTTTATTAATTTACAATAATAAGCTGCAAATTACTGCAGTGCTTGTGAAAGAGAATTATTGCTTTTTTCCTTGTTATATTTCCCTCCCAACTTCCTGTAATAGAATAAACTGTCAATAAAGGTTTGTATTATTGCATGACACAAAGAACATGCCAGTATAAGCAATTCTAATGCTGAAAATATGGTTCTAAAGTCAATCGATCTATTTATAGATCGCTGGGCACAAGTGATATTTCATGTCAGCACACAGAAACTCTTACTTGAAGCAACACTAGCAAGATTGTTACTTCTGTAATAGTATGCAAGCATTTGCCATGTGTGTTGTCTTCTACAGTTTTGTTTGAAACAGAGTGAACTGGTGTTCAACAGTATCCTATATTGTGTTCTTTGAAGCCATGATAACACATAAGCACATGGATTCCTCAAGTACATGTCTTATATCTATTATTTTTGGGGATCACTTTGCAATTCTGCGCTAACAAAACATGCAAACCATAATATGCAAGTCTGTTGGTTATTTCTTTTTTGCTTTTCATTATTTTTAGATTATATACAGAGATATGATGTGTAACAATTATGACAGCATATTCAAAGGAATTATGTGGGTTACTGTAAGTGACGATAGATAACTTTTCCAATGAAATTCATCCAATTGCTTGTGATACAATTGATGTGATTCTTCCTCCTGATCCAGACAATCTGACTGATGAAGATGAAGCACTACAGGTATAGTAAATGTGAATGATGTTCCTTGCCCAGTTGAAGTACATTTCACTGCTTTTGAAAAGAGTGATGAATAAAGCCTAGATTTCTAACCAAAATAAAATAGTAAAATAAGCACGCAAATAAGCACAAAAAACGAAGAAAATAAGCAGCAACAAAAGCAAAAACGAATGCATACAAATATGATAAATAGTTTCGCAGAACGCTTACCTTATTGAGAGCTGTTAAGTACACAATGAAGGTCATCCTGAGATTTTCCTGTGTAAAACTCCTGTGCCTAACAGTGAAAATGCTCTTTCAATGTCGCATGATGCCACAGGTGCATGAGAAAAGCATCACATTTCTTCAGTGAATTGCTCTTCAATAGGTGTATCTTCGTCAGAAAGCTTTTTAAAAATTTGACACCTTTGCAATCAGAATTTTTCTGCAGCACCTGATTGAGTTTATCAAACGCAATTTTTGCAATCCCGTGTAATTCTGACGTCAATGTTACTGAAACTTCGCGAATCAGAGAAAGTGAATGTTCCAAGGGCTTACTTCAAGCTTCCAACTGCTTTAAAATTTCAGGTATTTTAGAGGAATGATTATGAATGTACTGTATCTCTTCTTGTATGCCATTTTTAACAAAAAATTATTGTGCTGTGGCAATACTGACTGCATCATCTGCATTTAGGGAATTCAAAACAGTTTTTACTTCACTGAAATGTCCTGCATAGTATGACACAGCTTCTAACCACGTTCCCCACCAAGTCAAAACTAGCTGAGGAGGCAAAGATAAATTAGGAAGTAGTTCACGGAATTTTTTGATTCTAATCAGTGACTTTACGAACCCTTTCTTCACGCTAGAAACAAGAAGGTCTTTATACTGGTTTCTAACAGTTTTAGCGACACGATGTAAACCACGAGCAAGGCACGTCAGGTGAACTAATTTAGGGTAAAGGACTTTTAATCCAGTTCCCGCTTTAACAATATATGGGGCAACATCACTGACAAATAGCAATACAGTGTCATATTGTATCCCTTCTGACCACACGAAAGATAACGAGTCATTGAAACATCTGGCAATAGTTGAATGATTTACTTGTTCGAGTATTTGTATATTCAGAAGAAATGATCTGCTAACTGCTTTCATAGCACCAACTACTACAAAACTACACACACTGCCCCGATGCATCTGTAGTTTCCTCAATAAAAATCCATGTTTTCATGCTTCAGTGTATTCCGAATACTACCTATCACTTCTTGAAAACACTGTGGTATATAGTTTTTGTGCAATGTAGATTCATCCGGCACCCTTTTATTTCTGTATTTTTCTAAAAATACACTAAGTTGCACATTATTCAATTTATACAATGGAATATCTGAATATATGCTAAACATAAGTCTTTGGAAAATGTATCACTAGAACTCGATTGTTCACTAACATTGCCTTTAATCAGTTACCGATTTAACTTAAATTTATTCTTAAACCTCTCTTTATGCCGTGTTCTATTAATGTGCAGCACAAAACTAAAACCCGTAGTGCAAGAAGATGCAGCTCGGATCTCAGGGAATCAGCATCCTTGTTTATGACATCTTTGCCATATCTGACTGATGAGTTGACTCTCCACAATCATGCACACCTTGCTGCACTAAATGCTGCAGCTTGGAACTCGGAGAATCATCGTGCTTGTTTATGACATCATTGTGTTATCTCAGGCTCTACTAATCGCAGTAAGAAATTTTTCTCCTCGCAGTATGATTTCACAACACCGGTCTATATCCTAGTGTTTCTTTCTTACAAATTTAGCCGAGAAAATAGTGAATCATTGATAAATCAAGGATAACTGTGAAATATGCACTTTTAAATTTACAGTTTTGGGTAAAATATGCTGTTTTAATGAAACATCGTAAAATAAGTAAGCGAAAACGTTTTCCTGCGAAATAAGCATAAATAAGCACAAACAACAATAATTAAAATTGCTCATCTAGGTATGTCTTATGAAGTATAGCCCTTCTGCTTATCTTTAGAGCTGTAGAAAAAGTTAAGCATTTTGCTTAAAAATCCGGGCTTTAGTGATTAATGACTCTAGGTTTGAAGAGTCAACCAAAAAAGAAAACTCTGAGACTGACCAACATAATAGAAAAAAACATGCTTCCAAGTACACAATAGTGCCAGAAAATGGGTATGCTTCAAATGAAAAATTGGAAGAAATGAAAAGTTTGAAGGATTGCATGCCACTTGAGATCTGGCAAAAAATGCGATGTAACGCTCTTCCACCGATGTTTTGAACCTTACCACAGTTGATAACCCTTTACCACACCAAATGTTTCTATCAATAAGTGGTCTGGCTTTAAGTGATCTGTAATTGCTTTAAGAAAAAAAGTTTAATCATAAAATACATGAACTTGACGGAAATGTATTTCCTCATCATTACAGAATGTTTTGATACCGTTAATGCACAGTTATTTATAGACTGGGTGATTTTGGGACAATGGATGAATAAAAAGGCAAAATATACTGTTGACATACTGTATGCTAAATGTATACAACGCAAACATTTTTCTTAATTTTTGAGGAAAAAAAAATTAAGTTGGGCGTTAATGGGTTAAAACAAAACTATCAAGTTAAGCATATAATTTGTTAATGGCTCATTTCAGATAAAGTGTGAGTCTGGTTAACAAGTCCATGAGTCGGAAAGGCCAGCCTACTTCAGTCCTGACCTCATGTCCGACTTCTCCCGCCTGTTTAGATTTATGGACATTCTTAACTACTTGCTATATGCACTGTCACAGATGCCAATGAGACTAACGAACACCACCATCCCGCCCTAAACTGCAAAGCATAGCCAAGATATTGGGGGTCCTAAGTTGCAAAGTATAACTGAGGGATATTTTTACTTTCTCTACTGGTAAGTAGGGGAAGTATTGTATTCCACCCAAAAATTCGATGTCAAGATTTCACCGGAAATATGTGTTTTGAGGCCCCCTGAATCCAAAAAAAAAACATTTTTAGAAAAAGGTCCGTGTGTGTGTCTGTGTGTCAGCATAACTCAAAAATGAAAAGTAGGTTAAAAACCAAAGTTGGTATTTAAGTTTAATGTCTTTCAAGAATGTGACACGAAGATTTTGAAAATAGCCCCACCCTAAACTACCCTTTACATGGAAGATTTTTCGAAAATTTTTATTTTCTTGAAAATGGCTCTAACAATTTTGATTAAAATGTCATATGTTTGAGATATTTTTATGACAAATGAAATGTATATCTTGAATTTTCTGGCTATAGCCCCTGTAGTCATATTTACTCTGGACGACTTTTGCATCACTGATAAACCGTTAGAGATAGACCAAATCATACTATACAAAAAATGTAGATCTTGCTAAAATACACAATTTATATCTGAATAAATTTTCTTGTAGGGTGAACCATTTCGGAGATATTCCTTGTTATGTGTGTGAGTTTCGGAAAACTTAGAACTTTCGTAAAATGGATCATCATTCATTTTTTTATATGTTAAATGTGCAAAAACAACAGAATCTCAAAGCTTTAAAACATTTGACTATCGCACAAAGCCTACTGCATTCTAACATTCCCCTTTCACCTACAAGGAAATAAGCAATAAGATAATTTGTACAAATGTTTATCTCAACTAACACGAAGAAGTTTGTAAGAATGGTTAGTACAAGAGTAGAGAAAGTCATGTGAGTGCAACACATCAGATTTTGTTTTAATTAGAATAAAAGTGCAGCAGTTACATGAGGCTAACAAACACTGTCATCCCACCCAGTGCTTGAGGACCCTAAGCTGCAAAGCATAGCCAAGATATCGAGGGCCCTAAGCCACTATGTGTAGCTGAGGGATATTCTTTATAAGAGGGGTGGAGCAGTTGGGACAAAGCAACGACAAAGCACAGCTACACACCATTGTAGCTAAACCACAATGATTCATGCAAAATTAGCAGATTTCACTCCCTCCCTTAGGTTGACACTCTTGTTACTGCATGTCCTACAAATGTCCTTTTCTGCTGTTTTCATACAATAATTTTGCTATAGAATATGCCCTAAACAGGGTAAGTACGCCAAATGATTCCACAGTGGTAACATCGATTATAAATGTGTATCCTGGTCAACTCAACATCGTTCACTGTGCACGTATGTAGTATTATACTGCATCTCTTTATTGCACAACTTGTAATAATATATATAACTATAATTCATACTCAGGATATGGTATAAATGTATATAGCTATAGCAGTTGCAGCTAGCAACTGCAAAGTGACCAAAAGCTGTATTTCACTCAATCATTCATTTGGCGACCTTTTGCTACCTATTTTGTCAACTACTCACTTTCTTTTGTTTTAAAATTCAGCTAGTTTCTGTACTGTAAGTGAGATCACTTAAACGGGTATGTAAGTGAGTGAGTGCAACGATTTCAACAAGGAAACATCATGTTCTTAAACCACTACTTATTAATTTAGGATAGTTATGCACATACCCAGCATTCACCAACAAACAAAACACTGTTTCATCGGCATATACCACTAGAACTGGTAACATCTACTTCCCAAGCACTTACTAAGGTATTCTCAGCTATTTCCCTAATATTTATTTTAGCATTACTACGCTGAATATAGTAAAGAATGTCCTGATACATTCCTACAGATGGCAACCCCCAACTTGTTTTAGCCTTGGGCACTCATTCACAGCTGCCAACACATGAGTAACAAACAGCTAATAAATTATTCATAGCTGCCAACACAACAAACAAAACCTGCATACTATAATTTACCATACCCAAGCGACTGAGGGCTCTAAGCTGCAAAGTGTAGTTAATGAATGTTTTTATAACAAGAGGAGTGAAGCAGTTGCAGCCAAACCTGCAACATAATGGGGCATAGGTGAAATATCAGTGTAGATGTCCAAACTATCATACTTACAACAATGTTTTACAACTGGAGAAAATGTGGAGAAATAGAGTTATAAATAACTAATTATTGATGGCAGGTGTAGATGTTGCTTCTATGAAAATCTGTGAGCTACCCACCCACCCTTTTAAGGTGTTCTTCTTTCATAGGAAAATTGTTGCAAGTTCAACCAAACGTGTTCATGTCCATGTAAATCCTGAAATGGAAGCTCTGCGTATTGTGAATGATGAAGTGCAGAGACTAAGAGAACTAAGTCTTATGAACTGACTAATAAAATTTAACAAACATCCTCTGTGACAGTGCATTAAAATGTATTACTAATAAGATTCTTGCATGTGAAGTAATTTATGTATGAGACAAAAATCATTAGTCGATCTGAAGACTGGTCATGATGTAAATAAATACATTTTTAAAAAAATATTCGACCAAAACACAACCAGTGCTGAACAAAAAGATGGCTGCTGCCATTGGGCTTTAGCTACAGTGATGTTTTGGCTATGTTTTCCCGTCGCTTCACAGTTGTGCCCAAAATTTGCTATGCTCCTCTGCTTATTAAAACCATCCCTCAGCTGCATTTGGCAGCTTAGGCCCCTCAATATTTTGGCTAAGCTTTGCGGCTTAGGGTCCTCAACTCTTGAATAGTGTTTGTTATGCTCATGTTGTCATCTGTGATGTCAAGAGCATACCATGGTGCTATCTTTGGTGAAAATTGGAAACTGAAGTAAAAGTGGAGCCAGGTGAGACCACAAAATGTGACACAGGTACAATAGTTTGCCCATTTTATCACTTTTAATGGATTGCCAAATAACAGCTTTACCCAAGAGCCTAATTACCCATTCTTACCCATATAGCAATATTCTTTACTACTTTGGCCCAACTTCCAGGCTGCTGTGTACTCCCTATGCCGTGCACATTTAAGTCACAGATGCCAGTATAACACTAACAAGAACTGCCATCCTAATGCAAATACAAACACAGGCATAGCCAAGGTCTTCAAGGCCCTAATCCACAAAGTGTAGCCACAGGATGTTTTTACAAGACAATAACAAAGCTTAGCTGAAATAGCAATACTAATCAATCTGGGTTCCACTCATCACCTCTGATCTGACGAAGTTAATTCCTGATCCACAATATTTACTTTTCGATGTAAATGCCCCCACCGTCAGTGTTCCCACACATTGCAGGCTGGGAAAAGGAAGTATAAGAAGGGTCATCCATGTGATCCGGCATAATTTGTAAGTGAAACAAATACATACTAATTTATTTTTCTTTTAAATGAATGGGACAAGGAACAGCTGGTTTGGACGTGAAAGGTCCACATTTTAATTATTTTTTTATTTATTTAAGGAATGGGGCAAGGAAAGGATAGTTTGCAAATGAAAGAAATAATACATGTTTTATTAATAAGGAATACAAGGAGTGCTGATTAAGGAAATATTGGTGGTCTGAGAGGTAGGGCAATCACATGTTCTGTGTGGAAGCAGTAGTGCGGGAGCCAACTTGGTTGGAGGGACCATAAGTGAGGTTAAGTATATTGAGATCCAGATTCAAAACATTAGTGTAGCTAAAACCCAAGGATCCAGGAAACTAGCAGATTTCAGTTAGGCTGGCACTCATTTCCACGTGCACTGTATCCATGTCATTTTCTGCTGTCTTCATGCAATAATTATGCTATAAAAGCAAGCCTCCTAAATAGGCTGGGCAAGTGGTCCAGATTTATTTGCCGTGATAAACATACACTCAAACTGGTTTAGTACAGCAGAAAACTGAGTGTGCTACTAATGGCATTTAACTCTCAATCGCATGCATCAGTCATTTCATGAATATATTAGTGAAAACTTGTTTTGTTCGCGTGGCGTAATTCTTAGTGGGCTGCATTATATAGAGCTAACCTAAGTTAACCTAGGATCTACTTCGTTTTACGATTATATCGGTAAAAAACGGTTGGCTTCAACACATAAAGCTTATAAAACTGCTTATACAACTGCCAATCAAAAACATAGCTTCTGTAACCTCCGTGGAAAAACGGCGTATGATTGCTTTTCTACTATACTAAACTATCATATTAAACTTTAATCAATCTTTCCACACTCTGTTATTCTACTCAGGTTTTTACCATTACTAAATTAGGCCGAAGTAGTTCAGATAATCGGACCGTACAGTAATTAGGGAGACCTCTTTCAATATCTCAAGTTGGAGCTAACTTCGTGTTGTTTATCAGAGTTAATTAAAGTTATAGCTCTTAAATGTAAAAATAAGCAGAAGAAGCACAAGATCTACTGTAGTTCCATACCAACATTTCCCCCATGCTACTTAGAAAGAAGCCAAGAAGCCAAAAACCATGACTTTGTCCTTTTATGACATACCTTTTATACTCTATTGTTTAATAAACAATATCCATTTGCAAAATACCCGTATTCGCAGAGAGTTAATAAATTACGTAAAGAATACATTCATCATAAACATACAAATTATTTGATGGGTTACACTTAACCGTATATTGCACACCGGTCCAGCGGCGAAGAAAGCCGAAGTGTTGGAGTCACGTGACACTTGCTGCAAATATGGCTGTCAGTTTGTTATTAAAGGAGCTGTGGCTTGTTTACTGCATTTTTTATGAAATAAGGTAAGCTATAATTTTTTTGAGATTTGAAATAACCTGTATTTCTTACAAATGCTATCACCAGGTGACCTATTTCTGTTGTTTCAGAGCCGCAGAGCTGTTGTGTTGTGGCTGCAAGTCAAATTATAACGTTATTAGCTCAAAGAAGATGCACACCAACTATCCTTGAGAACCAACCGAAATATTTCAGCACAGCATTAGCATCAATTCAGAAGGATCGAGAAAGGTGATAGCAGAGACTTCAGGAAGAGGTAGCTTTCAGAGAATGGTGTCAAAACAAGAAGATTTTGTCATTTGGGAACTTTTAAAAACGGTGTTCTCTCCATTTGCTATGATTGAATGTGAAAACTACTTACTGTTTGTGTATGAAAGTGATTTTATGGCAGTGCTTGAGCACATTGTAGGTTTCAAAGTGTTAGTTTCTTTAGAAGTTAAAGTGTTTTAAAAAGGTGTGTGTATAACAACAGTGTCTTTCAATCTCAGTATTAATTGGACTTAATTTGAAAATCTGGTGAGTCATTTAAGTCAGTATAAACTATTCGTATGTGATCAGGTAGAGTATATTGCACATGAAATGCAGAGTAAAACCCACTGTGTAACAGGAAGAAGATAAACATGTGTGTACAGCTTCTGTTAATGAAACAAAAATATACCCTTGTGATTCAGTTATATGTTCATGCACTGTTTTTTTTTTTTTTTTTTTTTTTTTTTTTTTTTTTTTTTTTTTTTTTTTTTTTTTTACTTATCCTGCTGCTTAAAGTGCAGTTTACCTCATCCCTCTCACTTCAGAAGAATTGTTGCTGGTGTAGGAAGTAACAAATGATGGATTGCCAAAATTTATACTTCAAACAGACACACAGGTTTGTGTAACTAACATCACATAATGGTCAGTCACACCAACTTGATTTATAGGCAAGCAATCACTGCATAATAAAATAAAGATTTCTCAACACCTGGAATATTAAAGATAACATGCCATCACTGCTATCTGTTCAGTTTACCAGAGAAAGTAGAGTATTTAGCGTATTGTAATATATTCTTGAATGTTGATGCCATCAGTTTGCAAACTGCCAAGATGGTGAAGTAAGAAATGTCGCTAAACTAGTAATTGTATTACGTTTCGTTCATTGTAATCCCGGAATTACTCCCATTACTGTACACTAGCTACTGAAAGTTATCACAGCCGCTCATAAATAATTTATTCTTTGCAAAATGGTTGCGCTGTATATTTTCACTTTATGAAGAAAGTATGAACAACTTTTTCCCCATTTAATAAACAACACTTTATTTACCTAGTTTTACATAGGTAATTTACAAGTCCTAAACTTCTGAATACACACTTTTATAAATTTTCATCACAAAATAATTGACATTGAACACACACTACTCCTTCAGAATACCAACACTTTTTTGAGTTACATCACAAAATAATTGGGTTCTGAACTCATAACTTCCTCTGAATATTAACAGTTTTAACATTTTATGTCTGAAAATTATGAAAATGTAACATACATAACTCCTGAATACCAACATTTTATAAGTTTACATCACAAAATAATTTATATTGAACATACATAACTCCTAAATCCGACACTGTTATAAGTTCACATCACAAAATAATAAGTATAGGCTCGTTCAACACCATCGGTAAGAGCAACGATAACCAGAACGAGAAAGTGTGGCAAGTATGCGATGAAATACAGTACTGGACGCCAACAGCTTGTTAGTTTTACTCCCACAATCACAACTCCAGCTTCCCACTGTGTATGTCCTAGAAATAAATAAAAATACAATGCAATGAATAGCAGTATTTTATGTAGCCTAAGTAATGAGTGTGCCTAGGGGCTAGGTCATTATCTATTTTCACTTAAAATATAAACAATTTTAAATGGATTATAATCAATTTCAGTGGTTGTAAAAAGTATTTAGGTAGCAAGTTTACAATCTTATTACTCTCGTTATCAGCTTTGTTCTGTGTATGGCATATGTGAAGAACAATTAACATTGATTGATCTAAACTGGTTTAACTATAGAGTATGAGTGACTTTTTATGGATTCTCTAACTGCTATGGTTCTCAGCACCCCATTCTACAGAGAGATCCAAATACATGTGAACCGTAAGCTGTGTTTTTCCACTGTGCACACAGAAACGCGTCACCAGCAGCTGATATACACAAGGTCACGAGTATCATTTGTTTTTCTCTGCTCACAATCAGTATTGAGTTGACACGATATCGTGTGGCTGTATTACTACTAGTGTGCTTTATTATTTACTCCTGTACTTAGTTACAAAGTGTATTATAGCTCAGTAATTGTTTTCTACTGCACGATGTGTATTTGTGTATGATTCGTATGTGTTAACTCAGTCAGCTCGCCAGGTGTATGGTGCACCATTAGTGGGGAAACAGTTTTAGGCTGAATTTTTTTGAGTCGACAGTTGATGCCCATACATATGTGGATACAATTTTGCCCCATTTCTTTTAAAGAACTGACACGGAAACCGCCTCCATAGCGCAGTTGGTAGCGCGCTTGCCTCTGGTGCAGAGGACCTGAGTTCGATCCCCGGTACCAGCATAGGGATTTTATCCCCTCTGGGAGGACTGGCTCGGGGTGCACTCAAATAGAATATACCAATATTACACACAGATATATTTTTCTCAGTTAAACCGTCACTCTCAGGTACTGTTAGCTGCAATTTTAATTTTAGTAAATAGTATAATTTAAAATAACTCACAGCACTTATTCATGCGAGTTCTCTTGCAGCAAAGATACTGCAATGCTCAGTGTCTCTGCTACCTCTGCCACCTCAGTTCCTTCTTTCCAACTCTTGAAGTCTCCAAATGATGAGAATTCCAGTTCATCCAATTTTACACGACTATCGTGTATCAGTTCCAAGTGTTCGTATAAACTACTTTCTGATCTTCCTCCAAAGTTGCAAAGGCTGCACTTAAACTGAAGTTTTTGGAGAGGTGCAATGGCATTCACTCTCCCAGGGTGAGCTGTGGAAGCGTGACGTCGCAAATGTCTCTGCTTGTACCACCTCCCACACTCAGCGCACATAAATTGTTTTTTTGGCTCACTTCAATCACGTCCATATTGCACTTGCAATCACTTGCGCCTATTTACCTTTCCCGCTCAACTTTCTAGTCACGTGATGCATGTCACACGTGATGCATGTCACGTGACGCCAAGCCATGTCAGTCACGTGACTCCAACACTTCGGCTTTCTTCGCCGCTGGACCAGTGTGCATTATAAGGTTAAGTATGGGTTACACTTTTGTTCTGTTCTAACACTTCCCCCTTCACTTTTTGCTCTCTCCTGTCGGTGCCGCCAACTCAGAAAATGAAAACTCACCGAGTCCTGTATTCGAAGTTTAAAAGCACTTGAACTAACATGCCCGGTAAAAGTTCGATACCTATCCAGCCATATAAAGTATTATGACAGAATAGAAAATCTCCTGTCTGTTCAACAGCTCATGTTATAAGGAGAATGAAGACCAGGGGAGAAACACCAGATTTTCGTCATGACGCTAATTATATAAATTTGGCACCAGATGCATTTAAAAAGCACCAAATTGGTGACCCTGTTCATGATTCAATCACAGAGCACCAACCTTAAGACATATCATTATTCACTATTTGTGATTTTATCACTGCGAATGAAAAATTAAGATCATCCCTGTGATCAAACTGCTCGCGAGGCAATGACTAGAGATCATTGAAAGTGATCGCACTTCAAATGTACTACCTACGTCCTTGATGTAAAGGGCAAGGTACTACAAGGGCACGCAGTTTTCCGGCAGTTAAACCCCATCGTCAGCTCTAAGAGCTTAGCCCTCCACCTAAAACTGTAGCTATACCGTACAATTATCTCGCCCAGGAAAGCCTCTTCCAGGAAGGTATCGCTCTTCCAAGAGCTGTCTACTGATGACGTAATAAGGAAGTCGGGAAATACCGCTATTCACATGTACAGCTCACAGTGTACGATATAATTCAAATCCCTGACCTCCTGCCTGGAGACGAAGATTTCCGGTTTGGTGGACCCCAGAATGTTCCATTTACATAGCTCGCCGCAGGCAAGCAATGGCCGCTTGCCGGCGCTCACTATACCTCGCGGATTATCTGCTCTATAAGCAAGTGGTAGTGGTAACAAGACGGTATCTCCGCTCAGTCAAGAGACTTGCCTGACTACGGAAGACTTCGAAACGCCTATGTAGGAACTGTGAACGTTGTATCGTTCCTTTAGGGATGAATTGCCTGCACGTAGCTTGCAGAACCCTGTAGAACCTGAGGTCCTCATCAATTTTTTGTATATGTGTACGTCTGATTCGGCATCACCTCCTCCACCTTGCATGCTATACCTGGTTTCCATGCCTGAGGATCCCGTGCTGGATCCTTTCACCCAGTAAGAGTTTGTAGTTGCTCTCTCGGGTACTAAATCCACCTCTCCTGGTCCTGATGAGATCTCCTATGCGATGTGCCGGCAGCTGCCACATTCCTGGAAGGAGCAACTTTCACTTTGCTTTAATTATTTTCTGAGGGTATTCTGCCTGTTACCTGGAAGCACTTCACAATTCTCCCCTCCTTGAAACCAGGAAGATCTCCCACTTCTCCATCCAACTTCCAGCCCATTGCTTTATCTTCTTGCCCCCCAACCACCCGGCTGTATCATTGACATTCTTTCCCCAAATGGTACAACGGCTTCCGCAGAGGCCGTTCTACTCCCGATAGCTTATCCCTTCTGGTAACAGATATCTACTTATCCTTTAAAGAAAATACTACTCTCGACGCACTTTTTCTAGACATCGCACGAGGTTTTGATTGTGTTTCGCTGCTCCTACGTTTTAACCGGCTGACCCACCTCGGTGTCCCAGCGCGGTTTTGTCACTTACTATAACAGCTTTTTGTGGAGCGCCGGCTAACACTTTGTTCTGAGGGTCCTATGGAGGGACCCCGGACTACAAGTGAGGGCTTGCCACAGGGTTCGTGCCTTAGTTCACTCCATTTCTGGTTTACATCACAGGAATGGTAGATGTGGTTCTACCTCATGCTCGACTGCTGGTGTACGCGTATGACATTGTCATATATGTGCCTGGTGGCAATGTAGCCCAACCTCGGCTTCCTTAAATAACGCCGTGACAGCCTTGCGAGACTGGACCGACTCCAACGGACTCACGGTGAATATAGAGAAAGTTGCTCTTGTCCATTTTTCCCGTACCCGTCGCCACATTCGCCTTCCCCCAGTTTATTGGGATTCCCAACCTGGACGTGAGGTTAATACATACACCTTCTTGAGTATCACATTTGATCGTCGGCTAACCTGGAGGGCACATATTTCTCGCTTACGCAACAGGTTGGACAGTAAGCTCCACTTCTTTCGTGTGTTATTATAGAACAACTGGGGCTCCCACCCCAGGGTACTTTTGAACCTATACAAGGCCATAGTAAAGGGGATGATCACGTATGGAACCTTTCTCTGGGGTGTAACTACTACTGGTGCATCATTACCCCCATGGGTCTGCCTCAATCGCTTTCTTCGACTTGTGGTGGGCTGTGACCACTCGACACCTATAGTGGTAATGCACAGAAAACGAGGCCTCACCTCTTTGAAACATCTTGCTCCGGTGGTGGCTTTACGCTATCTTCTCGCCCGTTGAAGCAGCACAACCTTTCTACTATTCCCTAAGTTGCAATTGCTACTAGAACGCTGTCCAGATGGGCGGCTTCCATGGGCGTCGCGAAGGGGGGGGGGGCAAGGGGGGCCGCGCCCCCCCCTGGAAATGAATGAATTAAATGTCAGTCAATTACTATTAGACTATTGTTTTAATTTGATGCGCAGAATATTTCCTCAGAATACTCGTGCAAAACAGATGCTCGATTGTTTAATAGCGTTTGCGTTACAAATGATGTCAGTGATTCTATTCACATTTTTAATGTAAATAGGAATTTTTTATTACTAATTATTGTGTCAACAATAGCTCCGTAACAACAGTTATAAATGTTTATTTTGTTCTCATCAACAGTGGTACCGCACCGCAAAGGTAAAATATTTTTATTTTTGCACAAATTTTTACAGTGCAAGTCCATGAAAATTCTTACCGACAGACATATAAAACACGAAACCTACAATATATTGTATACTAATCTAATCAAATTAATAATGAACAAGATATTTATTTTATACAGTATTGCCCACAGCTTCCAGTTGCTGTGTTTACACTATACGTAAGTGTATTGTGACACTGCAGTATACAGTGAAGGCATGAGTACAAAGTAACAACACACACACGCGTGCGTAAATTCTTATGAAAGCAAACCAGGAAGACGAAACTACTAACTACCTGACCAAGTGCGCGAGTAACTTAACCCGGTTCGACAATGATGAGCAAACACGTTTATAAACATTCCACACATAAACAATGACGGAATAGATAGTGCAGCAGGCTTGATTTAGTCAATAGTAATCTTGCCAGTTGATAACTTGCCACAGTAACACTGGGGTCTTTATCCTCCGCGCCCACTATTTTGGTTAATAAGATGGATACACGTAATTACTTTAAACGCCAGAAAATAACAGATAACACAGAAGAAAAGAGTAATTTACTGCACCAGGTTGTGAATTGTGGTGTTAGTGACAGTGCTAGTTCATCACAGTCAGCAAAAAGTGGTACGGGTATTGGATCAACAAATGAAAATCCTACAGAACTTCAACCCTCTACTAGTTCCAGTTCAAATCGAGATGTGGGACGATACCTGGACGTGGCCTCTCTCGCATCACTAACAGACGACGACAGGGTAAAATTAATAACAGAACCTTAGACACCAGGTAAGTCTTACAATTTTCACAATGACTTACAAAAAGGACAAAAACGACCTTTTATTTATAACTGGCTAGAGCATGAAAAATACAAATCTTGGCTGATATACTCGGCACACGTACGGGGAGCGATCTGCCGGCACTGTGTGCTATTTAGGTCAGTTGTACGGAGAGGTGTTCAGGATTCATTCATAGTCAAGCCATTTACCAAATTCAAAGATATGCATGCTTCGTGTGAAAATCATATCAAGTCAGAATGGCATAGGGAAGCTGTTAATCGTTCAAAAAGCTTTATGGAAACAGTGACCAATAAATTAACTGTAAGGGAACAAATAGATAGTGCATACCATGAGAGAATTAAACGTAACCATGAAAAATTGACGTCTATATTGTCTTGCGTAATATTTTGTGCCACACATGACCTCCCATTGCGAGGAAAATTGTCTAATTCTGGAGTTTTTCATGATTTGCTTCATTTTCGTGCAGAAGCTGGTGATTCTATTCTGAAAGAGCATCTTCAAACGTGTTCGAAAAATGCAAAATATACGTCTGTTCAGACTCAAAATGAATTGATCCAGTTATGCTCTGAAAAACTGAAAGAACAAATTGTGAAGGACGTTAATGCTTCTTACGCATTTACTATAATAGCAGACGAAACAGCTGATATTGCAGGAACTGAACAATTGTCTCTTGGCTTAAGATTTATTACTAATAAATATGAAGGCAAGGCGACAGCGTGTGAAGAATTTTTAGGATTTGTGCCGCTTAATAAGCTTAATGCTGAAGCAGTTTCTGAAACTATCTTATCCTATTTGACAAAGATCGGTGTTGACATGTCAAAGCTCGTAGGTCAGGGATACGACGGATGTTCGGTGATGTCAGGGAGAATAGCAGTAGTGGCTAAACTCATTCAGGAAAAGTACCCTGAAGCAATATACGTGCACTGTTCTTCACATAAATTAAACCTTGTTGTAAATGATCTCAACCAAGTGCAAGACGTCAGGAATGTGTGTGGAACCATAAAGGAAATAATACGCTTCTTCAGAGAGAGCTCACTAAGAAGGCGACTCATTCCTAATATTCCTTTATTGTGTGAAACGAGATGGTCAGCAAAATATAAAAGCATCAGGATTTTTTCAGAAAAATATAAAGAAATTATTTCTGCACTAGAGGAATCAGAAATAAACGGTAATGGTACAACGAAACAACGCGCTTCTCAACTTCTCTGTTCTGCAACAAATTGTACTTTCATCATCACTTTACATGTGATAGCATTATACAGTGGCATGTTGGAACCAGTCACTAATATTCTACAGGGAGTTACTATAGATATGCATAGTGTTCGTGGTCATATACGCGATTTAACTGTAATATTTAAAAAGCATAGGTATGAAGCAGCAACGCAATTCAAAGAAATAATGCAAACTGTGCGTGAAGTGGCCTCCTGTGTAAACATTGAAATAACTCTTCCTAGGCAAGCTTCTCGCCAGTGCCACAGACAAAGTTATCAAATGGCTAAAGATCCAGAAGAATATTATCGCTTATGTCTTTTCATTACATATTTGGAATCCCTGATAATGTCACTGGAAACTCGATTTTCAGAAAACAGTGCCGTGATTAATGATATTCTCAAACTTCATCCAGCAAACATGAAATTTTTGAATTCCCTGGAGTTTGGTAAAATCGTGAAGAAAATTCAAGAGTTCTATAATGTTGAGAATTCGTTGTCGGAATCTAAATGTTGGTTTGACTCTTGGCAAAATAAGTCTGAAAAAGATGCAAGCAAGCTCCATTTAATTGAAGTTTTTGAGGACACCAAATTATTTTTCCCAGCTGTATCTAAAATAATCAACATAGCACTAACTTTACCTGCCACAACATGCACAGTTGAGAGATCTTTCAGCACACTGCGCCGAGTGAAGACATGGTTACGGGCAACGATGGGTGACGATAGATTAGATGGACTTTGCATGCTGAGCGTTCATCGGGAGCGGATAAAGGCACAGCTCTCATCTTTCATAGAGGAAGTCATCATGGCATTTTCTAGACGGTCCAGAAGACTTCAGTTCGTGTTCAAAGACTAAGGTAACGTGAACATCAAAATTATTTTTAATAGTTTATTCACAAAATGTATTAGTTTCTAATAACAAACTTTTACTTTCTCTACTACATATACTAAGTCAAGGAAGTATTGTATTCCACCCTAAAATTCGATGTTGAGATTTCACCAGAAATACAAGTTTTGAGGTCCCCTGAATAAAAATAAAGCATTTTTAGAAAAAGCTACGCGCGCGCGTGTGTATGTGTGTGTGGATGTATATGGAAAGCGTAAGTCCAAAACGAAGTCAGTTAAAAACCAAAGTTTGTGCTCAAGTTTAATATCTTTCAAGGATGCGAGGCGAAGATTTTAAAAAAAATTCCTCCTCCCTAAACTACATTTA
Organism: Tenodera sinensis; assembly: GCA_030765045.1. Lineage (NCBI taxonomy): Eukaryota > Metazoa > Arthropoda > Insecta > Mantodea > Mantidae > Tenodera > Tenodera sinensis. Next base: position 633,133 of record JAUKNM010000087.1, read on the forward strand.
TATGGAAAATTCTTGGACATTTTTTATTTTCTCGAATATTTACGTCGACAACATATTTTCTACCTTATTTTTATGAAATAATAGGCGTATTTGACATTGACAGACAACAAAACAGGGGACTAATTCTTGACCCTACAAACCTATACCAAATGAAGGAGATTGGTAATCATAGAAAAAAAAACTATATTCTGAACCTTGTATTCCTTATTTAAAAGACAAAAAATTTCAAATTTGGAAATGACTGCTCACTTTTTGGTGCTCGTTGAGTGATTACTAAATTTGCTATTAATTTGTTCCGACGTCTTGAATTGCAGTTGTTTTAGAAGATATGTTTATAAATTATCCGTGATTCTTTGTACATATTACACAATCATCTGTATACTACTCCAAATTAAATAAACAATTCTAAAATGGTTAGCTGTCCTATTTCGAAATTTTATAATAATTTTGTACATTATTGCACTTTATCAAATATTTTTAATTATACGATCTTTTATTCTTTATCATTCATATTTTAAATTGTCTTTAGTTCTTTTCAATGCAATTTTGCGTACATCCTATAGGTATTTAATGCAACAATTCTGTATGCAGTTATCTTTTACTTAGAGCTAACAGAAACAAATATCTCGGGTCACGGACAATTCCGTAAACATAAGCATAACGCTGTGCCTCTTGTCAGCAAAGATAAGATACGTGCCTCTGGTATCACATTAACAAAGATTATTATAAAATATACCAGGACTCGGATTTTTAGGTAAATACATATTTTGTTTGCGTCATACTCTGAACTTGAAACTAAGCTTAATGTCCTGGATATTCACACCGGAGCAAATACTGTAAGTTTTATTGCACATAAAAATGCATCGGCTGGCCCCATGGCACAGTTGCTAGAACACCTGCCTGCTGTCCAGGGTTCGATTCCCGGCAGGGGGGTGGGAATTTTTCTCCAGCTAAGATTATTCCTCATCCTTCCCTGGGTCTGGAAGTGTGAATTCAAAGTATAAAAACCCCAAAGACCGAAAAAAAAACCACTCGTTAAACGAGTAACACCATTTGCCAATAGGCAAGGCCGCCGATATGATAAAGGCGGGATATAAAAAATGCATATTTCCTGACTTTTTATTTCAATAGATATTTTGGGATAAATTACACAAAAATCGCATAAAGGAAACATTTTAAAAAGAATTTTCATATGAAAGCAGCAATAAATTATTTTTAACAAGTCACCATCCACTTCTTTAATGCTCAATTGCGCAGGTTGGATGTCGATATTTCTTATTCATTTTATTGGAAGAACTGATAGTATCGCTTCCGTTGGAAGAAAATATAAACATCCTGGTTGCTCAAGCAACAGGAGCCTGCAAGATAACAGGGAATTCCACCATTGCACATGTTACACTATATGTAGTATATCTAGTGTATATATATATATATATATATATATATATATATATATATATATATATAACACACACACACACACACACACACACACACACACACACACACACACACACTGAAACTGCATAGTCAATTAGTCATTTGTGAATCCGTAGAGTTTATACGACGTTCTATAGTTGTGTTGTGAAATTACATATCGGCAGTTTTGAGTTCACAATGGATTAAGCCCGTCTCGGTAGCGTGATGGTTAGCGTTTCTATCTCACGTTCAAGAGGTCGCGAGTTCGAATCTCGCTTACGGTAAGTTATCCGGGCAAGGTTTTTTTTTTCGAGGTTTTCCCTACCCTGAGAAGACGAATGTCGGGTAACTTCAAGCTCCATGGACCTCGGGGTCATTTGAGCATCATTTCACCCATTTCATTTCATTCATTCGTCCGATATGACACAATGTTGGAGGACGTTAATCCCCCCCCCCCCCCACCAAAAAAAAAAAAAACAATGGATTAAACATGTCTAGCGAAATTTAAGACAGTGTGTTAAGAAACCTTTATTTCCTTTGTGATTCCATAAATAAAGTGGAATCAGTAGGAATGTCTGCAGCACAAAATTTAAAAATCTTATGTGCTGGATTCACATGACTTTCTCCTCTCTTGTACTAACCATTCTTACAAACTCTTATTCCTATATCTTCTTCGTGTTAGTTGAGATAAACATTTGTACAAATTACCTTATTACTTATTTGCTTGTAGGTACAAGGGCAATATGGGAATACACTAGACTTTGAGCGATAGTCAAATCTTATAAAGCTTTGAGATTCCGTTCTCCTTGCACGGTTAGCGTATAAAAAACCGAACAACCATGTTGCATTTGACGAAAGTGTAAGTTTTCCGAAAATGACAGAAATAACAAGGAATATCTCCGAAATTGGTTCACGTTACAAAAATGCATTTGGACATGGGCGTGTGTTTTAGCGAGATCAACATTTTTTGTACAGTAATATTTTGTCTATCTCTTATGGTTTACGAGTTATTCAAAAGTCATTCAGAGCAAACAGGACTACATAGGCTATAGACAGAAAATTCATTATATACATTTCATAATGTCATACAAATATTTAAACATGTCATTTTAATCAAACCCGTTAGAGCCATCTGCAAGAAAATCCAACTTTTCGAAAAATTTTCCATGTAAAGGATAGTTTAAAGTGGAGCAGTTTTCTTCAAAATCTTCGTGTCATATCCTCATAAGACATTAAAGTTCATTACCAACTTCGGTTTTTAACCGGCTTTTCGTTTTTGAATTATGTTACCCACAAACTGACACACACACGGACCATTTTCTAAAATTGCATTTTTTAAATTTATTTTTTTTTTATTTATTTATTTTTTTGGATTCAAAGATATATTTCCGGTGAAATCTCCACATTCAATTTTTGGGTGGAATACCTTTCTCTACTTACTTTACGTAGTAGAGAAAGTAAAAACAAATGCAACGAAGTGCTCGAAAATAATTGTCGATTTAACATAGTCCATAAAATTTCAAATGTGGTGGATGGGCAACATGAAGAGATTGTTATGAGTGTGACTGACATTCCATATTATGATTATGTTACACTTCTTGTGACGTGAAGCGATTATTTTCGAAATTCAAAACACTTCTTCGTGACAATCTTTCAGGATGCAACTTTTGAGAAAGCATGTGGTTGTATACTGTAACTCTACAGTACTTGATGGTTCCCTCCAAGAGTAATGTCTGGTGAGTACCACGTGCATTTATATTTCGGCCATTCAGATCTTGAAAATATTTTATTTGTTTTAGCACATATTTCTTACTTTTTAGCACATATTTGACATTTTTGGCACTTAAAAGTAAATATTTACCAAGTTTTTAGCACCTAAAATCCGAGCCCTAATTATTAGTGCTTCTCCTTCTCCATTTTGAGCCTGGTACATATATTATAGTATATATTTGAAATGATGTCATGCAATGAATGTGGTGAACACTGCCTTGCAGGTATACAAAGATTTACATTCTTGTCCAAAGAAAACCAATGTAACATTAATTAATAGTTTCTAATAATGTCCGCCAAAAAATCTGTCATTCATCAAAACTAAATTTTGCCCGTGACACACTTCGAAGTCCGTCAAATTGGCAATCCTTAACCCACCACTGCTGTAGTGAAAGGTATGACGGTTGCAGCTGTGCGCGTGTTTGTGTACAGTAAGCGCAATGTTTATATGCGTCCCGAAGGACTACAGGTCTATTAAGATTCAGTTAACATAAGGGGAATGAATCTGATTGGTTATTATTATAGTGGGCAGACACAGTGGATATTCTTAGTAGCTCTCTTTTTCTAATCTAATGTTTTACAAAAATGAAAATAAAGAGAATATGTAAATGTGAATTAATAAACATTTTCAAACGGCGAATAAAACATGGAGATGGCCATAACCTACTTTAGCAGATATACACGAGAAACGGAGAAAGAGTTTTGCTGCAAATAGTCACATAGAGGAGCATAATTTATTACTGCATGGCACTACTCGCCGATTGGTTGAAATTAGTCACGTTAACTTAACCCTCAATAGTTCCATTTAATATGTGTGACTTTTCCATTGCGTACCGTCGCGTTAAGTCACATTATGTTAGTTTCATCGTAATCCCGGCATTACTCTATCTTTTCAGCTTTTGACAATAAAAATTATGAATTCATATTGCTTGATTGCAAAGTTTCAACATGCGCCCCCCCCCCCCCGGAAAGAGGTCTGCCGACGCCCATGGCGGCTTCGTATGGAGTCGGGTGGAATTCGGGTAGAGCTTTTCGCCATCTACAAGGTGCTAGACTTTCTTCGGGATACGGAATTCACAACACCGATTATTTATACTGATTCCGTGAGTGTGTTGCAGACGCTACAGAGTCCTACGCTGTTACCCCGTACTAGTTGGCATGTACAGCACTCATATCGCTCCATTCTACCCTAGGCATCAGAAGGGTGCTCTCTGCCTGGATACCTAGTCATTCTAGTATCTATGGTAACGAGACCGCCGATCGCTTAGCCAAATCTGCTTGCTTTTCTGATGCAATTTTTCCAGTCGAAGTACAGCCACGGGAATTATTTAGATCCGGCAGGCATTCTCCCTTTTCTCAGTGGATCCAGGAGTGGGAAGCCGTTACACACGCAGAACACGTTTTTTCTCCCTGTCTTCCACCCCTGCAGCCCCTCAATCGTCCATGGTTTGCTTCTTTACGCTATCCGCGTCACTTTGTCTCACTGTTCTCGAGGATGCGTGTGGGACATTGCTACACTCCGGCGTACGTGTTCTGCTATGGTTCTGGGACCACACCTTATTGCCACTGTGGTCAAGAGGCCACCTTAGACCATCTTTTACTAGGATATCCGAACCTTGCACACAATGTAGAGTGGTTTTACTCCGATCTATACTCCCAACTTCTGATTTTTCCGGTGTCAATTAATTATTTATTGACCATAAAAAATGAGCGCGTTTTACAGGCGATTTTTCGACATATACAACGTTGTGGTTTTCGGTTTTGACATTTTTCTTACTCTTTCTTTTACTCCGATCTTTTCCTCTGCATTTTTATACCATATATCTTACTGAACTACGTCTTTCTTCCTTATAGCATCTGGTTAAGCTGCATTTATGAATGTGCCCGCGATCATTTCATCATTTGGTTACGTGATATCTTTAATTTCGTACTGTTGGTACGACGCATTGCTACCTCCGTACAGTTAGTGTGGCCGTATAGCTTCCAATAGAGCCCTTGGCCAAGGAAAGAGAGAAAAAAAAAATGTTTAGGTTATAATTGCAATGTGGCCCTTACCAAGACCGACTACAATAAACCAGACCTTAAGGCAAATATCGATACTGGAGAATATGGTGTCAATCGTGGGAGAATCAAAGCGGCGTGCTTCTGTTTTCGTCATGTGTAACATTGTTTGCGATTTTGAAGAGATTGTTAGCTAAAGCATCGTCGGCGGTTGTTTTGAATTGTGCGTACAGTGAAATTGAGCGTCCTCCTCATTTTATTTTAATTTGTACAGTATCCTTTGAGCCGCTAGTTGTAGTTAGTGCACAATTCTTATCTTGGAATATTTAACTCATTTTGTTCAAACAAGAGTACAAAAACACACACACACACGCACACGCACACGCACACACACGCACACACACACGCACACACACACGCACACACGCACGCACACACACACACACACACACACACACACACACATTGCCCCCTGCTTTACAGCATTAATAACAGGACACGGAAAGACCAAGTCATACCTGCACAAATTCAAAATAATAGATGACCCCACATGTCTCTGTAATAAAGGACAACAAACAGTACAACATATAATTTATGAATGTCAAGAAACACAAAAACAACGGATAAAGCTGAAAGAAGATATTAAGAAGAATGGAGGCAGCTGGCCAGTCACTACACATCAATTAGTAACAAAGCATTTGAAGGCTTTCAAAGAATTCTGCATCGCACTAGAACTGTGAGAAATGAACTATGCAGTGAAAAAAGAGAAGATACGAGTTTACCAAACATCAGTAACAATTATTAAAATTGTGGACTATTAAAGTGATCAAGCAAAGGACAAAACAATTGACTGAAATTAATGCATGTAATATTACTTTGTAATGGGGCATGCTGCCTAATTTCAATAAAGAGTGTTATTGAAAAAAAAAAAAACCACACACACACACACACGCACGCACGCACGCACGCACGCACGCACGCACGCACGCACACACACACACACACACACATAATAATAATAATAATAATAATAATACTTTCAAATTCCATCCTTACGGGTTTTTAAATGTCGCAAGATGTAGGTCTCAATAAAAAGTAATTAATAAGTATGGAAATAAGTGTAAATAAAGATATGAATACAGTAGAAAGAATTATGGCAGAAAAAAATGAGAAAGGAATAATAAGTAATTGTATAATTACAGAGATTCGGGTCCATATTTTGTTATTATCAATGGTAACCAAGGCAATCTAAACAGGATCCATCCTATGAAATATGGTAAAGTGATATTTGAAAATGGATTTAAAGTAAAAGAAATCAAACCTATTGGTAGAAATAGGATAGAAGTTCATTTTAATCATTTCCAAGAAGCCAATAATTTCTTAAAGTCAGATTTCGATATTAAATATAATGTGAAATCATTCATTCCTTACTACAACTGTATAGTAAAGGGAATCGTAAGAGGAATCGATGTTGAATTAACTGAATCAGAAATCCTAAAAGAAACAACAAATGTTAGAAATTATGAAATTCTTAAGGTGCACAGGTTTGTGAAAAAAGTACCTGGAAAGAATAGGGGTGATATTCAGCTGCTCCCCACTGAAACAGTTTTGTTTACTTTCAGAGCACAAATGCCTCCGAACAGAATATATATTTATGGCATATCATGTCAAGTAAATGTATTTGAAGAGAAGCCCTTTCAGTGTAAAAATTGTTTGCTTTTTGGTAAAGTAAAACGGAAGTTAGTTGTAATAAGTGTAGCTGCCAACACGCAGAAAAGGATTGCAAAGCAAAAACAGAAAGATATATACATTGTTCCAAGAAACATAGAGCAAATTCAAAGGAATGCCCTAAATATTTATTCAAAACTGAAGTTCTAAAAAAGGTGAGAGAAATGAGAGTTTCAAGGTACGATGCTATTACCATCCTGAAAGGTAATACAACCTATGCTGACAAAGTTAGCCAGAAAAGTGCAGTAATAGAAAATCAGAAGCTCAATTCATTATGTGTCATTGCCTCATAAGAGTTAAATAACTTACATAAAGAAAATACAGTTTCTTCCACTAATTCCAAGGAAGTATCTAGTGGGTCTTTGACTACAAAAGCGGTCAAAAAAAGGAAACCTAGTCATGTAAACAAAGTAGGGAGTACCAACAAAATCCCAAACCTGAACATCGTGTTGATCAAGCCAAATGGCAGAAATCAAGCACAAAATTTAATTTAGAACATACCATCTGTCCATAAAGAAACTAATTCTGATGAAAAAATGGAGAGAAAATCAACAAATCAGGAATCAATAACTCTTATTTTAGAAAACAGCTGTAGTATGGAATTGAGTGAAGTAATTATTCCTTCTCAGGAGAAAATATCTCAGGACATTTCGATATTAACTTCCTACAACAATGACGCAAAGCAACAAGTTCAGGATAGTGGAAATAAGGAAATGTAAAATTATGTCATGGAATGCAAGAAGTTTGAAGAGTAAAAAGAATGAACTAAACAATTTTATACATAAAGAAAATATAGACATTTTTATGATTACTGAAACATGGTTTAAACCTGGACATAAATTTCGAGTACCTAATTACAAAATTATTAGATCGGGCAGAATGAAAACTGGCGGAGGAGTTTTAGTAGGATACAAAGATAATATGACATTATCCAATTTTGAAATTATTGGAAATTTTGACGACACAGTACAAGGAATTATGATTCAGCTTGGTTCAATCAGAATATACAATATATATAAAATACCAAATTCTATTATAAGTGATACTTTCTGGAAAAGAATCTTTTACCGCAGCACTCAAGAAGAAATTATTATTAGTGGGGATTTTAACTATACTTCTTCAATGAAGGATGACAATTTTAATATCATGAATATTCCATTTGTCAAAAAACTTGCAGCAGAAGATTTATTTATCTTAAATGATGGTACTCCCACCAGATTGGGAGCTTATAACGAAGCGGACACGTCTCTTGGATTTATCATTTGCATCAAAAAATTTAGTATCCAAAATTTATTGGGAAGTATATAAAGATAACTTAGGAAGTGACCATTTTCCTATAATTATGAATATGGGAGATACTAACTTCAATATAAATATTAAAAATATCAAAACAAGAAATAAAAACATTGACGACAAACTTTCGTAAATTCTTTGATTCAGCCTTGAGTAGTGATAGTTTGGAGGACGACAATATTATTAATACATTTTATATACAATTACAAAGTTATTTGAACTGTTTTCATCCAGCCTATTATAAAAACAAATCTAAAATTTACATAAAACCCATTTGGTGGAACTGTGATTGTCAATTAGCAGTACAACAGAGGAAAGATGCCATTAAACATTTTTGGAAAAATAGGAATCTAGAAAACTATCTAATTATGAAAAAAGAAACAGCAATTACAATGAAAATATTAAATTCGGCAAAAAGAAATAAATGGAATACATTTTGTAATTCTCTATCTCTACAATCTAAAAACATTAATAAAATATGGAAAGATATCAGATCCTTCTCAAAAAATGGATTCAGTTATACAAAAATTGAAGAGTATTTTGATTTACAGTATAATTTCCTAAAAACAAATGCCTCGGCCTTTGTATACTGTAATTTTCAACAAGATTTACATGAATTAAAGGAAGATACAACTAGGATTGTGGGAAATGCGGATTTAGTTAAAGAAATCGAACTTAATGAGATACTACATGTCCTTCTAAGGCATAAGAACAACACTCCGGGTCTAGATGAAGTAAGTTACCAGATGATGCACAGTCTATCAGAGGATACTTTAAGAACATTGAGCAGAGGATTCAATTATGTATTTAACAATGGTAAAATTCCTGGATACTGGAAACAATTCTATATTGTCCCTATTAAGAAACTATCTATGGATACAAGTTTACCGTGTAGCTATCGTCTTATAGTACTATCCAGTGTACTAAGGAATATTTTCGAGAAGATATTGGCTAACAGAAATACTTTTTATTTGGAAAGGTATGGTTTTTCGCCTAAGTTTCAGTATGGTTTTAGAAAGCATTTTAGCACAACAAACAGTTTAGCCATTTTAATTACAGAAATTCACTCAAGCTTCCTCAAGAAAAATTGTTTATTAGCAGTCAAATTTGACAATAGCAGACCCTATGACTCCGTTCAATTAAATTTACTAATGGAAACATTAAAAGAAATTAAGCTTCCTATTAAAATGATAAGATGTATTATAAATTTGATGTTTGACAGAGAAATCGCATTACATCCTAGATTTCACGGTTCAGAAACAAGAACAACTAGCTTGGGTTTACCCCAAGGATCATCATTGAGTCCTATCTTGTATATTTTATATACACTAATGTTGTTGTTGTTGTTGTTGTTTTCTAGTGCCTTGCATCTGGCAATGAAGCCATTAGCATTCGTGCTTTCCAATACTTTTGAACTGTAGTTTCTTCTGATCTTAATGCTTCACAGGTCTTCAAGTGTTCTTCATTCATTTCTGCTGGATCGTTACACAGGACACATATCGGTGAGGCTGAGATACCTATTCTGTAGAGATGACTTGCCAAGCAGTCATGATTTGTCAATAGTCGGAAGGCTGCAACAGCTGTTTTCCTTGGTCTCTGGGGGATTATATCTGGATTGGAAAGTAGTGTAATCCATTTTTTATCTTTGGCATTTGTTTCTATTTCTTGTAGGTATGAATGACAAAAATTTTTAATGATCAAGCGTTTTATTGAGGAATATGAGAAATTGAATTTAGACTTTTGTGTTATTGTTGTGGCTTTCTTTGCAAGTGAGTCTGCAGCTTCGTTCCCCATGACTCCACAGTGTGCTGGAATCCATTGGAGATGAACAGTCTTATTAACTTTTTGGAGTTGTGTTAACATTTTGTAGCATTCTCTAATTTTTGTTGACTTCTTTGTAGTATTTGAACATATTCCCTGAATTGCAGCTTTAGAATCCGAAAGAATTACTGCCTTGTTAAATTTATTTAAGAGAAGATTTAATAATTGTCGGAGAGCAATGTATATAGCCTCTATTTCTCCGTCATAATTTGTTGTGTCTCTGCCAACAGAATGATAAAAGGAAAACTGTGAACATGTAACTCCAGCTCCAGTAAGGTTTTCCTTCGAGGATCCATCAGTATATATGTGCAGCCATTCTTCTGTGGGATACCTAGTATTGATTGTTTCCAGAGCTAGAAGTTTTTGTATTTCTTTTGGTGTGTCTGATTTACTTATTTCCTCTATTAATTCCAAATTGAAGGTAGGTTGCAATAATTCCAATGGATTTTCTCTAATAAGTAGATTTTCTCTGGTGTTAGGAATGTTCAATTTGGATTTAATCTGTGTTACCTTTTCTAGGAAACTACTATGAGTTTTAAGGATTGAAGGGGGGAGGTTCTCTTCTGTCCATTTAGAGTTTGGCAGTCGTAACATTTTCTCGTGTTGGAGCAATGCTTGTAGATTGGGTGATTATAAAAAAAATAGTTCTGAGTTTGATCACTGCAACATTATGAACCTCAGACTATTCCTGAATAGTGAATGCTACCCTTACCATGACTTGAACTTGGACTTTAGGAATTCGAAGTTTGCTTCATTATATGAAATGTACTGTAAATTTCAGAGTTCATATTATGATAGAGATAATTACCCTCTCTTGAAGAGAAAAGATTTTTTTCAACGAGCGCCATTATTTGTGATAGACTGTTCTCATCAACCCGACGAGGCTATAAACGGATCTGTTAACATCAGACTTGAGATTCAAGCGGCTGAAAATATTCCAGCACATACGTCTCTGTATTGCCTGATTCTTCATGACAAGGTGTTTACTTATACTCCGCTCACCCATGTGATTCAAACAATTATATAATTATATGTGCAAGAATTGTAGACTATGATCATTATATGTTTTGGAAATGTATATTGGGAAGGATTGTATTAGGATAATTTGTTAAAATAATAAATTGAATATATATCCTATAACACTGTTTTATTGATTTGATTATACATTTCAATCATTTTCCTTCTACTATTCCTACTACCTGAAAAGCTGGATGCTCCTGACATGAAAAATTCATTTAAATGACTAAGGTGTCTTTGAATATATGGCAGTATATAGCCTAGATTTTTTATAGCCTCAGCGTTTAAAGATACTCCAAGGTCATTTAAACACGTATTTTTGAAATATATTGCTTTATCAAGATATACAATAACGTTGTATGGATATATTATGTTGCCACAATAACTGAAATATTTGGATTCCTTTTCTTGATATAGATATTCCTCAATACTTTGAAAGTTTTTAAATATTATGTCATAGTCTTGTTTTGTAATATACGCAAATGACTTTTCACTTTCACTCTTAATGCACAACACTGGAATGTCATAGAATAGTCCAACATTCACATGCTGTGTTGCAGATATGCTGATGTCTTCAAGCATGAAATTGTTCATTCTGGGAGGCTTGGATGCTGCGATTCTTCTTCAATAAATACGTATATCACCTGTTCATCGCTTGGCATCTTCTTCTTCCTACATATGCGTTTCTGCTTTTTATGCGGTGTCTCATTATGTCTCTTCTTTCGTTCTCTCCTTGTAGCTCTGTAACATAGTTCAATGAAATCTTAGATATGCGTGTTATGCCATTTTGCCTGAAAGAGAATATATTTTGTTAGAGAATTCCCTGTATAATATTTAGATTACTTTAAACAGATATGACTTACTCACTTCATTGACATCGACGGCTCAGGATGTATCTCAGGGGAACAATCAGGCGTCTTTGGAATTAGAATCTGATCAATTTCCATATCATCATGTGCATCATAAACACCAGAAGTTGAAGCACAGCCTCCATCAACTGGTAGAGCATCATGCTCTGAGCTAGAAACAGCACAATCAGGCACTGAAGCGGTATTCTCATCATCAATCGGTAGAGTATCCTGCTGTGAGATAGAAGCAATCCAATCAGCTACTGAAGTGACATTCTCGCCATCAAGTGGTAGAGTATCTTGCCTCGCGAATGGGACATCCACTTCATCAAAATCGATTCTATCGGGGTCCAAGTACTCTGGTGGCACTGGAACAGCCGGAGTTCTCATACGTTTTCTGAAATATAAATTTTTCTTATTAGCTAGCAATATAAATGTTTCTTATTAGCTAGCAATATAATCAGAAAATAGATTAGGGTAATTTCTTCGATATTTTTTTTAGGGTTATTACTTACTCAAGCATTCTCTTCCTGCGCTGATAGGTTTCACAGCGTTCATTGCAGAAGAAGAATGAGGCCATGCAATCATGCATTTCAGGTTTAGTACATGACACTGTATGCATGTATCCGTCACACGTTTCCGTATCACACGCTGATACTGGCTTTGCCACAAAAACATCAGATTCGCCGACATCACTAGGAACTTCATTCGCATTCGCATAATTTACTCTGCAACAACAAAATATATCAAATTAGTTATTATTTAAAGTAAAACTACTTATAATTATATATATATTCAAGAAATAAAATATTACTTACAGTCTCTCTTTTTGATAAACATCACAGTTCTCCGTGCATATATCAAAAGTCGACATCTGCTCGTGGTGCGATGGCTGGCTACATAATATTGAATGCATTAAACCATTGCATGTTTCGGTATGAAAATAGTTGTAATGATGCAAATCCTCGCCACATTCACTCCAGTAATCATTCACATCTGATGCACGAGTATCGCTACCACAGGCCATCTCGAATATCACCGAATATCACCTCAAGAATAACTGGCTACGTCGCGAGGAGCGCTGCTTATATACACAAGAACCTGTTTGCAGGATGGAGAAAGTTAATGACGTCACGTAGTGACGTAGAGGGGCAGATTTCAAGTCAAGACTTGTTAATGACGGCGCGCGTAAAGGGGCAGATTTAAAGTCCAGACTTGTTAATGACGTCACATAGTGGCGTAGAGGGGCAGATTTCAAGTCAAGACTTGTTAATGACGTCACATAGCGGCGTAGAGGTGCAGATTTCAAGTCAAGACTTGATAATGACGTCACATATCGGCGTAGAGGCAGAGATTACAATTCAAGACTTGTTAATGATGTCTCATAGTGGTGGAGAGGACAGGGTAAATCCGAGCAGTCGGTTTTCGCTGCTAATGCTTCGATTGTCAAATCGCCTGAGTATTTTTAATATTTATTGATTTGTTTATTTAATTACTTAATGGGTGATAATTTGATAACAATGGCGCTAATTAATATCTAATTAGCGCCTTTGTTAATTGATTGGCGGTATCCCTTTGAATGGGTTTAAAGGAACATAGCGACACCTTTGAGTGGTTTTAAAATGTTGTGCTGGGTGTGACGTCATGTTTAAGGGGTTCAACTCTGTGACGTTACTGTCTGTCGCGTGCCAGGTGGGCGTGGTTTGAGTGGTTTTAAAATGTTGTGCTGGGTGTGACGTCATGTTTAATGAGTCCGACTCTGTGACGTCACTGGCCGTCGCGTGCCAGGTGGGCGTGGTTTGAAGGATTTTAAAATATTGTGCAGGGTGTGACGTCATGTTTAAGGGGTCCAACTCTGTGACGTTACTGTCTGTCGCGTGCCAGGTGGGCGTGGTTTGAGTGGTTTTAAAATGTTGTGCTGGGTGTGACGTCATGTTTAATGAGTCCGACTCTGTGACGTCACTGGCCGTCGCGTGCCAGGTGGGCGTGGTTTGAAGGATTTTAAAATATTGTGCAGGGTGTGACGTCATGTTTAAGGGGCTCGACTCTGTGACGTCACTGGTTGTCGCGTGCCAGATGGGCGTGGTTATGACGTCATTCATGGTCACGTGCCAGGTGGGTGTGGCTTAGAGGTGTGAAAACACGTGTAATCCAATTAGCCCCCATTGTTAACCAATTAGCGGCATCCCTTTGAGTGATTTTAAAACGCCATTATTACCCTACTTGTGCCGCCACTGGGAATCAATGATCACAAAAATGGATAGTTAAAAGAACTTGATGCCAGTGAATAAAGTAGTTCATGATGTATTAAACAGAATGCAATTCAGTTGTAGATTACCTCAGCCTGAAGCAACCTTTGGGCCTGACAGTGTTGTCATTTCGCTTATTTCCAGGGACTTTGCAATGTTGCCATGTGCCCATTCACTCAAGTTCTAGACGTGTGCCTTTGTGCTGATTCTGAATTCCTGATAAAAAGCTCTGGAGAACTAAATTCGCTGGTTAATTTTCCATTTCAGAAAATAAGTTTGCAGAAGGTAAGGTTTGAACCACCGACACTCAGTACTGTCAATCCTTGCGGACAGCCACCTAACGACTTCGGTTATTTGTGGGTCGGGCAGCTTGCGCTCTATTCCTGTTGTACCAAGTTACAGGCTCTTTCTGTAAGTTGGCAGCAAATTTCCTTGCATGGCGGCAAGTTCTTATCACTACTAACAAAACTTTAAATACTTTGCTTTTGTTTCTGGATGTTCGTTTACATTTATTTAGGAAGAGAAGAACATTGTCTAGAACAAGCATGGGTATCGCAGTGTTTAGTGTGGATGGTCAGGTCCTTAAGTTGTTTTTAATTTAGAGTGATTGCTGAAATGTCGCTTCTCAAAGTTGCGAGGTGAGGCAATGGCTACCATCCCCCCTGAACAGCGAAGAAGCATACGTATATGACGGATTTCATTCTCATACCATCTATTTAGCTACGCCTGAGAATTATGTGACCCTTCACGCAGGTCTCGCTGAAGATGGGTATTTACTTTTGTGAAGGATGGTACATTTTCAGACAGGTAATAGTCGTACATGCTACGTAGTTTGTTCGGCTTTTAAAACATCCGTATTGAATAAAATTCCGTACTTTAATGAATTTCTATATGTGATTGTGAACGCTTCTGAGATGCTCTTACCACTTGGAGGTAAGCTTGCTTCACACTTTTAAGCAAAAAAGGATAGGAAGTGCTTCCATGGAATAGCTCAGCTGTTAGTATGTCATCAGTGAACTGCATCTGTTCCAGCGCTTCTTGCTAGCGATTTTCCATGTTTGAAATGAATATAAAATGCTATTTTTGAGAAAACTATTAAAGGCAGTCTGGGGGCCCCTAAAGATCGGGTCTCCACCGCACCGCAGGGTCTGCGGCGCCGCTATCTACGCCGCTGACTTTAACACCTTCCTTCAATAAATATTAATATATTCATATTTGCACAACGTATATTTGTTGATTACACTTTTAATTACTTGTTCTGAATAAGCGCGCACTTCTAATGTAATATTAACGCTCAGCTGTGACAAAAATTTCCTAACAAATAATGGAAATTCTACAACGCGATCGCAGCGCTCCTTACGGATCCAATTGTGAACCTAAACCATCCAAAGATTATGTTCTATGAACAACACAAATTAATTAATTAATTATAAAGAACATGTTTTATCTGGTCAAATTGTGAATCTAAACCATCCTCGAATCATGCTTATCACACACGCAAAAGTTCATAATATATATACTGAGTGGAAGGGATGTCATTACATTCCTTCTAATATGTGATTCATGGAAGCATTACAAACAAAAAGGTCTAATGCATTTTGTTCTTTGATCAGCCGATTTCAAAAAATAAATGGCTTTTGATCCAACTTGGATGAGTAATTCCACAGGAATGTACGAAGATAACAGTTTGTTACTTGTAAGATGCGAAGAGTAACTTATTTCTGACATAGCTTCGGTAGTAATTATGCAACATCAGCAGGGTTTCGAAATAATTCATCACTTAAAAGACGTGAAGGAATACTCCAAGTAGCTTTTTTCACACAGCTGTAAGTCGACAACGTTGCATTGAGGTTGGTCAGGGAATTGAGCTGGTTTGTGGATGTAAACAGGTCTGGCACTTTCGCTTTCGCTTTAATGTTTTAGGAGCTAACGCTTGTGATTGGCCTACACTCGCGCAGTAAACACAGAAGGACAAGGCAGGGTATTTGTGTTCTCATGAAGCACCGTTACTGTGTTTGTTTATGTACTGAGCTAGGGAAAGTGACACACACAATCTGCAGTGTTGCCAGCTTGTTTTCGAGAAAACCAAAATATCTCCGTAGGAAACGGTCACAGACAAAAACGTAAGATACAAAATGTGTTCCAAATATCAAGATCTATCACTGGTTTAAATTAATGTAACGACTCCCTTCCACCTGGTATATAAAGCTAAAAACAGGTGCTTTGGAGTTATTTATCCTCTGCACTAGAATCAGTATGTCTGACATACAGGCAAATCAACTGAAAATCTGCCCTTTTTCAGGTCACTTATAAACTGGAACAGATAATCCAGGAAAGGGAGATGCCACTTGGTGCCTTCATTCCTACAAGCCCACAAAGTGTTGTGCATCTTCTTCACTTAGTATTCTATATGGTTCTTCCAGATAAGTTCTGCATCCACGATATCTCCCAGGTACTTAATTGATCCAATTACTTTCAATTTTGCAAGGAGGAGTTCTACCAATCCAGGCAGCCTCCTCCGCCTCCAGTCTGGTCTGGTTTAATAGACAATTTCTTTTTCCTTGCACCATTTCAATAGAGTATCTAAGAGGCCCTGTATGAGCTCCAAAATAATATTTTGGAACTTTCTTCTTACTACCAGGCATTTGCCATCTGCACAGCCCTGTGCATGTAATCCTCCCTTGTTGAGTCTGTTCAATAGCGCATCTATGACCAGACACCATAGGATGGGTTGTAAAACTCCTTGAGGGCAGCCTCAGGGTATTGATGACCTCACAGCCTCATCCTGCTGAGTCGTCATAGCCTGTTAGCCTTCCAAGGAGGCCATAATCCAGTCCATAACCATTGGACTGACTTATCTGCTCTCCAGACACTTCCTGTTACTGTTTAAAGAAATATTATTAAAGGCACCCTCCATATCTATGAAAACTGCCATGGCCAGTTCACCATGGTCCAGTGACCCATCCAGTTCGATGACTAGCAGATGAGACACTGATTCAGTGGATTTACCTGGCCAGTGGGAATATTGATGGGAATGTATAGGTCTATGAACGTGCACCGTATCTTTCAAATGTCTCCCAACCAACCTTTCCAGAGCCTTCTGCATGAAGGATGTCAGGCTGATTGGATGAAAATCCCTATGCTCACAAGTTGGGACAGTCCTTCTTTCCCATATTTTAGCAGAATCAATGCCAAATCTCTCATAAGAAGGTCATGTAATGCCCAGGCATTATTGTCTCTTACTGTGACACATATACTAGGCTTTACATCAGTTGAAACACTGTATATATACAATAATTCTTGATGTTTAGCTTCATAATAATACCCTTTCTGAGCCATGGTTCCTGTAATGTAGTAACTTCAATGTTGTGCTTTGTTATCATATTAAAGAGCACCCTCGAGGCAGTAATATTGTGTTGCAGGTTGGACTGTATGAAAATCATTGTGGCCTAACCCTGCAGCATCTCCATCTCTTCCAATAAGACTAGTCCCCTTACATAGCCTGGTACCTCTCTTCGAGTTATAGTGAAGAATCCACCAATGCGTGTCCACCGTCCACCCTAAGTTTCTACCTTCTGCTTCTACTTTCGAGTGGCAGCCCAGATAAACATAGAAATGACCTGGATCACTATGATAGCTCCCATATTCAGGATAAAGTCAGCAAAATTCTTATCTATACTAACCACAAGATGTATAACCTTAAGTTCCACCTTGCATTTAGAGTCTCCAATGCTTAGTGCTTATTCCTGGATTCTGTCTCTCCAGCCTTTAGAAGAGAACAATGCTTTTCTCCTCGAGTTCAGGGAACCAGACCAGGAATCTTTTACAAATCAGGAGGGCATCTAGTCTGACTGTCTTTGGTCTGAACCCCCTCTCATGCCTGCACAGTGGAAATGCACTTTCTCAGCCACTCCCCTGAATCTTTGTCATGGCAGACCACAATCAAGGCTCCCTTACCAGGTGTCAGTCATCAAACCATGGGATATCCTCCTCCCCACAGAGACTATCCATTGGCTTTTTGACTGCCAGCTGCACCGTTACCTTGCTCTTGTGACGAAGCCAACAGGGGAAGCCATTCTCCACGATGGCCACCTTAAATCCCTGATTGGACTGTCTTAGCATAGCCAAGAGGCCGAGAAAGCTTGATCTTCTTGGCTTCTTTTTTGTATATAGGGGGACTTTCCAACTGCCAAATCCATTTCCCTGAATCTCTGCAAGTGCTAGGTCCAGGCCAGGATGCGCTTCGCAGTGTCCCCCTTGTGAGCACCTCCAGCTTCTCCTGTGCTTCTAGCCAAGGCTTTGGATTTCTGGTCAGCTTTTATAGGTTGTCCACTTCTACTTCACTCTTGGAAGCTAGGGCCTGCTTCTCCCCATCTCTGGAAATCAGTTCCCACCTCCATTTCTAGGTTCTTGTAGCTAGATCCTCTTTTGAGGCTCTAGTTGCCTCTTCTTTTTTATTGAAGCCCTTGAAGTCCTCAAAACCCCAAAAGGGTTTACTTGAACTGAAACTATACATGTTCTCATGTTTAGGTAGGGATATTTTAGATATATTCTGCCCAGACAGAGCCCTGCATGCCTGGGTAAGATTATATACTCTGAGAGGTCATCAGGTGTCTCAGGGGCCCTGTTAATAACACATTGCTTGTGTGCCATGCATCCTTTTGGTGTAGATCACTTAATACTTTGGGGTTGAGGAGCTGGTTCACGTCTTCTATTGGTTATTCAGAGACCTGACCGATGTGTTGGCAGTCAGCCAAATGTGCCAGTCAGGTGCTGTCTATCCACCATCTACAGACATGTCTGGTATTCACTCAAGGTCCAGTTTTAGCATCCAGGTGGTAGTCAAACTACTCCAGTGGCTCCTCGATGTGGAAGACCAGCTGAGAATACTTTTTCCATTTCTCACAGGTCATGATCCCACGAAAAAGCACCTTAATGTGATGAGAATAGTTTAGGGTAACTCAGATTGCAGATTGTGCAAGAAAGAAATAGTCCAGCACATTTTTGCTACTGTGAGGCTTATTGCTTTTTTTTTTTTTTTTTTTGTAGTATTTAACCTCCAATTTTACTACATATGGCATTGCTGGTGGTGTCAGTGATGAAAACTGGTAGAATGAGATGGTGGGAGAAACTGAAGAACCTGGAGTAAACCCATCCCTTTGCCACTTTGTCCACCTAAATTCCACATGTGGTCATCTGGGATTGAATACCGGTCACTTTGGTGAGAGGCAGAAGGTCTAACCACTCAGCCTCAGCGCCACAGCCTTATTGCTTTTGAAACTATGTTTTTAGAACTAGAAGAGTGTATTCCTTGGTACGGATACAGACATAATGAATTGCCTTTAAAACAATACAGGCACCACAATAAGCCGAAGGCTGAAGTGTATTTAGAGGAATGACAGAAATCTGTATCAGAAAAGACAAGACGAGATAATAAAATATGGTTCTACAAAGAAATTTCATTATACTCTTTCCAAAATTACAACCAGTCTATGGCAGTTCATGTGATACAATATAATTTTCCAAGTTAAATTGAAAACACATTATTGTAATTATTACATGAATTTGATAGAATTAACATTTGAAACACCTAGATAAAGAAAAAATAATAAGGAATTCATAAATAAGAACTTCTCAAGGCTACACAATACTTAGTTTTATGATGCTACATAAATATACTTAGCTTTCATTTTTAAAAAAGTTGAGCAGAAGTAAGTGTTTTTACCAAATAACCAAATAGTAATGCACATAACTTTATAATACAATTGGGTACACTGAAATCAAAATGTTATCATGGCTACCTTTTCACGATCAGAAAACCTTAGTTACCATAACAAAAGGATTATGGCACAAAAGAAACATTAGGAAACATTACTCCAAAAGCAAATAATGGAATTAAATCTCAAATAATTTGTGATTGACTGCAAATCTCCATTACAAATATGATTGTTAAAAATAAAACATTAACATTATGTTAATTTACCCCGTAGTGTTTGGAACAATATAAGTACAGAGATGCAGTAACTAAGTTTATAAGAATAGATATATGTTCATAATTATAATCCCAAGGTACAGTAAGTGTATGCATTTTTAGAAAATGATGATCACATTACATTGCTGGTTTTCATTAATGTGATGACAGTTTGTGGCAACTTAAGAATATGTTCTAAATGCACAACATTTTCTGCAAATGAGTACACTGGGACATTTTCTTAATGTGTTAAGCCTAGGATTGCATAATTACACAAAATACCATAAACAATAATTAACCGAGAAGCAATTTCTTAATTTTCTTCTTAATTATGAAGCCAGAAGTATCGAGTGGCATGCTGAGCACCATAGTAAACACCACCAGTATTAAACATGTTACCTGAAAAAAAGAAGAATTGCATGAATTAGGAGGTTTCTTTACAATCATTATAGGTAGGAAATTAAATCAAGTGGCAAAACCATAATTGCAACATCTGTTGATGCACATAGTAATAATACCAAGTCCTGAGTAACAGAAATTAAATCAACCATATTGATTTAATATAACAGTCGCATAAAATGATATATAAACAGACCATTTAGATTTCTCATTTGGGAAACTGACGATTACCAATAATACTTCATGAGAAACTTGAAGATGGCATTAATGGTGATGATGACAACTGTGCTACACTTGCAAATTTTAGCACATTTTTAAGAGAATGTTTGTATTTGTATTTCATTTTTTATAAGAAGCTTTAAGCTGATATATTATTTTTAAAACTTATTACAAGAATTATTTTAATAATGATTAAGATAACAATAATTATGGTAATTATAATAATAACAACAATAATGTATTGAATTACTAAGACATTTCCTGTATTGGACTGCCCACTATTGGACTGCTGGCCACTCAGGTGTTACAAATGTCATACATTACTAGGAAGGTATTTGTTAAAATTTTGGTTTATGTCAATGTTTCTGTTCATTCTTGACCACACTCTTTCTTTGCTCTGAATCTCAGCTTCCCTGCATTTAGTAGTAGCAGCAGTCGTAGTACTAGTAGTAGAGTTTAGGGCACACAACTGCTAGGGTCGTTAGCGCCCATGCGAAACAAGAAAACAAAAAGTGCAGGCCCCAAACCTGCAAGCTAAAAGGTTAAAATGATACAACAGTTAAATGGTCACCAAAAGAGTGCCGGTAACTATAAAAGTTAAGGTAAAGCACAAAGGCTAACAAGGCAGCTATTAAAAGCTGAAGTGCTTCCATGGCTAAAGCAACTGAATAAAGACAAATGACAAAATCACCTGCTCAAATAGGGCCGGCCATACCGCTGAGTCGGATAAATGTGAGCAACCGGTTTACTGCAGTGGCCGTGTCTGCCAGCACCTCACCAGGGGTAGCTGGTAGATCTAGGGACACACATAACTGGGTTAAAAACTATCACTCAAGAAAAACATGCTGCACCGTCAGGGGCTCATGGCAATGAGCACAGAGTGGCACAGCATCGGACGATAAAATGTGACTACGACGGCGGTACCCGATACGCAATCTCGCCAAAACCACATCCTCGCGACGACAGGCGCGCGAGGAAGTCTCCCAGGTGCAAGCGGCTTCACCTCCGTAGGTTTATTTCCCTGAGTATTCGTCTACGCGGCCTTCCACCGCGAAACGATACAACTGCGTAAAAACGCCCAAAAATCATCAGAGCATCGGCTGCCTCGTTTCCTTGCAGGCCTGTATGTCCAGGTACCCAAAGCAGTGAGCGAAACCGAACACCAGGAGGGAGAAGGGTCAGGGAAACTCGTGGAGTTCTGGCGGTCCAACGTATCATTAAAAACCAGACTAAAAGACGGGAGTTCTGACAGACTAGAAAGTCTGCAAGCGTAGCTGCAAAGAACACCGCGCCGATAACTAAGAGGAGGTCCAGCAGCTTCCGCACATAGGCTCGTAACACGGCTCGTTAGAAATGCGCCAATACTCAACCTGATGGCATGGTGGTGTGTAGGATTGAGGCGATTTAAAACCGACGGTTGAGCCGAGGAATACACAACACAACCGTAGTCAAGTTTCGATCGGACCAGTGCGCGGGATAGTCGTAAAAGAATTGTCAGATCAGCTATCCAGGATGTGCCACTTATAACCCGTAAAACAGTAAGAGAATGTTCACACCTTGCCTTTAAGTACGAAACATGGGAAGACCAACAAGGTTTTCTGTCAAAAATCAGTCCCAAAAATTTCGTCTCGTCTGCGAAAGGAAGTGCATCTAGGCCGAAACGTAGATGGTTTTATCGGCGGAGAACTTAAAGCTGTTTTCCACACTCCAAGTGAACAGGTGGTCTAGACACAATTGGAGGCGACGTTGTAAGAGCGAATTCCGCCTAGAACTACAGTAAATAGCGAATTGATCCATAAATAGCGAAGGCGAAACGCCCGACGGGACGCACTCCACAATGGGATTGATCGCAATGGGAAAGAGTAGCACTCTGAGTACCGAGCTCTGCGGGACCCCGTTATCTTGAATAAAAACACAGGAGAAAGTCGATCCCACCCGTAACTGAAAGACTATTCTGCATAAACTCCAGGACAAAAAAGCGGCAGTCGACCACGAATGCCCCATATATGGAGGGTGCAAAGCATTCCGTACCTCCAGCAACTGCCATTCGCCTTCTCTAGATCGAAAGCTACAGCAACCGTTTTTGCTCTTCCTCAGAAAACCATGCATGATGTAAGTGGATAAGGAGACT
This sequence comes from Tenodera sinensis, assembly GCA_030765045.1. Lineage (NCBI taxonomy): Eukaryota > Metazoa > Arthropoda > Insecta > Mantodea > Mantidae > Tenodera > Tenodera sinensis. The sequence continues at coordinate 655,999 of JAUKNM010000087.1, forward strand.
AAATGGTCGACCGTGGAACGGAAGCGACGAAAACCGCACTGAACGTTGCACAGCAAATGCTGAGATTCAGGCCACCACGTCAATCGTCCGTTGATCATGCGCTCCATCACCTTGCAGATGACACTGGTGATGGAGATCGGGCGATAACTAGAAGGTAGACGGTGGTCCTTCCCAGGTTTTAAAATCGGGACAATGGTGGCCTCTCTCCAAAGGGAGGGCAAGGTTGCTGTGTGCTAGATACGATTATACACCTCTAAGAGGAAGAGTTTACCAGCAGAAGACAGGTACTGTGACATTAAGATGTGGACGCCGTCCGGTCAAGGAACGGAGGACTTGGAGGGGGCAAGGGCCCGCACCAACTCCTGCATGGTGAAAAAGGCGTTATAACACTCCCGGTTAGAAGAGTTTAAAGAAAGGTTATGCGACTCAAAGTCATTCTTGATGGGTAGAAAATCTGGGTGGTAATGCGACGAGCCAGATTCACGAGCAAAAGCGTTGCCCAGAGTGTTAGCGACACCTCTGAGGCAAACAATAGGAGTGCTGTTGAACCTGAGATCGGGTACGGTAGCCGGCGAAGCTTTGCCGGCCACTCGACGAAGCTTATCCCAAACAACAGATGAAGGTGTAGTTTGATTAAATGACTCCACAAAACGAAGCCAGGATGGCCTCTTACTCGTCTGATTGATGCAACGAGCTCTGGCGCGTAATTGCTTGAATGCTACCAGATTTTGAAGTGTTTGGTGGCGTCGAAAGACTCGTGACGCCACCCGCCGCGCATGGACGGCCATGCGGTATTCGTCAGTTCACCAAGGAACCGATAAACGTCTCGGCTTGGCATATGACCGAGGTATAGCACGTTCGGCAATGGTAAGAACAACGGATGTAAAGTGCGCCACCATCTGGTCTATATCTTCGAAGAAGCGGTCGTCAAAAGCAGCTAAGCGAGTATATAGACTCCAGTTCACGCTGTTGAGATGCCAGTAGGGTACACGTGCTGACGATACGTGGTGAGAGAGCAAGCTGATACCGCACGGAAAATGATCGCTGGAAAAGGTGTCAGAGAAGACGTTCCGCTCAAAACGAGGTGCAAGTTGAGCTGAGCAAACGGATAAGTCCAGGTGGGAGAGAGTGCCAGTAGAGTCAGAAGTAAAAGTAGGTTCACCAGTGTTCAGAAGAGAAAGAGTGCTGTATTAAAAAATCTGATGTGTTGCACTCACATGACTTTCTTTACTGTTGTACTACCCATTCTAACAAACTCTTATTCCTATATATCCATGTTAGTTAAGATAAACCTTCGCACAAATTATCTTATTGCTTATTTCCTTGTAGGTGCAAGGGGGATATTAGAATACAGCAGGCTTTGTGCGACAGTGAAATCTTTTTAAGCTTTGAGATTCCGTTCTCTTTGCACGATTAACATATAAAAAAAATGAACAACGTTGTTGCACTTCGCTAAAGTTTTAAGTTTTCCGAAACTCACACACATAACAAGGAATATCTCCGAAATGATTCACCCTACAAGAAAATTTATTGAGACATAAATTGTGTATTTTAGCAAGATCTACATTTTTTGTATATTATGATTTGGTCTATCTCTAACGGTTTACCAGTTATGCAAAAGTCGTCCAGAGTAAATACGGCTACAGAGGCTATAGCCAGAAAATTCAAGATATACATTTCATTTGTCATAAAAATATCTCAAACATATGACATTTTAATCAAAATCGTTAGGGCCATTTTCAAGGAAATCAAAATTTTCGAAAAAGTTTCCATGTAAAGGGTAGTTTAGGGTGGGGCTATTTTCTTCAAAATCTTCCTGTCGTATCCTTGAAAGACATTAAACTTAAATACCAACTTTGGTTTTTAACCGACTTTTCGTTTCTGAGTTATGCTGTCCACAGACTGACAGACACACAGACACACACACACACACACACACACACACACACACACACACACACACGGACCTTTTTCTAAAAATGCTTTTTTTGGATTCAGGGGGCCTGAAAACATATATTTCCGGTGAAATCTCGACATCGAATTTTTGGGTGGAATACAATACTTCCCCTACTTACCAGTAGAGAAAGTAAAAATCTGCCAAGTGTGTGCCCCGTATGCAAGCCTCAGGCGAACCCCAAAGAGCATTAAAGTCTCCCAAAAGAAGGTAAGGCTGGGATACTAGATGGGACAGGTTCGCTATTGCGAAGGGGGAACAAGGAGGCAGATAAACGGAATAAAGAGTAAAAGAAAAATCAGGTAAACTCAGGGTAACAGCAGCAGCTTACAATGGAGTGGTAAGAATAAGAGGCTGATAAAAGACGTCGTCACGAAACACCAGCATAACACCCCCATATGCAAGAGTACCAGGTTCCGGTGCGAGGTCTAAGCGCACCGGAATAAACCCTGGGAATGTAAAGGAGTCCTGCTGTCCTGCTGTCTCCTGCAAGCACAGACTACTAGGGGACAGGGTGCTAGTAAGTACTTGTAGGTCGGTCCCATGTACGCGTATTCCACGTATATTCCACTGAATGATGCACATCCTGGGTCAAATGGGATAAGCTGGGGACTTGGAACACTTGATCAGCGGTTGGCATTTTAATTTGCCCTTCTGCGTGCGCGTGGGGCTAGGGCTGTTTGGAGCAGATGGTTCATGCTCCATAGGCTCCCCAGGGGGAAGAGGATCAGCGTCACCGGGTACCGAAGACAGAGCGATATATCGGTTGCCTATCGACAGGGTGGAGGAGAATCCCGCTTCACGCGACTGTGCCCTCTGGATCTTGAGAGCGGGATCTTCTAGGAGGTGATGGAGAAGTGGCCGTGAACTTTCCACTGGATGAGGTCGTAGGTTGTTTTAAAAGATCGGTACGCTTCGGCTGAACTTTGAACTTCCGGGTATGGTTAGTAGGAGGAGCCTTGGATCTGGCGGAATCAGAAGCTGGTAATAGAATACGAGGTGGAGCGACGGTTGTGGTGGCAACAGGGCAGGCGCGAATCTAGAAATATTCGACAGGGGGAGCCCGGTTCCGGCCCGCTACCATTTCTTAATAATTAAATGCATGCTAAAACATGACTAGCTAAATATTTAACTGAAAGAAACAATGTTTAAAGATAGTACATACCTACACCAATTTTCAAAGAAATCGGTTTGTCCATTTTGCGTGATGATGAGGTAACACACATATAGTCAGTGGCGGCTCGTGATGAGGGGCTGCAGTCCTGCAGCACCCCCAGGTGTTTCTGACTCAATGCCTCATCTTATGTTTTGTAATACAGATTCGTATTCTGCTTATAAAATAGTTTTAAATTTTGCGCCCATCGAGTTAAATGCAGTCGATTAGTATCGAAGTACTGCTTACAGCAGCTACTTCCCCCCGTGAAACTGGCGAAACCATTTCCTCCCCTGGCGCTGCCAGGCTAAAAGACTTGACTCTCCGCCCACATTCCTCAGTTTCCTTCCCCTCCAGAACTCCTGAATTACCTTTGAAACGAGCTGCAAATCATGCAGCTCTCAATGCTTGGAGAAGTCGGGAGCGGGCAGTTAGAGCGCTGTTTTGTGTTCTAAGTGCGTGTAGTAACTATGATAGTGTCGCCAATACTGAATCATTCCGTGCAATATTTGCAGTCTATTCACTTCAGTACATTAACATTACAGGAGAAATGTGAAATTAAGCATCGCGGAAGGCCTACACCCATGCTATAGGAGTTTTCACGTTATGAAGGCACAATGGCTCTTACGGAGAATCAGCTCGGCGTTGCCACGTATGTTCCGCCACTGTGATTACCGCGTTTTTGCTCACAACCAGGTTTATTGTCATTATTAGTTATTATTATTATTATTATTATTATTATTATTATTATTATTATTATTATTATTATTATTATTATTATTATTATTATTATTATTATTATTATTATTATTATTATTATTATTATTATTATTATTATTATTATTATTATTATTATTATTATTATTATTATTATTATTATTATTATTATTATTATTATTATTATTATTATTATTATTATTATTATTATTATTATTATTATTATTATTATTATTATTATTATTATTATTATTATTATTATTATTATTATTATTATTATTATTATTATTATTATTATTATTATTATTATTATTATTATTATTACTACTACTACTATTACTACTACTACTATTATTATTATTATTATTATTATTATTATTATCATCATCATTATCATTATCATTATGATTATTATTATCATTATTATTATCATTATTATTATTATTATTATGATTATCATCATTATCATCATCATCATCATCATCATTATTATTATTATTATTATTATTATTATTATTATTATTATTATTATTATTATTATTATTATTATTATTATTATTATTATTATTATTATTATTATTATTATTATTATTATTATTATTATTATTATTATTATTATTATTAATAACAAACACCTAAGAATTGTTTTTATCTCGTCACTTTTAATAATACTCTAAGATCAGTGGATAACCCGGCCAAAAGCGCTCCTTTAGGAGTTTTTATTGTCCTATCCTTCCAAACTTTTGATACAGTGTGCCCTACATTTAACCAACTTTCATCAAGGTACACGATTTTCCTTCCCTCTTTCCTGAATTGTTTTATTTTCCGTAAATAGGAATGCCGCCACACTATAATATCATTTCTCTCAATCATAAGCGATTTATTTCCTCTCTTTTCAAAATCAAATCCCATTTCCTTCACTAAGCGATAAAGGTTGAATATTTAAAATTTAGCAAGTCCTCATCCTCATTGACCTTTTTCAGTACGGACAGAATTGTAGGGAGAATATTTTGAAACATAAATTCATGAAATTTGCGTCGTATAGAACTGCGTACGAAATCGTGATATTTCACCTCCCTGGTGGTTTTATATGTATGTACCGTTTGTCTTGTTTTCCGCGGTGTAGTGATGGGACCCTTTTTACATTCTTTTCTTAATCTAAAAAATGTAGGCCTCCTCACACCAGTTGCTTTATACAGTTCACTAACAATAAACGAGTCACTGTGTCCGGGGTTCTTTTTCTTTAAATAATCATACACTCTAAGAATTGTTTTTCGCTCGCTACTTTTAATAATTTCGCCTTTTCATCTGCCATCCATTGCGCACTGATCACTTAACTGCAATGCACACGATTACCAGAGAACTTGTAAAACTCGCTCACACCTCAAATCCCCGAAACCTATTGAAAACCTCCACTGAAGTAAAATCCGTTATCGGCCCTTCAACTGCCACACATCTGGTTTCCATAGAACGAGAATTAGCCAGCGACGACATTTTCCACTGTATAAACGAAGAATCCTAACACTTTGTTATAAACTTTATTTTTTTTTTAAATATGTTTAGACATATTGATATAATCTAAATACTAACGTGGCCTATAAAAGCAAGCGAATAATCCAGATTTTTTTCATTGCAGTTAGTGCAGTTTAAAACCATGTTTAAACGTGCGGAGTGAGAAAGATGTTAAAAATAGGCTTTCAACAAAATTTTACATTTTATTATTTAAAAAAATGTACAATTGCATAAAAGGTTTATCGTGCATACCATAGTATTCTTCGACACATTTTACACCGAAATGCATGTTCATACTTCATCTTAGTCACATTTGAAAACACGCAAATTTGGCAACGGCGCACCTGATTCTTCCATAAGAATAACATGGTCCATAAGAGCCCGTTGTGCCTTCATGATGTGAAAATAGCTATAGACATTAAACAATCGCCTACAAGCCGACAAAAATAATACACGAGGAGTATTAACAGCGAGGTGTACAAAAAGTTTGAATGGTTGTCCGGCTGTGATATTAAAAACGCATTATATTGTTTCCCATGTATTTTGTTTGGTGGGGACTCCAGTTGGGCTCGGAAAGGTATAACCGATCTTAGAAAGCTGCTTGAAAAGATCAATAAACATGGAAAATCTGAGAAACATTTAAACAACACTGTGAACTTGGCTATGTTAGGAAGGGTAAATATTGAAGAGAGTTTTAGTTCAGCTCATAAAGAAGTCATTGAACGCCATATTAACGAGGTAAGGAAAAACAGAGATGTTGTCAAGAATTATTGATTGCATTAAGTTTCGCATAATGAAAATGCAGATTCCGACAATCAAGGTATATTTCTCAATTTGATCAAATATACAGGTGAAATTGATTCGTTGTTTAATTCACATTTGGAGAGTTCTTCGCCTTTTAAAGGCTTATCAAAACTATTAAAAATGAGTTCCTTGAACGTATGCTGGAACGTATCTGAGATTAAAGAAACTGAATTTGTCTCTATTCTTGCCGATGAAACCACAGACACCTCAGAAATATTTCTGCTTTTGATCGTTCTTCGTTATTGTAACAAAGAAGGAAAAGCCGTCGAGAGATTCTACGGTTTCTTCAACCCAACCGGTCAAGATGCCACTTCAATACCGGAGTGCATACTTTCGCAGTTAGAAGTAATTCTTAAAAGCAAGAAAGATAAGCTAATTGGACAGGGTTACGATGGAGTAGCTGTGACGAGCGGTGTATTAAATGGGGTACAAGCAAAAATCAGGGACTGCTACAAATATGCTTATTTTGTGTATTGCTACGCCCATCAATTAAATTAGATAATGGAAAAAGCAGCTAAACAAAATACAAGGGCACGGATATGTTTTGATAATTTGTCACCTATTCCTGTTTTCTTCTCACGATCTCCATATAGGCAGTCTTATTAGATGTGTGTGTTTCAAAGATAATTCCGTCAGCTGGGGCTACAAGATGGAATTTTAAAACAAGAATAGTAAATATTGTCTATGAGAAGAAAGAGCCATTACTGGAATGGTTGCAGACCATAATGGAATCTGAAACATCAAACAACATTACAATAAATGAGGTAAGTGCCCTGATACGTTTTCTTGAAGATTCTGAATTCAACTTCTGGCTCGCCTTTTTTCATTTGCTGATGCCTAATGTAGATATTTTATACAACCAACTGCCACATCGCCAGTTAGATGTTTCTAAGGCACAAGACTGCATATCAAGGTTTTGGCATGCCGTACAGCCTATAAGGAACAATATAGACGCGAGTAGAGAGGAATGCGAAGACGAAAACTCCAGCAAACACCGCAAGGTTGATGACAATCAGACACGGGTTGTGGCTGCGATAGAAGTGTGCGATCTCATTATATCACAAACCAACACCCGGTTCCAGTTCACAGACCATCTGGTAGTACCTTCTATTCTATGTGAAGAGAAATTTGAAAATTATCAAACTTTTCCTGAAAGTGACCTGAATATGCGTGTGAAGCTTTTCCCAATGCTCGAGAAAGACAGACTGAAAACGGAACTCACTGTATTGTACCAGAGACCAGAATTCAGAAACATCGGTGGCGCTGTCAAGCTCTTGCAGTTTCTTCTATCTCAGAACTTACAAGCCTCGTTCTCAGAAGTTGTAAAGTTACTGCGCATAGCTGTCACGATACCAATGAAAACTTCCGAACCAGAACGGTTTTTCTCGTGTTTGAAAAGGGTAAAATCCTACCTCAGGAATACAATGGGAGAAGAGAGGCTGACCGCGTTAGTTATACTGCCTATTGAGGAGTTTATGGTTAACAACACTCTGGACTTCAATAACAAGGTGATTCAAAAGTTCACGACCTACAAGAGGAGGCGTATAGAACTAATCTACAAATAAGGTAAGTTGCATTATTAATAGTTCTTATAATTTTTGTACGCAGCACCCATTTATTCAATATCCACGAGCCGCCACTGCACATAGCATTTATAGCAATAAAGTAGGATATGACAGGGGGGCCTGGGCCTCCTGGCACCCTCTCTGGATCCGCGCCTGCAACAGGGCAAGTTTTAGTGCCCATGTCCCGCTTTGGCACTGAGGTTGAAACTACTGAACTGAACGTGCCAAACTTCAGGAGATAAGGTTGGCGAGCAAGGTGACGTTTACGGGCTTCAGGGAAAGATAACCTCTCCTTCACCCACAGCTCGTGAATGGCCTTCTCGTCCTGGTAACGTGGACAGTCGTGGAAAGTCGCTGGATGTGCACCTCGATAGTTGACACAGCTCGGAGAAGATGGACAAGTTCCATCGTGAGAATCCTTACCACAGTTCACACACAGCAATGGAGGCCTTACAGGATTCTTAGTGTGCCCATAGCATTGGCACTGGAAGCAACGCATAGGGCGTGGGATATACGAGCGAACTGGGAAAACCTCATAACCTGCCTTAGCCTTCTCAGGCAGGTTGAGCCGATCGAAAGTTAGAAATAGTGTGCAGGTATCCACGAGGACTCTGTCACGTTTCGCTCGCACACGATGAACCTCCGTGATGTCCTGATCAGACAAGCAACCTGTATCTCCTCCAGCATACCATCCAACAGGGAGGTGGTAATGGCGCCCTTGGAGGAGTTTAAGCTCCAGTGTTTTGGATATGGATAGGGTATTCGTGGAGGTGCTTGGTCTTCAGTAATTTATCAAATTGTGTGGCTGTGTATGTTTCAACTAGAAGGGATCCTGACTTCAAACAGGTACACAATTTAACAGGACCGGCTATTTTATAGAGACCCAATTGGATAACAAAAGGATTCATCTTTGCAAAAAACTGAACCTCTTCCACTGTGTGAATTACTAGATAACGAGCACAGGATGCTACATATACCTCTTTTCCTTCCTGAACTTGAGGTTTTTGTTTTGGTGTTTGGTGTGCCATAAAAGTGCTCCCCACCCAACAAGGGATCATTCCACTGGGATGATAGGGCTTCACAAGGGATATAGCAGGCTCACCATCCCACTCACCCTGGAGTTTGGTACAACACCTAGTCTTGACCGATTGACTAGGGGTGGGTTAGCCCCCAGCCTCCTGTTTAGGTGAAGCAGAAACCAAAGTGGTGTGTTGGAAATGTGTACCCTACCCAAATTCAGAAAGAAACTGGACTGGGCTCAGATATGCGTCCCTCAACCCACCAGGATAATCCTTTCCACCGACACAGGTCTCCATGCACGGCCTACACATGGGTGGACATTTTTGGCTGACTCCCTCACCACAAAGAGGAGCCCACATCAAAGGAGTCAGTTGGCTCGGGACCCTGGGTGCCAAACCTGTACGTACCCTAGTAGGCCCCTGGGGGGTCCCTGCATTCAAATAGTATGTGTTGTACATCTCTCTTTCCCTCATATAATGGGCATTTACCTTGTGGTTAGCTATTTTGTTGACCTCTTAGCCCCCATGCTTAGGGTTACAAGATGTCCAGAAATCCCTGTGCATGCCCTCATTGACGGCTTATAACCTGAACTATAGGTGAAGCTCTTATCACACCAAATCACATGCAACATAGCTATTTTTATATATAAAGTTGATCCTTCTGTCATTTCTGTTGGCATATTTCTCAGTTATATCATCATTAAAAGGTTGCTTCCTCTTTAGGTCATTCAGGAAGTTCTTATGGATGGAGATGTTGGCTAGAGATCTTAGTCTTTGCTGGGTCTTAGAGCTCCACAAATAAGTCTTTATGCATTTGAAAGTAGAAAAGCTTCTCTCAACTGAAATGCTTGTTGACGGCAGTGCTAGAACATGTGAAAAAAGTTTGTGCACCTGTTGAAATATGCTACTGTTTTCTTTGACCAACTTCAATGTTTGTGTAACGGGAACGTTAAGCCAGGATTCTTCATTTCTGTAATAAATCTCAAGTTCCGTTTTCAGACAACTTTTTTTAAATAAATTTGGATATATTTCCTCAATGGAGTGAGAGCATCAAAGGGGAAAACTGTTGAATGCTCTAGGAACCTCAAAGAATCAACAAGAGTACAAAACTGAGATATTCCAAGGTCTTGAAATCTAACAACAATTTGTGCCAAGATTAAATCCAATATTTCAAAATATAGCAATTTGTAAGTTCATCTTGGGACAGTTTAGCATATTTTTGCCCTGAAAACTCCCCCCACCCTTAGTTTAGCTATTTCAAAAAATTTACAAAAACTTCATCAGTTCTTTTTTTTTGAAATATACAACTGTTTTCTGTTTGCTTCTGACAGAAAACTATGTCAGATTTTTTTAAGAAAATCAAACAGAAGACTGGTAATCTGAAAGATCTCATTAAAAACAATGACCAAAAATGCAAATTCAAAATTATTCATGTTTTTGACATAGCCATTTGAAAGTTGAATTGCTGTCTGGTCAGTCTCAATATCATCTGTTAGCTCCTGAAAAACCATACTGAGATCATTCCAATTTTCTTCAACCACTTTAAGCAATTTGAGTATGAACTCCATCTGGTGTTTGTTGCAGTGGCCACTCGCTGCCCTAAAGGGTGTCAAGCATAGCTTCTCTTGGCGGAGTTACGAAAAGGTGAAGGGGTTCTAGCAATATCAGCAAAAGAGATGAAGGATTGAGAAATTTCATTCAGTGTGTTTTGTATAACTATACTCAGTCTATGGACTAAACAATGAACAAAGACTGCCTGAGGTGGAAAATCCATTACCTTTTTTGCAAACCATTTACATGGCCATACAAGTGCCACTGTAGCACTTTCCAGTAATATTTGACTGATGGTCATATGGTTCCAAACCTGAGTTAACCAAGGCAAATACTGCTTCCAATGTTCTATGGCAACTGACATCAAAAAAGCCCAAAAAGCATTGGACTAGTTAACCATTGGCATCTACTGGTCTGACAATTATGGAACACAGAGGTTTTTGTGTGATATCTGTAGTATGATCAATTTAAACTGAAAAAGCTTGCTTCTGCATATTTCCAACTTGATATAATCATCAATGTACTTTGAAATACAGTCAATAAGCTCATTCTGTACTATTTTCGAATCCCCAGTGAAGACACTTTTCATTTGATTGTAGTGAGTCTGAATCTCTAACAGACTTCTGAAAATTAATAAAGACAACAGTTCTTTGAAATTTTCCCTATTAGATGAAGGTGAGCTTTCATATGATCATGAAAAGCAAGCTCTTGTCTGGCCAAATACATTGCGATTGGAGGATTCAATGTCATTCCAGTAGGTTGTCAGAGTAGCTTAATGGTTAGAGCACCCACCTGGTAAGCACAGGGCCTGTGGTTCAACCCCACCTGTGGCATTGAATTTTTAAGTTCTGATTCCACCTCTCAAACATTACTGCATTAATTAATACCTTAAGGCTAATCAGTGTTAGGAATTTCCACACATCTCTGTGGCCCATCTGGGTGTGGCCTATGGCACCCTGTGGTTCCCTCACTTCATCCTTGCCTCCTGGGGGGTGTTAGCCACAACAGATCTGTGTAGATCACAGTGCACAAGATGTTCCCCTCTGTGTATACTCTTTACCCTTTAAACGCTAATAGGTTCAGTCTTACATTTTCACTATACTGAGCAACATACAACCAGTAATTTTCCTTCAAAGCATCAGCAATAGTGTTTTGATTCTTTTTGAGTTGCTTCAATTGGAGTGCACACTTGAGATGTTCAGCAGAGCCTGAATGTTTATGTAATGATTGATTGGTGTTTAAAATGTCAAAAAAACCAGCACTGTTCCACACTGTCCTTTTTTACACCAAGTAATAACCTAGGCCAACAGAACAGTATTTTTCATATAATAACTACCCTACAACCAGTCATATTCACTGTACCATGAATCTTTAAAGTGCTTTTTGTAATATTTTGCAGGTTTTTGTTCCACTTTTTGTGCCAATAAATTAAGAATAGCGGTTGGTCTTTTTGTTAATATCACATCCCTTTTATAACAATCAATTCACCATGAAAATGGTGTACTACACACTGCATAATTTTGCAGATTCATTTCTCCACCAACTTTAATGAAAGAAACAGTAAGGAGTTGCAGCAAAACTAACTTCAGTAAAATAAATAAACACAATGGGCAATTGTGGTACACAACACTTTAGGCGAACAATATTTTTACACAGTATTTTTAGCCTCTACAAGGGGCTGTGGTATGCTAAATACCTGTTGTACTGTAGTTGCATGCTACCCTTGCAGCAGGTCTATTTGGCAACACATGGAGCCTTATATTCTGTTTTGTTGTCATGGCAACTGAGTATAAACATGCAGCTATATATCGACTGACAGAAATAGCTGCACCTTTTGTCCCATAAAGTAAGCGCCCTCTTCAAGGCTAAAGTGCAAGAGAGAAGGCAGGTAGCTGGTAGCTTTCGCCTGTCCCTTTACCCTCACAGATATATTCCCTAATGGTTGTATATTTAAACGTACAAATTAAACATCTATATCATATTTCTTTCTTCTTTCTTTATCTGATTACCCTCCCATTAAGTAAGACTTACACCTCCTAGGACTTACAAGCCAATGCCTAGGGTCAGACACCTGTTGCGCAGCACAGGAACCTCTGGACCAGACAGAGTGAAGACCTGGAAGCAGGTGGTCAGCCAAGAATCAGATATGATAGTGAGGAAGAGGATGACATGAAATGCAGACAAAATTGATGATTGGAAAGGTGATAATGGGGCAATTAGTGGAATGACTGGCGGGGGAAACTGGAGAACCCAGAGAAAACCTGCCCTGAAACCACTTTGTCTGAGCAGGTTTTCCCCGGGTTCTCCAGTTTCTTCTTCTTCTTCTTCTTCTTCTTTTTCTTCTTCTTCTTCTTCTTCTTCTTCTTCTTCTTCTTCCTCTTCCTCCTCCTCTTCTTCCTCTTCTTCTTCTTCTTCCTCTTCTTCTTCTTCTTCTTCTTCTTCACTTCATGGCATAGGCAATCAAGTGCCTGTTCTGCCTTCAAAGTCCTCCAGCAATCATTTCCTGGATCTGCCCACCGATATCCTACCTTTAGGATGATAATGCATTATTTATTTAGGAAGTCTGATATCTGCCATTCTTTCATTATGTTCCTTACACTTTAGTTTGAAATCTTTTAGGCTGTCATTTATATTAAGAATTCCTAATTCTTTTCTTATACTTTCCTTTGTTATTAGGTCTCTCTTCATACATCCCTTCACACTTCTTAAGAATTTCATTTCTGAGGCCCGTATTCTGTTGCTTCTTAGTTAATGTCCAAGTCTCACTTGCATATGCTAGTATAGCCAATATGTCAGATATTAAAAGTTTCTTTGCTCAGCTCACACAGTCAGCATATCTTGTTAGTGCTGCACAGGCAACACTTGCAATTCATGTTGTTCATCATTCACAGATCTCTGGAAACAATATCATCATACATTCGAAATACTTTAGTAGAAATATATAGCAATTGGAGCTGGCAATGCAAACACAAATTTTGGTGGCACAAGATGGAGTACAAAAATACATTCATCAAACTAAACTCACATTAATAGCAAATGATTAATTCTTCCAAGAAGTATGATTAACCATTGATGATCACATTAATTTTACATTGTATACTTCAGGATTTAGGAAAATATAAGTATATATTCCTGTGAGTATATATAAATAGCATTTAAATTATAACTTTACATTATTTTTGCATGGATCGATAATGTCCTGCATTTTTGTCAACTGTCCTGTATTTTTTACTGTCATGTTCTACATTTCCATAAAATAATCTGGTAATTCTAATCGTGTTATCCCCCTCTTTATTCTTTATTGTTGTCATCTATACCTTTTACAATTTTCATAAGAAATGAAAAGCCTCATTAAAATTAGTTGAATCAGGGAATATTCCCATCACACTGATGGCATTGTCTTGCTGAATGGCAATACAGATTCTCTGTCTCAAGAAATTAGTAGAATGGGGTCTCCATTAGGGGATTTCGATTTCCTTCCTCACTCTGATGCTAATGATTTGGTATCAGAACTTCAGACTGTCATGGTTTTGACAGCAAATGGGATGAAATGGTAACTATCGGTCAGATGTAATTAATGTTTTTCACCACTAGCCGTGTGTAGGATGTAATTGGAAAGGGTAGAGTGAGACTGAAAAATTGAATGCCATGACCGGGGTATGAACCACGGATCTACCGGTTACCGTCTGGCTGCTTATCGGTCAGATCTTTGTACTTGTTCCTCTTCATGGTGGGAGTAGTTGCTACAGCTGATCCTACCAGTTTGCTAGCATTAGCTAGGTTAGAAAGTGCTAGGGTATCAACTCATGTGGCATCCCATATTAGAGATTTGTCTCTCAACCATTGTAATAAGATAATGTCATCTGGTCTCTTGCCATTGGATCTGCTGATTTTAGCAGGTTCCAACACTGGTGGAAAGTCTCCAAAAACCACAACTCTCTTTAAAATGTCATTAAGCATAAAATGTCTGGAATATCTCCCACTATTTTTCAAGCAACTCAATCTGTGATGACCATAGGCATCTATAAGCACTCAGAAGTGCATTTGTATGGTATACAGAATTTGGAACTAATTTGCTGGGCTACAGCAATCCTGAAAGACATGTGCATTAAAGTTCCAATATTGGGAAGTAGAATAAGTTTTAACCAAGCACCTGATCCTGTCATTTATCATGAGGTATGTATGACTTTATCGACTTTGGATGAACAAGACTTGAGAAGAGACTGATGAGTATTAACAAGTACACCATTACCCCATGATTTTGAACTTCAGGGGAAATAGGCGTTTCATGATTTTCTGTTTGTTCAGTCCAATTTTTAAGTGCCCCAGACATGTGACAGATCTTGACCTTATCACCTTGCTTGGAGAGAAGACTTGAAAAAATCAAGCATTCCATAAGCTGAGGGTAAGAAAGCAGGTAAACAAACATCAATTATCCTATGAACACCAAGTCTCCAGAATTTATGAACAATAAAGCTAAATTCCAAATGTTGTCCTCTTTGTCATCGTCTTCTTTGTCGGCGTCTTCTTCGTCTTCTTTGGAGTTGTCTTCTTAGTCGTCATCTTCTTCATCATCTTCTTTATCGTCGTCTTTTTCATCGTCTTCTTCATCGTCTTCTTCTTCCTCATTCCCTTCCGCCTTTACAGTGTAGGGGTGACCCTGTCAATCCTGCTTCTCCATTCCTCCCTATTCCTCATTGTTCTCCTTATTTCCCCTACCGTCTAATTCATACTTCTCCCAATCTTTTCCATTCTATCTTCCCACATTATTTGAGGTCTTCCTTTCCCTCTCCCTCCTCCAGGTTTAAATTGAGAATAGTTTCCAAACAATGCTTTAACTCGGTGTCTGTCTCCTGGACCAAGATTGGAAACAACCACATAGGAGTAGTGCAAAGAAAATACAATCGTTTTGCAATTGCAAAACCACTTTTTAAAAGGAAAGAAGTTGTGTGTGAAGAAATGTTCTATATAACCATTCTCGATCATTTTTTATTAAGCCTTAGAATACTATTGCCCTCTTCTCTGTTACTCAAGTCAACAACTTTTGTATCTGAAAATCTTCAAATCATCTTCTTCTTGTGGCTCTCTAAAAACCTGTCTTTCGTTATGTCCAAATATTCCCCAAGCCATTATTTTCTAAGCTATATCTTAATTCACTTATCCAATCCATACCTTATAAGTTCATTTCTTGGTAACTAATTTGGAAGATAGAAGTTGTAGACAGTAAAATGAAACAATAACTTGAAAGATTGTGTTCGTGGTAACAAGTTTTCCCAAACTTTTATTTCAGAAGGAAAAACACCCAAATCATAAAAAGCAAAGAGCATGTAATGAATTTTGAAATCCCGCCCTTAAACAGCCTCAGAAGTTGCATCATCATCACCATCATGATTATAATCATTATGATGATAACTATCATCATTCTCGTCGTTATCATCACCACCACCACAAACACCGCCGCCACCACCACCATTGCCACCACCAAATTATTATTATTATTATTATTATTATTATTATTATTATTATTATTATTATTATTATTATTATTATTATTATTATTATTATTATTATTATTATTATTATTATTATTATTATTATTATTATTATTATTATTATTATTATTATTATCATTATCATTATCATTATCATTATCATTATCATTATCATTATCATTATCATTATCATTATCATTATCATTATCATCACCATCATCATCATCATCATCATCATCATCATCATCATCATCATCATCATCATCATCATCATCATTATCATTATCATTATCATTATCATTCTTATTATTGTTGTTGTTGTTGTTGTTATTATTATTATGACTGTTGTTGTTACTGGTGGTGGCAGAGGTGATGTCAGCAGCAGGAGTAGTAATGTAACCCCATGGCAAAACAACCCATGCAGGCCTACCACCCAACTGCTGAGTCCCCCACTTCTGCCCACCACAAGCGTCATGAATAGGGTGTAGTACTGGAGGTGGGGCATAGTCAGCACCCTCGCCCATAGTAGTAGTAGGAGCATACAGCCATGGCAGAAATGTTGTTGTTGTTTTCTAGTGCCTTGCATCTGGCAATGAAGCCATTAACATTCATGCTTTCCAATACTTTTGAACTGTAGTTTCTTCTGATCTTAATGCTTCACAGGTCTTCAAGTGGTCTTCATTCATTTCTGCTGGATCGTTACACAGGACACATGTTGGTGAAGCTGAGATACCTATTCTGTAGAGATGACTTGCTAAGCAGTCGTGATTTGTCAGTAGTCGGAAGGCTGCAACCACTATTTTCCTTGGTCTCTGGGGGATTATATCTGGGTTGGAAAGTAGTGTAATCCATTTTTTATCTTTGGCATTTGTTTCTATATCTTGTAGGTATGAATAAGAAAAATTTTTAATGATCAAATGTTTTATTGAGGAATATGAGAAATTGAATTTAGACTTTTGTTTTATTGTTGTGCCTTTCTTTGCAAGTGAGTCTGCAAATTCATTCCCCAAGACTCCACAGTGTGCTAGAATCCATTGGAGATGAACAGTCTTATTAACTTTTTGGAGTTGTGTTAACATTTTGTAGCATTCTCTAATTTTTGTTGGCTTCTTTGTAGTATCTGAACATATTCCCTGAATTGCAGCTTTAGAATCTGAAAGAATTACTGCCTTGTTAAATTTATTTAAGGGAAGATTTAATAATTATTGCAGAGCAATGTATATAGCCTCTATTTCTCCATCATAATTTGTTGTGTCTCTGCCAACAGAATGATAAAAGGAAAAATGTGAACACATAACTCCAGCTCCAGTAAGGTTTTCCGTGGAGGATCCATCAGTATATATGTGCAGCCATTCTTCTGTGGGATATCTAGTATTGATTGTTTCCAGAGCTAGAAGTTTTTATATTTCTTTTGGTGTGTCTGATTTACTTATTTCCTCTATCAATTCCAAACTGAAGGTAAGTTGCAATAATTCCAATGGATTTTCTCTTATAAGTAGATTTTCTCTGCTGTTAGGAATGTTCAATTTGCATTTAATCTGTGTTACCTTTTCTAGGAAACTACTATGAGTTTTAAGGATTGAAGGGGGCAGGTTCTCTTCTGTCCATTTAGAGTTTGGCAGTCGTAACATTTTCTCGTGTTGGAGCAATGCTTGTTCTTCTATTTTTGTTGTTATTGATGAGGTCCGTGTTAAGGCAAGCATGGCATCAATAGGTGTGGATTTAACTGCTCCAGTGATTAGGCGAAGAGCCTGATTTTGTATTTGTTCAAGTTTATTGATGTTAGTATTTGCTGCTGTTATTAGAGCTTCAGAACAGTATAAGAGGTTTGGTTTAACATACATTTTGTATGTTGTGTTAAGGACTCTCCTTGAGCAGCCCCATTTAGCACCAGCTAACCTTTTCAGGATTTGCAGTTTCTTTTCAACCTTTTCTGAGATGTTTGTTATATGTTTTTTCCAACTTAGCTTTCTGTCGAAAGTGATGCCTAAGTATTTGGCATCATCAAGTGCTTTGAGTGGTTTACCATTATAATTTATGTTAATATTAACTGGTTTGTATTTTAGTGTAAATAATTCATAATTTGTTTTTTCCACATTGATAGTCATGAGGTTTTTGGAGCTCCATTCATGTACTTTGTTTAGGGCTGTTTCTCTTCTGTCTTTAATTAACTCAGGTTTTTTTGGAGAGCCTGGAGTCCAAATGACTACATCGTCAGCAAATAAAGCAATTTTGGTTTCTGAAGTTTTTATTATTGATGGAAGGTCATTTATATATATGTTAAAGAGTGTTGTGCTCAGAACAGCACCTTGTGGAAGTCCTCGGTGTGTTTGTTTATATTTGGAAATGTATGTATTATATTTTGTGGCACAAAATCTCTGTGAAATAAACTGAGTTATCCATTTAAGCATATTACTTTTCACACCTATTGATTGCAACTTCTCAATTAATTTGTTTCTCCAGACTGAGTCATATGCTGATTTAAAATCAATGAATACTGCCAAGGTATCCTCCTTTCTATTGAAAGCTTCCTTGATGTCTTGGCTTAGTAGGAGTACATTTTCACTTGTACTATGATTCTGTCTGAAGCCGGTCTGTGAACTATTAATTAAGTTGTAATATTCTAGGAACCGTTAAGTCTAGATGCCACCATTCTTTCCATCACTTTTGCAATAACACTGGTCAAAGTTATTGGCCTGAAACTATTAATATTGTTTGAGGGTTTGTTTTTCTTTAAAATCGGGATGATAATGGCTTTTTTCCAGTCGGAAGGCACAGTCATTCTCCAACACGTGTTATACAGTTTAAGTAGGATTTCTTTTCCTTTCCTGCCAAGGTGTTTAATAAACTCTGGGTGGATCTTATCAGGTCCTGGAGATTTTTTGTTCTGTAATTGTTCTATTGCTAAATCTAGTTCTGTTTCATTAACCTCTTGAGCGATGGCCATTTAAACGTCCGCGAGCCGAGAACTGCTAGCATTTAAGCGGAAGGTCTGTGGTTCAAATCCCAGTTATGGCATTGAATTTTTAAGTTCCAGTTCTACCTCTTAAACTTTGCCCACACACAGCTTGTGTGTTTAAAAACACCAACAGTAAATTTGTTGGCATAAATAAATAATAATTACAACTTTTGCTTACACGAGTTTCGTAACTGAGTAGAGTTCGTGTCTTTCTTTGTTGAAATACATACATATTCTTTCCTGCTTGTAGCTGAAGGGAGAAGTGGTATAAAAAGGTGTTTTTGCACCAACTGGATATAACCATATACAATTGTTTGGGGATTTGGACAGCTCTCTAAACCCACACAGGACAATTTCCGACCTTGACTACCGACTATAAATAACTCGCAGCCTAATTGAACAATACCACGTTGGGGGTTGAAAATCCAAAACCCCTGCACCCCTCAGACTTCAAGGAAAACATTATCCTAAAAGGATACCACCAACAGCAAAGAAGTCCCGCCCATTTCGAAAGTGTTTCGTGTGCCGCAAGAAGGGAATTCGCGAATGTGGAGATGTACGTACCCTTGTGTGTTTATCCCTGTTTTGAGGTAAATCACTGCAGAACGAACATATTAAGGTAAGCCAATAAAGTATATAGACCTTACTAAAATGTTTCATAAAGGGAAAATTAAAATAAGTTGAAATTTTCGTATATCTTTTGGCTTATTAGTTTGTCTGATGGTTTTTTGGATAGTTTTATCTTGTTTTTTATACACTTCGGGTATTCTTTGTGACTGAGCATAAAACTTGTTAAGGGATTCTGCTATTTCCCTTACTGTAGTTAAGCTTTTGTTCTTATGTTTTAATGGTTCAGTTGTATTTTTTGATAATTTTGTTTTATTAAGGAATTTGTATATTTTATTTCCATCTTTCCTATAGTCTATATGTTCAACAAATTTTGTGAAACTGGTCCTCTTTGCTGTAATTAATTCTTTCTTAAAAATGGCTGCTTTTCTTCTCCAGTTTTGTACATCTTCTGGACACTTGGTTCTTTCGGCTTTGACTCTTGCTATATTTCTTTCGTGTTTTAACTTCGATAAAGATGGATTCCAAAAGTAGCTATATTTCATTAACTTTCCTTTGGGGATGTGTTTTGGCTGCTGTCAATAATATTTGACAAATTTTTTTATTCATTTCATCTGTTGACTTGAACTCTGATTCTAACAGTATATTACACTTCCCTTCTATCTCATTTTGGAAACTGGACCAATCTGCTTTTTTAAAATTCCAAGAAGTTTTAATTTTTGGTTTGTTACTTTTATTTATTAGATCTCTTATGGAGTTTATGGTGATTCTGTGGCCTGAACCTGGGTCTTCTATTATTTCTCCTTTTGTATTGTCAATTATATTAACACACCATCAGAAGATCAAGATTTGTACCCGAAACATTATAATGAAGGTAAGTGGGTGGATCATTTGGATTAAATATTAATTCCATTGTTGATGAGTTTAATAGGTCTTCTATGACTCTTCCTGCAGAATTTATATCTCTGTAGCCCCACCTAGGGGAGTGTGAATTAAAATCACCTATTAAAATACTTTTGGGTTCTATGGGAATAGAATTTAGATCTAGTGTATTGTCTGGAGGATTGTAGATACTGTAAATTCTATAGTGGTAGTTACTTTTCCATACTTCAATTTTAACTATTTCTGATTTATCTTGTTCTTCCATTGTTTTTTGAATTTGAATAATAGCTTTCATATTTCTTTTAATTCCTGTAAGAATACCACTTGCTATTTGACAACCTTTGGAAGTATATGTGTAGTGTACCGATCCATTTCAAAGTATATCTCCTGTTCTTCTGATATATTGGCTTCTTGTACTATGAAGACATCTATATCTTGGTCTTTTAATATTTTCATTAGCTCTTGTTTTTTAGGCTGGGACATGCCTCCTGCATTCCATTGTAGAATTCTTAAAGTATTGGAATTGTTGTGATGAAATTTGCCTAATGATGTCCCCACCCGGAGATCCGATTGGGGGACAGTTTTAACTCAGCAATGTTTATCTTTAGGACTCATACTCATGTACGTGGCTTTCATGTGGTGCGGGATTTATTAATTGTTCTTTACATAGCATACCGGAAAATAGCAGCAGGAATAATGTTTTTACTGAATGATGTAATAGTTTGATAGCAGACGCTACTCTTATCTTCAGGGTCGAGGTAACAGAATGGAATGCATAAATCAACGTTCCTTTATCACAATATATTTATTCGTTAATTTACACTTTTAGCACCATATTAATTAATCAACAATCTTCACAGTTTGGTAGAATATACACTGTATAAAAGTTTGGGTGAAAGTTACATGTTCACACGCTATCAAACATACGTCTGATCATCATGAGCATACAGACGCTAATGAAAAAAGAGTCCCTGGCGTCGGTATGACACAACACCGCCATTCTTTTGTATTCATCCGTGCAACAGTTCTCATTGGTTGAACACGAAGTGACAAGAAAACATTGGCTATCTTGAATATTGAAAAATAAGTCCCTGATACACCCAAATTAAAAGAATTAGAAATTTACACACTCTTACAAAAATATTTACATGAAGATTTTCTATTGATCAATATTCTGTCTCATATGCCCCTTGTTTTGTTTTTCAAGTTGTCACCTTATTTACAATCTTGAAACACAATACAATACTTCTCCCTACTCCTATGATTCAATCACTTTGTACAATATTTTTTTCTTTTTTTTTTTTTCTTTACAGTCTTCTTCACTGTTTGTCTTTGTCTTTTGTTTTGACATGATACAGCATGTCTTTATAAATTTCACATATCCGATTACTACACAATACATTCAGTTATTATACAATACATATCCAGTTATTGTATAACACATTTAGTTATTACACAACATGTCCAATTATTATACAATACATATTCAGTTATTGTACAATATATTTAGTTATTACACAACATGTCCAATTATTATACAATACATATTCAGTTATTGTACAATATATCCTGCTATCATACCACATATGTTCTGTTATTATGCAATACATATTCAGTTATTACACAATACACATTCAGTTTTTGCATAACGCATTTAGTTATTACTCAACATATTCAGTTATTACACAATATATCCAGTTATCATACAATACATATTCAGTTATTGTACAACACATATTCAGTTCTTATACAACACATACTCAGTTATTGTACATTTGACATTGACACAAATATAATTTAAGTGTATCATGGTTTATTATGTGGTTTTTGACTTGTATTCATTGCTATGAGGAGAGAAAAACAGGATACAAATTTTGAGCTAATGATTATGATCATTTTTATGGCAATATTTTATTCAGTTCTTTGCCTTCTTTGTCTTATAAGCTTATGTATAGGCAGGTTGTTGAGTCGGTTCTTAAACTCTGATGTTACTAATGGTACTAATTTTCTTAATTGGGTTATTATTCATTGTTGTTTGGTTCAACATTTCTTCGAGCTTAGCATTGGCTATATTCATCTTAATTCATGGGCATTGTCTTTCTGATTATGGTTTTCCTCACTTCACTAATTGTCATTTCTTTGTCTCTTATTTCTATAAGAGAAAACTTCTATACTTACAATTATTTTCTGTAATTGTATTATTTTTCTTCTCAATTTACCCTCGACATCTTTGTGTCGAAATATTATATCTTTTTCATCATAATTGATTCATTTTTATTTTTGTCCCTGACATCCTTATGTCAAAAACATATTATCTTCCGTCGCTATGATTCATTTCTTTAATGACAATCAGTGTCCTCGTCTGTTTTTGTCGACAATGCTCTTTGTGGTCGATATAGCCAATGACTATGTTGATTTTCTTCCTTGTTGTAATTCCTAATCTAAACATAATTTTCTATAAGTAACCCATTAAAAATTGTTACCTTCTTTCATCTCTACTACTCCTGCCTTACACATTTGTTGGCAAAGACTATTTGGTCCTTTCTTTGTATGGCTTCAATTTATTTTTATGGTATCTTCCTACCAACTTGCCATTTGTATTCTGTAGCTCATACGTGTGGTCACCCAGCTGTTTTGTTATGACCAGTGATTCCATCTCTCTCTTCATGTAGCCATCATGGTGTCGATGTCAATTGTAAGTTGCTGAGATTTTGTTGTTTGTCATTCACTCGGTTGGGACGAACTTAGTTGTTGTAATTTCCCTGAGTGTTGGTGGTGGTTGTTGTTTCTGTATTTTGTGCAGCATCTGCCCTATTTGGCACATTTTCATCTACTTCCTGCTGTCTTATGTTGTCAGTGTACCATTGGTCTCTGCCCCTTTGGCGTGAACCTCTGTCGTATGACGGTCTGTGGTTGTTCAAGTGTTCCCTACTGAATCGTATGTGATTCACTTGATGGGTATGGTCTCCTGGTCTTCCACGATCATATGTATATGTTCTGTATCTTGATTCACCATTCGGTATTGTGTTGTGGTACCGCTGTCTTGTGCTCTCCATCCTCTCGCCATGATTATGTGGTTGTGGGAAATGGTGTGCCCCTCTCCCCCTTTCATGGGTACTCCTAGTATTTCTATGTTCTCCCTCACTCTGGTTGTTCGTAGCCGTGTTCCGGTTTAGGATGGGTGAGTTTGGGTGACCGTTCCTATGTCTATGCTCATTAGGCCGACCATTTTGTGTTTCGAAGGCTGTCAGCAATTCTATCATATCTGCAAAATCTACTGGCCTCGCAACAATTAACCCTGTTCTCACTGTGTCTGGGAAATGTCTTGTTATGCTGGTAATTAGTTCTGCCTCCGACAAGTTGGGGTCTAATAGCTTTCCTTTGTTGGCTACTTTGATAAAATAATTGACTAACGACAACCCTTTGGTTGGATCGTATCTACCTGTCGCTAGCTCTACCCTAGTTTGGTTTTGTTTAGCTGGGCCCCAATACCTTGATAGGAATAAATTTCTGAATGAGCTATATGACTCATGACCAGCTAGTGTTAACCTGAGCCATTCTAATGCCTTGTTTTTTAAGCTTTTCTTAACTATCATCATTCTAAGCTCGTTTGGTATCCTTTTCACTTTAAAATATTCTTCCATCTCTTTAACAAAGAGTTTTGGATCGTCTCCCTTCTCCTCGTCAAATGTAGGTGGTGTGATTTCATGTAATATGCTGTTGGTGTAACATGTGTTATGTGTTGTGTCATTGTTTGGTTGTGAACCTCTTTCTCTGTATGGTGAGTCAACATTTTGTACATTATTCAAATAACTCTCATCTTGTACATTACTTACATCTAAATCATCTTGTCTTTGTAATGCCTTCACAACATCATTTACATTAGCCAAACTTTCTTTCCTTTTTTTTTCATTTCTTCACAAATTGATCTTAAATCATTCTTTATTTCTAAGTGACTTTGTTTCATATCATTTATAGCATCCTGTTGTGAAAGCATCACATCATTCATTGTCTTAATTTTAGGAATTACAATTTGTTCTACAGTTTCATTAATAATGTCTTTCTTTACTACCTCAATCTCTTTCCTTAATTCCTCAGTTATTTCTGCTTTTACATTTGTAATCTTACAGTTCACACTTGTATTACATTCTGTTATTTCATCCCTACATCTAGCAATTTCTCCTTCTAACACAATCTTGTTCTCTCTCATTTCTGATTCTATCTTTCCCATCCTATCTCCTACAATTTCTATCCTAGCTTCTAAGGCTTCCTTTGTTTCATTTAAGTTTTTATGTACTAATTTTAAATTAGTTTCCATTACTTTCATATTTTCTTTACACTCCTATCTTCCTAATTCTATTTTCTGTTCTAGGTTCTGTCTACCTAATTCCATTTTCTGTTCTAAGTTCTGTCTCACTTCCTCCAGTTTCTGACCTATACTTTGACCTAAACTTTGTTCTATGTCCTGTTTTAATTCTGCCCTATTCTGTTCCATGTCCTGTTTTAATTCTGCATTATTTTGTTCCATTTTCTGACCTATTTCTACCTTATTTTGTTCTAGTTTCTGTTCTAGTCTTTCAAACATCATCATTAACCTTTGGTCTTTGCTTATTTCCACCTGTTCCTCACTTTCTAATTCTACCTGATAACTAGGCCTATCTGCCCCTTCCCCCACTCCTGTTTCTATCTCTTTTCGCGACATTTTAATTTCTTTATCCAATTCACTTATGGTTAAAAGTCCCACTATTTTACCACTTCTCAGTAGCATATACAATGGAAATTAAATGTATGTAAAAACAAAAAATTTTGATCCTACTTTCTTTTCTGCTGGTTCTCCGTCCAGTTATTTACATCTCCTGGGTAGTTGGCTTCGCTAGATGATCTCCGGTGTTTTTCCTTTCCCACGTTGATTCTCCGTGTATCGATGATATCAAATGATAGTCTAATGGCGTCTCCCTCCTGCGCGATGAGATGGCGTCCTTTTGATGTTTATCGTACTCGTAATTTTGCATTCCATTCTAAATTCGCGTTCCACGTTGGGTAAGCCATTTTGGTGCGGGATTTATTAATAGTTCTTTACATAGCATACCGGAATATAGCAGCAGGAATAATGTTTTTACTGAATGATGTAATAGTTTGATAGCAGACGCTACTCTTATCTTCAGGGTCGAGGTAACAGAATGGAATGCATAAATCAACGTTCCTTTATCACAATATATTTATTCGTTAACTTACACTTTTAGCACCATATTAATTAATCAACAATCTTCACAGTTTGGTAGAATATACACTGTATAAAAGTTTGGGTGAAAGTTACATGTTCACACGCTATCAAACATACGTCTGATCATCATGAGCATACAGACGCTAATGAAAAAAGAGTCCCTGGCGTCGGTATGACGCAACACCGCCATTCTTTTGTATTCATCCGCGCAACAGTTCTCATTGGTTGAACACGAAGTGACAAGAAAACATTGGCTATCTTGAATATTGAAAAATAAGTCCCTGATACACCCAAATTAAAAGAATTAGAAATTTACACACTCTTACAAAAATATTTACATGAACGATTTTCTATTGATCAATATTCTGTCTCACATGTAACTGTTTTCTTAACGGGCACCAGTTTTACAATGTGGCAGTTACATCACCTGACTTAAACCCCCATTTTGCAAGGGGGACCACACTATCGTTGGTCAACGGGTCCATCAGACCAAGCCAGGAGGACTAAATAGGTGGTATTTAGATCCACCGACCTTCCCCTCATGTGCCTCTGAGGGATGCTGTTGTGCTGTGATAGGCCAGCACATATGTAAATGGCATTTCCTCCATTTTAGATGAAACAGTTATACCGCTGTGATTTGGTCCCCAGAGCCTCATCTGTTAAAAGCAGGGTGCACCACGGGCAGGATGAGGATGGGAATTGGGTAGGAGAGGCTATAGGTGGTGCATCACTACCCCTTACACCCTGTGGCAGAAATGTTATGCAGGGGAAAAATCTTCAAAAGACACCAAGTTCGGTGAGTTGGGTTTTTACCAACTAAAAACACCATGCGAGCAATAGTTGTCTTCCCTAGGAACCACCATGCGGTATTACTTCAAGGGAAGCGGCTCTAGGTGGCCTAACTGTCATTGTTATATTCTCCATCTGAGCAGTTGCTTTCTGGTTACCGAGCACGGCGAAAGTTGTTTGTTGTGTGCTCATGTATCACATTATATATATATATATATATATATATATATATATATAACGTTATGAAGTGCTATAAGTAAGTTTTAATTAGTGAAAGTGGGACTGGTGGAAAGCTTATTAAGTTATTTTATCAATATGTTTTCCAAATTTTAGTTTTTCATCTAACTGTATTCCTAAATATTTTAGTTCTGTAACTTGTTCCAATTTCTTGTGATTCAAACATAATTTTATCTTCTCAGCATGATCTTTCTTCTATTTTGCTATTAATAAGACCTTTGATTTGCTGTCATTAATTCAACTTTGTTCTGAGCAGCCCAATTTTGAATTTTGCAGATATCTGAATTGGCATAATGTTCTACTTCTATTTTGTGTGGCACCTCTGGTCAAGACTACTAGATCATCTGCAAAAGCGACATGGCAGGAGTGTGATGAAAAGTTTAGATTGAACAAGGAGTTGCACATCACATTCCGGCCTACAGCAGGATCCTTGTGGACATCCCTTGCTCACTCACTTTTAAATATTTGTATGTAATGTGGCATATCTGCTACTGAAATAACTTTGTGTCAACTTAGAATGCTTGGCCACCAGGGTGCATCAAATGCACCTCTTATGTCTAGGCCGACCATAGATACACACTTCTTTTCCATTATACTTTGTGAAATAAAGCTTTTTACATCTATAGCAGCATCTATCATTCCTTTTTGTGGAGTAAATCCGTATTTTTGGAATTCATCAAGGAGTGAGTGTAAATTTTACGAAATATTCTGTCAAGTGCTTTGCTAGCACTTTCCCTACTACATTGACTAGGCTTATGGGCCTGTATTTAGAAACTTCTGTACTTTAATCCTTGTCTGGTTTAATTATAGGCATAATGACTGATGTTTTCCATGTTTTTGGGAAGTATCCCTTCATTAGGCTGATGGTTGTGGGTCTTCTCGACCAGGGGCCACTACATTCCAATCAAGTAGCTCATCAATAGGCCCCTCAGAGAGAGGAAAGGCAAGTTATTGGAATTATTTAACAGTAGGCTTATTTTAAATGCATTCCAGAAAGATACTTAAAAAAAGCACTTTCCCCTCAGTAATTTCCTTGACCTGTATAGTAAGCATATTGAATCCCATAACAAGAAATAATGAAGTTATATGATACTTGAGAGGTAAAACTGGAACTTAAACATTCAATGCCACAGCTGGGACTTGAACCGCAGACCTTCCGCTTACCAGGTGACTGCTCTGAGCATTGAGCTACTGTGACAATCTGCCAGAATGGCATTGAATTCTCAAACCAGTTCGTATTTCTCCTGGTAAACCACTAAGGCAGTCTCACATCAGAGACAATTACCCCAATGGTGACTTACTATTGTAAGTACTTTATGTCCCAGGATTAAATAACCTTCAGATGATAATTATTATTTATTTATGCCAACAATGTCTGTGGTTCAAGTCCCAGCTGCGGCATTGAATTTTTAAGTTCCAACTCTACCTCTCAAACATTGCCCACACATGGCTTGTGTGTTTAAAAACACCAACAGTAAGTTTGTTGGCATAAATAAATAATAATTATATGATACTGTCTCTAGTTATTGAAATTTAGGGCAGTACCAAAAATAAAATAAAATACCCTGCAGCACCTAAACTGAAAACAAGGATGCAACAACAAAGTGCAGCATTGGAATTCAGGAAGTAATCTACCTTGAAAAGACAGTCTGGATTTCAGAATGACTGATGGTGCAAAAGATGTTACTTATTTTGATTATAAAATTAAAACTCAAAATGAGATAGAAAGGTCAAGTCCTTCATTTAAATAACCATTGCATAAAGGAAGATGAAGAAAGAACATATTACAGAAATAAACTTGAAAACATTGGCTCCTGTGTTTGGTTCTACTCAAGTGTTTAACATGGGTGTCTTTGGTTCCATACTCCAAGAAACAGAACTAATATAGATGTTAGAGCATTGCCTATTAATATATTCATAATCAGACAGCTGACGTTTGCACCACTCAAATGTGTACTGGGACCAGCGAATACATGTTAAATTGAATGTATATCTTTCAAGTAACTATGTGGGAACAAGCGCATGAGTTGTAAGTAATCCGTCCAATCCCCTGTGTGTACTAATTTGTTTAGCATGTAATATTCACAAATAACATTGGTTGAACAATTATTACATTTAAAGCTGCTATTATTTTAACTCATAACTGTTTTATTTTCATGTCATGGTATTGTTGTCTATTAGAATATCTCTACCAGTATAGATGTTGAGCTACTTGTCCATTGGCTCTTACTTCTCCAGAGATCAAAAGCATATCATCTCATGAATACATCATGAGGGACTGGCACAAAATCCAATAGGCCAGAAGTCATTATACCCATTCTATTACAAAATACAGACAACCAAAAATGATTTAAATTATGCCCTAAACCTTCAGGGATTTAACATTAGATTATTGTGGATTTGGATTTATTTGACAGGTGCCTACTTTCTAAAAAATAAGCAGCTTAATCACCTAGTATACAGAAGGAAAAAAAAGGTCGCAGATATATATATATACCAAATGGGTCAGCCACCTGTGATCTTTTGTTTTTCCTTCTTTTTTTAAAGTAGGGCATACTAAGATGCATTGCTTGGCATTCATAGATAGACAAACAGACAGAATTCAAGGGAGCAGTGACTTAAGAGACAAAGCATACTGCTTGCTAAGTAAAGCTTAAAAACATCACTCATTTACTGAGATTGAATTCTGGATTTCCAGCCGATTTAACAAACTTTCTATTAGAGTATACATAGTAATCCAATTTAGTAAATGCCTCTGATTAAACAGATCTATTATATGAATACACTAACATCAACTAAAAAGAAAATGGCAGATTCTTGTACTTAGAGCCGGGGTTGGCTGCAATAAACTAGGGGCATGCCTCATCCACCATGGATTCGTACAGTCAAGATGGACATACTATTAAATAACGCTTTATTTTAATTTTGACATGAATTATATCTTGTACATCTCAAATCACACTTATAATAGCTTTTGCCATTTAAGTAATACTATTAAAACTTCTAGCAAAGGATTAAAGTCTTAAAAGGCTAAATTACTCATACAAATTTATCAAGCAGTATTCACTGGTCCTGGTGTACATTTGAGTAGTGCAAATGTCAGCTGTCTAATTACAAGTATATTAAATGGCAGTGCTCTAACATCTCTATTAGTACTAATTCCATTGGTTGTATAACAGCCATGTTAAATACTTGGGTAGAACCTGCCATAGTGGCCAATGTTTTCATGTTAGAGTACAAAATACACATTGAGTAAAACTAAATATATATAGGATGCCTAAAAACACCAACAACGTTTAGTATGTTAGGCGGGATAGCAAAGTGATTGGTTTTCAAGATGGTACCTCTGACCAGAAATGCATGGTTTGGACGCTGTAGCGCATCAAAGTGTGAGATGGGTGTGTGTTCACATTTAAAAAAACCCAACATGAGTAGCATATCGAGCTGTCCACATTACAGACAGGCATTGAACTGTGTACCTCCTACATCATTGCATAACATATATGGGCGGTGCTAAGCCTCATGCACAATGCGGTTTGAAGATTTTCAATTGCTTCATGGACTCGAACAATAATGTCCTCCGCTGACATTACAGGAGTGCCATATGCCATAGTCTTTATACAACACCACAGAAAATAATCAAAATGCATGAGATCTGGTGACCAAGCTGGCCATGGAACTGGTCCACGTCTACCAATACATATATTTGGATATGCGACAGGGTAATTCCACACATTTACATCAAAATGTGCTGGAGCTCATGTCGGCCATTTCTGCAGTTGTCTACTGGCATGTGTCCCACTGTTGTTAAAAAGTGTTACCTTACTGGAAACTATACTGTGTTCATTTTAAAGTGTGTTTTCACTTTCCTATCTATGACATCAGTCTTTGAAGCGAATATACAGTTACCTAGAAATGCACATCTGCTTGTTACCATCTAATGATATATGTAAGACAGAATATATGGTTAGACCCCGAAAGGAAAGCATTTATGTAAATATTTGTTGCAAATGCAGTTTATTTTTCATGTTGGTAAGGATTAGTTGAGTAATGAAAATGTATTGCTATTTTCTCAATTGTTAAAAAAAAAAGAGTTGTTTAAAAATGTCATAAATGTTGAGTTACATGTTTAAATTTAATATTTAGAAATATAAGAACCATATATATTTAATGTTAAGAGCATAGGGAGGAAAGATAAAGATCGTTTCCCTAACATTACAGGAACTGTTTAGCGTAGGAGGGTTTCAAAGTGTACTTCACGGCAAAATGAGCGCATACGCACATGAATACAAAAGCATTATGTAAAGAGGCGCCAATTTTTTGTTATTAGCATCTCGGAGTCCAGAAAGTGAAGACACGTTTTTGTAATGCGCGTAGATGTGGATCTAAAACAACTAACAACATGAAAAGACTGTCAAGAAAGTATATACAGGGGCAACGAAAGATAAGTTAATTGTAACCAGTGTAAGATTCGACGGAAAAAGTGCAAATAAAAGTGATATAGTGAAGTTACATCCTGTGTTTGTTCATTTCACCCTGTACCATGACCTGGGATAGAAAAAAGAATCTCATAGCTCAACTCAAAGTATAATTAATAAAAACTCAGCACCATATGGTTGTGATATTTCTATCAGCATCTACTGCTGAACCTGTGGTTAGTGTCAGTTGAATTTGTTAGAGTACTTTTTACTTGGTACTGCTCCCTAGTGACTGTTTGCAGGATTTACAAGATTATACCATAAGAGCATCCCCCAAGCCTGTCCGCATGTTATGAAAACAAGTCTTCTGATGTTTGAGTACAATGCAGCATATCATCATTGTTAGAGGACATTATGAACCTGACAATACAGACTGTGTCTACATATTGGAGTACTATTTTTGAACTGGAATGCTGAATAAAGGGAGATAGTATGATAGGAAGCACTGCATTGATGATTTTCTGGAAGGTACCCGGAATTCCAAGAGACTCCTCGAAGAATCCATAATATAAATATTAAAAGGTAATCATGATTATTTTATGGTACATTATTACGTCATGATGTACATAAATGACACACAGGTATACAAATTTATGGTGCAAAACTTTAATAGTCAAAGTGTTTTATTCAGATAGCTATTTTATGGTTCTTTTTCCCTTGATAGTTGTGTACTACATTTTTAAAACTTTACCACCAAACAAGCCATTGTGCTAATATATGAGCACGTCTTTTACTTCTCAATTTTGCTGTTGGAAAGTCTTCCAAGAAAGAAGAAACTATTGTTGCATGTTGTGTGGAAAGATTCATGAATACAAAGGGCAGACCTGGATAGCCAAACTAAGTTCCCCTGTGACATTCGACCTAGGCACTCTCTATTTAGAAATACCTACTTGTACCTTTTTAATCCAAGAACAGTCAGAGAATTTAAACATTCTGGAACCATAATAGCCATAATAAAAATGAGTTTCTAAAGTTTTATCATAGCAATGAGTATCTTGGCATAAAAATGTCAATAGGATTAAAATAGAGAAGCATTATACATTTCCAACCTCAACATTGGAATAGCAATTGAAGATGCTTTAAAAGCATTAATCTGATTTTTCACAAAAAAAGTATGGGAAAATCAGAGCCCAAATGACCTCGTTGTTGACAGGCCCTTAAACCCCACACACTCACCCTCTCCCTGCATGGGAAAACAAAACTAATGTAATATACATGTCCCATGCAACACACATTTCCTGCAAGAAACATTAAGTGAAACTACAGAAAGGACCAAACCACAGGCAACCTATTTATTAGATCTCTAGTTCAGAGCAATACATTATGCACGTGATATTCTACTCAACTTCTAGTTGTGCATAATACCACCACCCTAACGAAAAGTGTGCATGCAAAATGTGCAACCAAAAGTATGAATGATATCACTTCATCTTGTGCAAAAAGGGACACAGATTCTGAAAGATCCTATAAAAACAATATAAGAACACTGTATGTTCATTTGAGTACACATTTCTGTTTTTATTATTATTAATTATTATAATTATAATGATGATGATGGTGATGATAATGATGATGATGATGAGAAAGAGGATGACGATCATTATCACCACCACCACCACCACCACCACCACCACCACCACCACCACCACCACCACCACCACCACCACTGCCACCGCCACCGCCACCGCCGCCGCCGCCGCCGCCGCCACCACCACCGCCGCCGCCGCCACCACCACCACCACCACCACCACCACCACCACCACCACCACCACCATCACCATCATCACCACCATCATCATCATCATCATCATTATTATTGGAAAGTGTGTGACCTATAATTAAGATTCTAAAGAGAAGATATTAATTTTTTAAAATTTACATTTTATGCTAATCTCAGGAACCAATTTGGATAATAACTATTTCCAGTATTTCTAAGATTAGTGACAGTTAATAAGAGAATGTATAACCATGCTATAATTGTTGATGTGCTTCTATTTATTTCATATTAAGACTGTTGCATTTAAATGTGCATATGCACATCTACTCACCATACATAACTTCATTGCCATGGCTGTAAAAGCAGTCACTACTGAAGAATGACAGTCATAACAAAGATGAGCTATGTAATGTCACAAACCCATGCATATATAGCAAATACCTAGTTCAGACTTTCACTCTAACATCCATTATATAACAGTTATTTCTCATACAGTTATGGTATGCCTTCCACTGCTTTCCCTAAGTTTTACTTTAACTGAAGGTCAAATATAAGTATAGCACATGCTTAGCGAAGGAATTGAAAGTTTAAAGATATTTCTGTAGATAGATACTTGTCAGCCTACCTTTGCTACCATAGCCTATATGTACTTGCATAGCACATAATTTCCATGATTCTTAATTAGCAAGCATCAATCAATACATGAGAATATGGCTGTATTTCAGCCCAC
Organism: Tenodera sinensis; assembly: GCA_030765045.1. Taxonomy (NCBI): domain Eukaryota; kingdom Metazoa; phylum Arthropoda; class Insecta; order Mantodea; family Mantidae; genus Tenodera; species Tenodera sinensis. The sequence continues at coordinate 689,349 of JAUKNM010000087.1, forward strand.
ACTTTATATTACCATATTTATACCCTAGTTCTTCTTAATACCTAAACAATTTTATTTTTACAAACCATAAACTTGTGTTTCATTTGCTTCTCTCTTTATTGACCATGTCCATTTCCTTTTAACTTTGGTCAAGTACTTTTCTAACTATTTTTACTCAAGAGACTAATAATTAAGGGTACCCTTCAAATTTTAACCATTTCCCATTTATGCAGTCTTTTCTCCAAAGCTCTGCCCCTTTACATTAAAAAGCTATGTATAAACTTTATATTCGTCTGCACCATGTTCCCTGTATTTTCAGAATGCACTAGCTGGGGAAATAACTGGTTTTCATGCTGATGGTATGGGTGACCAAGGAACATCAGCAGAGCCCCAGTGTTTAGGCATTTATAACAATCAAACCAGGAGGCAAAAAGGACCTTAAGGATCTAAAAAGGAGCCACTGTAAATTTAAGACATTGTAATTTTAAATGGTCAGTATCATAGAGTATTCAATAACCATTGCACATTTCCACAAAGTACTGCTGTAAATATTGTTCTTGTAGTAGACTGTGCTGTGCCAATTAATGGCTTATTTAATTATAATTTAATGATTTTCTTTGTCTAATGAGAACTATGACTGTCTGCTAGACAAGGCAACGGCTGCTGGAAGTAGCCTTATTTTCTTGCGCCAAGTCTTTGAAGCCTGAACAGGTTTGTGGTTTGTTGTTAACATGTGTTGACTGATAAAATAATTTTTTTTATGAGTAACTAACAGCCATTTCAGAAACTTTACACAATAAGATTGTTCCAACAGTTGAAAGCACACAGGCAACAAATTCACTACCTAATATAACTGCACAGTTTGCTTTTCAAAGGTTGACTGAATTAGACACTGATGTTATGTAACAGATTTTATTATTGAATGATGATTATGTACTTAAAAAAGAGTTTACACAAACTATTGGTAAAAAATATGGAATAACGAACAAATACTAAGTAAGTGGAGTGAAGGAATAATTTATCCAATATACAATAAAGGTGATAGATTAGAGGTTGGTTGGTTGGTTTGGTTTAAGGGCACTCAGCTTCGAGGTCATCAGCGCCCTTAAAAGATTCATGGCAATAGCCAGATATAAATTTCACTCAAAAAATAAAAATACTAGCAACAAGAAAAATATACACAGAAGTAAAAAACAGTGGCAATAGCCAGATATGAAAAAGGTGATAAATATGTCAAAAAGCATAAACAGATACGTAAAATTTGAAATCCTCAAAATGATACTGCACTTCGCTAAAAACTTAAAAACTCTTATCAACCGCTGTTTTGTCGTCCGCTAAGACCTCTGCAAGTCTGGCAGGCAGCTGCAGAGAATCCCGAAGGTGCGCTAAAGAGCAACACTCTAGCAGCACGTGGTGAACTGACAAAAGGTTGTCACACAGCGAACATAGAGGGGCAGGATCCCTTTTAAATAGGTAACCATGCGAAAAATTGCAGTGCCCTATTCTTAATCAAGCCAAACTGACCTCCTCGCGGCGAGTTGTGTGACAGGAAGTTACCCAGTTTATCGGAAGTTCTTTCACTTCTCTAAGCTTATTACCGCGGAGAGCTGACCACTCTTCGTGCTAGGACGACAGCACCAGTCTCCGCACTTCAAGCCTAAAGTCTTCCGAAGTAACACGTGAGATGGTAATGCTGGGTTCTGTAGTTGCCGTCTTTGCTGCTAAATCTGCCATTTCATTCCCCAGCAAACCTACGTGACCAGGAATCCATGCAAACACCAAGTCAACGCCAGAAGCGTGTAAAACTTGGAGGGCATCCTGGATACGTTGTACAATAGGGTGGGGGGTGTACAGCTCACAAAGACTCTGAAGTGCACTAAGGGAATCGCTCAAAATTAGGCAGTCACCTAATAGTTAGAACATTCTCTAAGGTTGTCCAAACATTGCTGCAGGTGCCGTTGTAAGAATGCCGTGCGCTGAGAAGTGCAATAGACAACGAAGTTATCTACGAATAGGCATGACGAAACTCCAGGTGGAGATAGATTAGAGTGTTCTAACTCAAGGCAACTAGAATAGAGAGGTAAGCCATTCCGGCGAATCGCGCTGCTATTGGCTGTCCCTCATTACGTCATCAGGAATATTAGTTTACCGCGATAGTTAAAGCACTGCATTGGTTTGTGCTATTGCCCAGTGTAAAACGTAGCATAAATGTAAAAATAGACGGAATATTTCATTAAGTGTAAAGGAATAACAAGTCCTGCGTGCTACAATAACATTTTCCTCTTGTCATAGGACATATTATATCAGCACAAGATCGCCGATGTGAAGACAGGGCGGTACGAAAGAGAGCATTATCTGATCTATCAGCTTTATCTCCAAAGAAATCTAAAGTTGAACAGTCAACAAATATGTTAATATCATGTCGTATAAATTAAAAAATTATAATCTAGTTAGAATCACATTATTATTATTATTATTATTATTATTATTATTATTATTATTATTATTATTATTATTATTATTATTATTATTATTATTATTATTATTATTATTATTATTATTATTATTATTATTATTATTATTATTATTATTATTATTATTATTATTATTATTATTATTATTATTATTATTATTATTATTATTATTATTATTATTATTATTATTATTATTATTATTATTATTATTATTATTATTATTATTATTATTATTATTATTATTATTATTATTATTATTATTATTATTATTATTATTATTATTATTATTATTATTATTATTATTATTATTATTATTATTATTATTATTATTATTATTATTATTATTATTATTATCATTATCATTATCATTATCATCATCATCATCATCATCATCATCATCATCATCATCATCATCATCATCATCATCATCATCATCATCATCATCATTATTATCATTATTATCATTATTATCATTATTATCATTATTATCATTATTATCATTATTATCATTATTATCATTATTATTATTATTAATTATTATTATTATTATTATTATTATTATTATTATTATTATTATTATTATTATTATTATTATTATTATTATTATTATTATTATTATTATTATTATTATTATTATTATTATTATTATTATTATTATTATTATTATTATTATTATTATTATTATTATTATTGTTGTTGTTATTATTTAAATATCGTCGTAATTATCTTTATCATTATATTTAGACAATGTCTCTAATCCTCAAATGTATAAAACAAATTCGAAATTAATTACATACAGAAATACTGTCTTAAGAATACGCATATTGATTAATTACCAGCACATTGTCCTTGCTGGTACTTGCCACAGCAGTCTCCCATGTGTCTCCATGCCAATTTGGAATCTTTGTGAAAGAACAGGATCGCTTTTTAATTCTCTTCTTAATGCCAATCCTAGAAGCTCGTGTTTTAAATCCCGTTCGTAATGTTCGGGAAGGAAATGAACTGAATAAATTCTTGCATTATTGACATTAATTAGATCAGCTCTTTTACACCGAGACACCCATTCACGCTGTAATGTTATACCCTTAGGAAATTTATGATAAACTACATCCGTAGTTTTATATGAAGCATATTTACACGCAGCAACAGAGCAATGGTTTTTACTTTTACTCATTGTACTACAGAAGGTCCACCACCAGGAATAGATACTGGATAACTCCATTGTGTTGTTCATTTTAACAGATAGGCCTGGGATTGGGATATTAACAATGTGCTTCATGTTGTAAAAGTACCCTTATTTCACTTGGTTCCGTGTATTCCGAGCATCGCGTGTATTCCCAATGACGTCACACTGCTCCGGTACGAGGCTCGCACGAAATACAGGCTACGGCCCGATTGCGTCATCTTTGGAACAGCTGATCGAAGGGAACCGACCGAAGCCGAACGTGATTATGACTTCCCCGTTTGGAGGAACAGCGTAAGGAAGTGATATCCATTGAATTGTCACTCATTATTGAAAATAAAAACACGTAACAAAAATACCTGCACAATATTATAATACGTTACATAAATAATAAATCACATATCAATATAATAAAGATTAACTACCTATCTCAATAGCTGCTGTTATTATCATCAAATTTTAAACATGAGGCACGTGGTTATTGCCAAACTTAATTCCATTGAAACTGAATATATACATGTAAATGGAAATATTCCATCCTCAATATTTTGATTTTTAATGGCCCATTGTGACTAATCTATATATTATTATAACTAGTCAATCATATCAAAATAATGGTAATATTGATATGTTGCCTACCCCGGAGAAGCTGGAAGACTTATTTTTCAATATCACTTGTATAAAGTACTTACCAATGTATCCACTTACCTTACATAATATTTATTAATGATGGAATCTATAAATGTTAACTTAGTATCAGCGGGGCATATATAGTTTTCTCAGTTTCAGTTTTGTTTATTGAAAGTTTGGCCTGGTGCCTGTACAAAGGACCTGGCTTACAGGCTACAATTAACATTAACTTACAATTATAAATATTTACAAAGTTTACTGTTTTGGGGTTTAACAAAACCCATACGGTGACCATACCAAGAAGTTTTTGGGTGTGGATTTGTCCTTTAGATAGGCATCCCATAAATTGAAGCAAAATACTAATTAAACTCAGTCTATCAACATTTACCATGCTGGTTTGGCAAATTTGCACATAAATAGCAATTATCAACAATAGGCTAAGCTGTGATACCTGTGTGAATTTGTGAAAGTGTAGAAAGAGTTGAGATATGTTATAAAGTTAGGTTAGGGTTGCATATTATTAATGATGGCAGGTGTGGATGCTGCCTCTGATAACACAGGCTAAATTTTGATAACACAGGACTCTGTCATCCTGTTCATATAGGTACACATTAACCTAGGTGTCGTTGCCTACATAATTCCATCATGTGTGAGTAAAGACAGAGGACAAAATTTGACCCAAGTATAATAGTTTTCCCTTTTTGATGAAGGTGGGAAAAATGTAAATGACCTAGCTACTGCCTGTTTTCTAAATTTATTGATTAACTTGGTAAATGTTTTGTTAACATTCATTGCATTTAACTGTTGCCAGAATGGTTTAACAAAAACCAACCCATACCATCTTTAGTTCAACAGTTTTTGGGTGTAGATTTGTCCTTTCAAAGTGCCCTAACTAGTTTTACATCGATACACACTACAACGTCGACCCATATTGTTCAATTCTACATCTAAAACAAAAGTAGAATTACATACCTTTCAGTACCGGTATCACCATGTTACAATATAGGCTATGGATTCTTGAATAACTTCACTGAAGAATTAACCATTTCTTAAATCACTTAAAATTACACACTATAAATGAAAATAATCATTTTAGTTTAATAGTTAAACTATAACAAGTAGAACTTACGAAAACCAGGCGGAAAACTGTTCAGTTGCTCAAAAGAAACCGTTAAAAATTGCAGCGAAGAACATCTGTTATAACTCTCGTACTACAACAAGAAACCTACTGAGAAATTAATTTTGATTAATTTACAATATTTACAAATAAACACAATCACTGAAACAACATATATCGCCACTAATTCACTTTCAATTAAACAAAATTAACACGTGTTGCCCCATAACATTCCACACTGGTAGCCATGTTTGTTAGCATACCCGGTTCCCGGCTATCAGCTGATCGGCCCGGGCCAGAGCCTGATATTCACGTCAGCCTCGGCTCCGGTACTGTTTGCGCGGGAAGGTGATTCTGGCCTGCCCTGGTTCTAACTATAGACCTATTATTCTATTGAACATAGGATATAAAATCATTGCAGTTGTATTGAATAACAGATTAACAGAAATTATTGAAAACAAATTAAATGACTGTCAGGCAGGTTTTAGACCAGGTCGGTCAACAATTTATAATATATTTATGGTAAGACAAATAATTGAAAAATGTTATGAGCATAACATCACCATATTTAACACATTTGTACATTATACACAAGCTTTTGACAAGGTTAACAGAAGTAAAGTATTAGATTGTTTAAAAATGTATAACGTGCCTGGAAAACTTAATCTTATAATTGCAATAACTTTAGCTAATAATGTTGCAAGAGTGAAAAAAAAAATCACCTAAGTGAACAATTCACTGCTGTAGGTAACAGGTGTGAAACAAGGAGATGCTTTGTCTGCCACACTATTTAATATTGTAATGGATTCAGTTTTGAATAAACTATATTTGAGAGGTAACATAGTATACAGGTTAAAACAATGTATAGCTTATGCAGATGATACTCTTATTATTGCTAGAACAAAAAAGGCAGCAATAGAAACATTTCAAAGGTTACAGGAAGAGTCTGCCCAGTTCGGACTCTTGATAAACATGGAAAAAACAAAATTTCTAAAATGTTCTGAAGGACTAAACAAGTTGGAAGATTTAATAATAAACAACAATGCAATAAACGCTGTAAAATCATTTAAATGCCTCAGGTCTGTAATAAATAATAACTCTATAGAGGAAGAGGTGAAAGAGAGAGAGTGATTTACGGTAATAAAGCATATTTCATGTATAATAATTTATTCAAAAGTAAACTTATAACTATAAATGCAAAATTAAGAATCTATAACACAATCATAAAATCTATAGTCACATATGGCTCTGAAACATGGGTATTGAAAGAATCACAAAAGAAAAAGTTATCAATATTTGAAAGAAAGATATTAAGAAGAATTTTTGGACCAATTAAAGACAAAGGACAATGGAGGACTCTGAGAAATCAAGAGTTAAATAAAATAATAAAAAAATGAACAATTGTTAATTTCATTACAGCACAGAGACTTAGATGGTCCGGACATTTGTATAGAATGTCAAATGAGAGAAAAGTTTAAAAAATATACACATGGAAGCCTCTCGAATCTAGAAAAAGGGACAGACCTAAAAACAGATGGAGTGACGACATACACCAAGATTTAAAAATCTGATGTGTTGCACTCACATCACTTTCTCTACTCTTGTACTAACCAGTCTTACAAGCTCTTATCTTCTTCTTGTTAGTTAAGATAAATATTCGTACAAATTATCTTATTCCTTAGTACCCGGGCGACCGAGCTTCGCTCGGCGTTTTTCGTCTCTGTTTTTGTGAAATCTTGTTTTTTGTGGGAGAAGATACTTATTTAGATAAACTGAAAGTCAAAACGTTAACTAAATAACAATTTTTGTCGCAAATGTGAAGACTCATTTCCGAGATACAAATATTTCATAAACACCATCGTTTCAGCTGTAAAGCGTCTCATGCTGAACACAGGCCTCCCCATAAATATCCACCCAGTGTGACGTTTTCGTTGAGCATTTGTTCCATTATGGAGTTCAGTTCCTTGCTGCTGCGATTGACTCCAGGGCGTTAACACGTTCGCCAAGGCCCTTCATCCTTCCGTCAAGTTCTTCCATGGCTCCCTTTACCCTGGCCAGTCACTCGTTAGTATTCTCCGATAGATCTATCTTCATATTACACATTCCCGTCTTCATCTTTTCTGTTTCGGAGTTTATATTCTCAATTTGCCTTCCATTTTTGTTTCCATTTTGTCCATTTTTGTTCCTATATTTTCTATTCCATAGTTTACACTTTTCCAATTCGGTTTTCATATTTGTTTCCTCTGCCGCATTGCAGAATTCATTTCATTTCCTATTATGGCCATCTTGGGTAACATTTGTTTCATCAACTGTTCCATATCATGCTTTTCGGCGCACTCCTGACATCAATTGTGATTACTTTACTTTTTAAACTATTTCTTTATTTTTTATTAAAACATCGGAGCAACACTAAGCAAAAGCACCGTTGAACAATAACTATTACAAGAAGAAAGTTGGTTGATAAAGCCATGTGAATGTACTACGCATTTCTGTTTCAATCATATAGAAAATTGTATGAATTGTTCGTAATTGTTCGCCGAAGCGGGAGTAGTGAAAGAAATGTGATTGTGCTTAGTAAAATAAAAACGAGTAGAAAAACCGTGTGAATATTATAGGTTGCACTTATATTTCAAGTTTATGGAAACATGTATGGATTGTTTGTAGAAGAGGAGTACTATGTTAGGTAAAAGAAAAGGGAGTAGAGAAAAACATGTGAACGTAATACGTTGGGTGGTAAAATGGACTGCATAAAAACCTTCGCCATGAAAACAATTATGTATATCACTTTTCATGGCGATCTGTCAACCTGTTTTGGAATTTACTCACTCTTCAACATACGATATGTATAGGCTTAGGTATGTATGAAGTTGATAAACGATAGCGAATAACATGTGAATTTTTACGTAAAACAAAAGTAAGTAGAGAAAATAGCATGAATGTAATACGTTGTATTCCTTTTTCAAACATATCAAATTGTATGAATTATATGTTGAAGGGCGAGTAGCGAAAGAAGGTTGATGGTGCCTCGTAAAGGAAGAATTAGTAGAGGAAGTTGTGTGAATGTAATACGTTGCATTTATACTTCAATCATAGAATATTATATGAATTGTATATTGAAGGGCAAACAGAGGATAAATGAATGTGCTACATAAAAGAAATGCGAGTAGAAACCATTTGAAAGTAATATATTGTGTAGTAAAATTGTTACCATAAAAAATTTCCCCATGAAAGAATATATATACGTGCCGAATTTCGCGGTGATCGGTTAAGCGGTTTTCGAGCTTAACAGTTAGATATATACAAACATCCAAGTTGTATAGATGATATGAACTGTTTGTAGAAGAGTGAGTAGAGAAAGAGATGTGAATGTGTTACCGATAACTGAGTATAGTAAACAGTGTGCATGTAACACGTAGCATTTCTATTTCAAACATGCACGAAATTGTATGACTTATTTGTAGAAGAGTGAGTAGAGAGATATATGTGAATGTATTACCTAAAAGTGAGAGGAAAAAACAGAGTAAATGTAATCGCATTTCTATTTCAAACATACATAACATGGTATGACTTATTTTAAAAGTCGGGATAAAAGTGTTTTGGGTGCAAAATCACGTTTTTTATGGAAAATTGTTTATAGAAGAGTGAGCAGAGAAGGAAATGTGAATGTGTTACCTAAAAGTAAGTAGAGAAAACGCTGTGAATGTAATATACATGTATACAAAACGTTAATCAAATCTTTAGAGCCGTTTCTAAAATACCGTGAATATACACAAGAATTGCACTGTAGAAGCGGGAATAAAAAATGTTATTTTTTATGTAAAATCGCGTTTTTTTCGGGAATTACACCTATATAGCTGAACTTAAAAAGCAAAACCCTATCTGAATACAAAATTTGATCGAAATCGATAGAGCCGTTTCCAAGTTGCGCGGAATAAATAAATAAATATATATATACCAGAATTGCTCGTTTAAATATATAAGATTTCCTTGTAGGTGTAAAGGGAACATGAGAATACAGTAGGTTTTTTGCGATAGTCAAATCTTTTAAAGCTTTGAGATTCTGTTCTCTTTGCACTCTTTTGCATATAAAAAAATTAACAATGATGTTCCATTGCACGAAAGTTCTAAGTTTTCCAAAACTGACACACAAAACAAGGAATATCTCCGAAATGGTTCTCCCTACAAGAAAATTTATTGAGACATAAATTGTGTATTTAGCAAGATCTACATTATCTTCCTTCATAGAAGTTTGAAAACAGTGTTGTTGTAATTAATTTAATTTAAAAGGTAAGTCAATTAATAACACTGAACAACACTGACAACATAATTTTCCGGAACGCGTTTCGAAGATTAACTTTCCTCCATTATTGTCCGGTTGATAATGGAGGAAAGTTAACCTTCGAAACGCGTTCCGGAAAGTTATGTTGCAAGTGTTGTTCAGTGTTATTAATTGACTTACCTTTTAAATTAAAAGATCTACATTGTTTGTATAGTATTATTTGGTCTACCTCTAACGGTTTACCGGTTATGCAAAAGTCGTCCAGAGTAAATACGACTACAGGGGTTATAGCCAGAAAATTCAAGATATAAATTTCATTTGTCATAAAAATATCTCAAACATGTGACATTTTAATCAAAATCGTTAGAGCCATTTTCAAGAAAATCAAAATGTTCGAAAAATGTTCCATGTAAAGGGTAGTTTAGGGTGGGGCTATTTTCTTCAAAATCTTCGTGTCGCATCCTTGAAATACATTAAACTTAAATACCAACTTTGGTTTTTAACCGACTTTTCGTTTTATAGCTATGCTGTCCACAGACACAGACACACACACACACACACACACACACACACACACACACACACACACACACACACACACACACACACACACAGACACACACGGACCTTTTTCTAAAAGTGCTTTTTTTGGATTCAGGGGGTCTCAAAACATTTATTTCCGGTGAAATCTCGACATCAAGTTTTTGGGTGGGATACAATACTTACTTACCAGTAGAGAAAGTAAAAAAAATATGAAGATAAGAAATTGGGTAAACCTGACAAAAGATAGCATTGAATGGAAGAAAATTGTAGAAGGCCAAAACATTCAGTCAATGAAGTTGTAGTGCCTATTAAGAAAAAGATTATGTAGGTAATGTTGGTTTTATGACCACTTATGACTAACAATAACGATCAATGGCCATGCATTGGCTAAAAAAGAGAGATTATGGAAGAAAGTAAATGGTGTCATAGGGAAGGTATATTACACCAAACAAGAGACAAAACAAGTATTATTATTTAAGGAATGCAAGAGAAATGGGATATAATAAAACAAGGAAGAAGAACATTGGGAATATATCCCAATATGTGTAAGAGATGAAGGTTAAAAAATGTACAACCATGAAGAAGAGAACTGCAATGTTTAACAGGGCATGGTTCTTTTAAAAAATATTTTAAGAAGATTGGAAGAAGACAAGAAGAGAACTGGAATGTTTGTGCAGTGAAGAACCATGGAACATGTTCTTTATGAATGTGATAAATGCCTAGACATCCTGGAAGAAGGAAGGGCACAACTCTCAGGAAAAGGAATTTGGGGTATTGTGAGGAACAACGATGATTTTCAAATATTGGAAGATATAATAGAAATTGTACCGAAGAAAGCAATGGAAGAATATTTTGAGCAAAAGGAGAAACACAATGATTTGTGACAATGGATAATAATAGAAGACTTAGAAGATCACAGAGCATCCAGGAATGAATGGAGCAAATAGAACCTAGGTTAGAGAAAGGGAATGAATAAATGGAAGAGAAGAAAGGGTAATAACATTGTGAAGATAAATGGAAGGGAATTTTGTACTTCAACAAGAAGAAAGAGAAGAAGGGTGTTGGGTACTTTAAAAATAGGACACTTAAATGAAGATCTCATTTAGGACCATGTAGTGGTGGATCAATATAAATAGTTTAATAGCTTTTCAGTCTGTGCCACTAATTACTGTAAGAAGATATAGTAAAACAAAGAATTAGGAATTAAGTTATGGAAAGTAAATTAGCAGATAAAATGCTCTGGTATCGATGGTAGATGCTAGAGTAATAGCATAGCGGATAGAAGAGAAAGTGTGAGCTCTTCGGGAGTTACTATGGTTCGCTCACAAGATGGCACTGGTGTCGCGGCCGCTTCACTTTAGTTCACGAATGCATGGTGAAAATGGGTTTCATATTATCAATTAGCATTTTAAATACCTAAAATCGTAAGCACGAATATTTGAAATACTGTTTTGAAACATCGTCTTTCCTTGACACATAATATAGGATGCTATTTTACAATAATGGGTATTAGAATTAATGAAGAACAATGGGAAATATCGGCTTACATGAATTTACGCTGAAAAATTAAACCTTAATGCAAATTATGTATGTTATGTGTATAAAATATCGAAACTCACCGTGGAATTAGATGTTGGAGACCGTGGAGAGTTTATGTTGAGTTTGCTGACTTCGATGACGTCATTTCTCAACTGATTTCCTTGGTACGAGAAAAGAAGCGACACTTCATGTAATGTAGTGCTAACTTTCCAACTAAATCCAGTTTGTGTTCCACGTAGCATCCTATTCCACTGATTTCGTCTATGTTATCTAAGCACTCGTAAAATATATCACCCTACAAACTTTCAGACGAGTACATTTTCTTCTCCAAAATAGCCTCGACTTGCAAAAGAATATTAACCACACATTTAGAGGGGTTGGTTAAATACCGACGATTTTTTAGGGTGCCATAGTCTTTTATTGTAGTAAAAGTGGACGCTAATGTGCCAGAGGGTAGATCGGTGGACAGAGTAGAGGCTCAGGTTTTACAACTAAGTTTTTCAAGCATTTTTTTACTATACCAGGTGAGTCAGCCGCGCCTTATTTTTTTGGAAGGTAGGCCACCCATCTAACGGCATGTGCGCCTTAGTCCAGTTTTGCGCTTACTAAAATGTATTGCTTGACGTTCTTAAAGAAAGGAATGCACAAAATTGAGAGCAACAGTAGCTTAAGGGACAGAACGTACTCCTCGCTAAAGTACACCTCAAAAACATACGACTCATTTACTGAGCGAATTCCTGTTTCCGGCCGATTTTACAAACTTTTTATTAGAGTATACATAGCAACGTAATTCAGTAAACGCCTCGAAAAAATGGACTTATCATATGAGCACACTAACAACGTCAGCTAAAAAGAAAATGGTGGATTCTTGTACTTTGAGCAGGGGTTGGCTGGCAAAAATCAGGAAAAATTTAGCCACGCCTCGTCCATCATGGACCCGTACAGTCAAAACGAACATATTATTAAACAACAGTTTATTTACATTTTTGCGTGAACTACGCCTCGTGCATTTCAATTAATATGCATAACAGCTTCTGCCATTTAAGTAATAATATAAAAAACGCCCTGTAAATTATTAAAACTGTCTTAAAAGGCTAAATCAAACCCGCAAACTTGCGAGGTGGCAATGGCATAGCGCCAGGCATACAAGTCCTAGATAATCTAATTATAAAGTCCCTGAGGGTTTAGGACATCATTTAAATCGTTTTTGGTTGTCTGCATTTTGTAATTGAACAGATATAATGACTTCTGCACCGTTGGACTGGCAAGATGTAGCGTGGTGCGAATGCCGACCCCTACATTCACCACACGTATGCTGTCCCACATATTTTGTGCCAGTCTTTCATTATGTATTCGACAGACGAGTACGTAGATATGCTTTTGATCTACGGAGAAGTAAGAACAAATACACCGGAGAAAATATCTCGGGAGAGATATCCGAATAGACGACAACCAACAGCAAACAGCTTCCGGAATGTTGAAAGGCGTCTGCGTGTAACAGCATCACTTGCAAGAATGCCTCCTCATAGACACGCACCAGCAACATTGGGTGTTAATGCAGAAGCAGTTTTGAACGCCACCCAGAACAATCCGCATACTAGTACACGGTCAGTTGCTCAGGAGGTGAACACCAGCCAATCTTCTCTAGTGCGAATATTGAACACTAATAAGCTCCATCCTTATCGTTTGCACTTCACGGGAGAGATTTCGAAGCTCGAGTAACCTTTTGTGTATGGTTGCTGGAGCGAGTAGCAAGTGATGTGGGATCCGCATCCAGGATATTGTTTTCTGACGAATCAAAATTCCACAACAATGGTACCGAAAATCGTCACAATATACGCCATAGGAGTGTTGATAATCCTCATTGGGTAAGGGAGGCAGCAATTCAAGAGCAGTGGGGTGTAAATGTCTGGTGTGGAATCTTGGGATACCACCTTGTTAGACCATTATTCTTCGAGGGACATCTAACAGGAGCACGCTACCTGGAATTCCTCCGTAGCTCACCCCTTATTACTAGGGAATGTGCCACAGCAGAAGCGAATGACGATGTGGTTTCAACACGATGGCGCTCCTCCGTATCGGTCGAGGATAGTCTGCAATAATCTGAATGCTGCACATCCTGGTCATTGGATAGGAAGACAAGGACCAGTCTCCTGGCCTGCCAAATCACCTGATCTGACACCCCTTGACTTCTTTCTCTGGGATTATTTAAAAGAACGCATTTATGCAGAGGAGCTGGACAATCTAGAAACCCTTCGTCAGCGTATTACAGTGGCTTGTAGAAATGTTCAACCCACCATGCTACACCAAGTCAGGCGCTCTATCCAACAGCGTGCCCAGGCGTGCATTACCCAAGGAGGTCACCAGTTCGAGCACTTGCTTCGTTAGAGGAGTCGTGTTCCAGAAATAGAAAAAAGGTCACTCCAGCGCCGCAAAACATATCACTATGAAACATTTTTAATAGCACAATAATTCACTGTCTGAAAAATTGAGTTTAACTTCCATGTTAAACACTGACAATGTAATTCCCTTGCTTTCTGTGTTCAAATGTGTATAAATGATCCTTATTTCAATTGCACCTACCTATAGGTATGTTTAAACAACTACATAATTGTAGTTCACCAATAAAGGAACATCAAACAATGCCATAAAACATAAATAAAACAATAAAAAGGAATATAATAACAGCTTTCAGAATAATAATTTGTAAATTGTGAGGATTGCACGGTAAAAAAAAATTAGAACATGCAGGTGATTCGAACCACCTTTACAGCAGACAGATTACTTCGGAGTCTTACGCTCGTTCCAACTGAGCTACCTAGTAACGTGTGAATTAACCATTCCGTTTAAGATGTAATATTCGCTGGTTCCAGTGAACATTTGCACAAGTGCAAACGTCAGCTGTCTAATTACTAATATATTAAAAGGCGATGTGATAACATCTATATTAGTACTAATTTCATCGAGTGTTTAACATCCATGTTAAATACGCGGGTAGAACCCAGTAATGGGGTCGATGTTTTCATGTTGGACTTTAAAATGCGGATTGCATAAAACTCGAGAATAAGGGGCAGCTGACTCACCTGGTATAATCCCCTAAGTTGTGTACTAAGCATCTTTTAGAAATATTGTCCTCATAGAGTTCGGAAACTTCACTTTCCCAGTCAAGTATTTTAGTTTTGTTCTTTATTTTGTTTCCAACAAAATCCAACAGTTTACGTTTTTTTTTTTTTTTTTTGCTCAGTTTGTTTTGCCAATATATGAATTTGATTCATAAAATATGTAAGTGGTGACTCCACTTTATTCTCACAATTAGCAGCATTTGACAGTGCAAGTTTTACAGGGACATACACACCCTGTAGTATATGTAAATGTAAAAAGTCAACTGTGGAAGGATGGTCATCACAGCTCAAAGAACGCATAATTCCAAAGTGTCGTTCCAGGGGGTCTTGATTGAATTTTGCTGTTAAGACGTATGCAAATCCTCTATTCCATAAATACTCGGACACTTCCAAAGTACTTTTTAAGGTGACTCTAAGAGATTCCATTGTCCTAGTTGAGCAGAATGTGTTATTTTCAGACGTTATTATGCGAAAGAAATCTTTTAGTACTTTGTGAGATTGCGAATTTTTATAGAGTGCTTTAATTGGAACTGTGGAGTTTAATGCATCTACAAGATTATTTACAGCTCTTGTGAATAGTTTTGTATTTTCGCTTACCTTAAATTTTTCAAAATTAATTTTCCTGAAGAAGTCAATGCCATTTGCAGTGGTGTTACTGAACAATTGAAAACACAATCTCACATTCATTCTCTGAAAAGAGGTGGGGTCTATGTGGGATGATGTCAATTTCGGGCAAACTCTAAGACCAGCAAGTTTAGGAGAAGTGTCAGCTTCATAAATATATCTATAAAAATTATATTGGATGCTCTTATTTCTATATAAGACATCCATCTTATCATGAAAATAATTTCTCATGCATTTTATTATGTGGACGCAATCTGAAAAAGCCCATATTCTTTTTTTTGTCATCAAGTGGGTGCTGTACATTTTCACATGTTGCTCCTATTCCTAACTTTTTCCATACTTTGTTGTTTGATTGACTTCCATCACTAGTGAAACCAACAATTCTTGTCCCTGAGTTTTCTAACTGGATAATTGCTTCTATAAGGAGCTTAGCTAGTATATCACCGGGTGTAGCATTTCTACTTGCGTAAATCGCTACTGGTTGGCTCCAATTATGTAGTAAGGGAACAAGCATAAAAACTAAAGCATGGTTAGCCATAGAGTTTTTCTGATTGTCAGGAGTGTGTTCACCTAGATGCATGAATCCGTCCACTTTTAGTGAACTAGCATTGAACCTAACTTCTTCTCTTAATTTGACTTCATCAAATATTACAACTCCAAGACATTTGTTTTCATCTTCTTCGTGGCTGAATGTAGTACAAATCACATTTAGAGCATTACTATTTATACCATATGTGCACTTTATCCCTTTAGATAATTTCCTTAAATGGGCTTCAGAAGGCAGGGGCAGCAATTTATGTGTTAAGCAATGTCTATAACCTTTAGGGCTTTTAATTTTAAATAACAAGCTTTCTAATAGAAATTCATTGGTGTAACGCATCCCCTTCGAGCTCGTCTGACATTTTTTGAGCGTTCTATCTAGAACCAGCTTTTGTTTTTTACTTAAACAATTTAAAATGCGTTTATGTTCGCAACAATTAATAGCGAATTTGTTTTCTACTATTTTTAATTTAGCCCTCTCTTTAGACAGCAGGATTTTAGTTCTAACTAAATTTCTATTGAGGTTTCTAATTCTTTTTTTCAGTGTAGCAATTTCATTATTGACACTTGTGTTTGTGACCTTGGAGGAATTAGAACTGTTTTCTGTGATTTCCTCATTGTTGAAGGACGGTGCGTTTGAATTAAGAACTGGTTGACTGGATCCTGCATCTGGTAATTTACTGATTGTTGAATATTGCTTTTTCAGTAATTTTTTGTCTCTGTTTTATGGAGATTTTTGGAATTTATGCATTGTAGTTAAGTAGCTGGGTAAATTAGGATATATACAGGGAATTGCCCCTGGCTTTAACCGCCATTTAATTCTAGGGATTTCAACTAGTTTTCCATGCACAACGAATGAATCAACTTTCACTAAGAAGTCCTCTGGAAAATGTTTGTCACAAATATTAGATCTAACAGATAATTTAATGTCTTTCCTAGGAATAGACTTTTCCCATTTGTAAAACAGTCTAGCTTCTGAGAAGTTTCTGTATCCTGAACAACACCCGGGTACAAAACAAGTTGGCATTTTTAATCAATTGATTAATTGATGTTGCTTGAAGCTTACGTTTTGAAGAACACACACATTTATGCACAAACTTAGAAGCAATTTCAGAAGTTATATAATTACTCACAACACACAACGTATACTTATAAAATTATGTCTGTACATCTGAATCACAAAGGTAGATCGGGAACATTTTGAGGCGACTACGATCGCCACGCCACAGTTTCGGCCAGTTGCCACGGGACCACTGATCATGGAGTAAACTAGCGGAAGAGCTCACACTTTCTCTTCTATCCGCTATGGTAATAGTAATGCAGATTATATGATTAGTAGCAGTAGTAAATGACCATCATTATTACTCTCCTGATACTGAGAAACCCACACTCAAAGAAAAAATGTTAATTTCTTAGCTTTTGAAAACTTGACATAGATACATTTGAACACTAACTTAGTTATATGAAATGCAATTCAAAACAATCGTAATCCTAGACAAGGTGGTCAATCCTTTGGAAGGATAACAACAATTCACACAATATATATATATATTTGTTATTATGCATCATAGTTTAATCATTAATGTATCTTTATTTTAAAAAGGTAACATTTACGTAATTAATTTTGTCTCAAGCACTTAATTATTGCAAAATATGTGTAACAGAATGGTATATTTTGCTACAGAAGGTAAGAAAACTGAATAATGTTAATAATACATTTAAACCCCAATTTTAAACTAGAATAATTGAAAAAGAAATTATTTCACAATAAAGTTGTTATTAAAACCTAGAGATCTATAACAAAAATTGAAATTTAAGCAGTACTATGCATTTAATCTTTTTGTATTATTTTAAACATTCTATCCATAAGAAATGTTATTTATGTCAGTCATAGGATAGGATGGGATAGGACGTCATAGAGAGGAATTGGCACATCAACCTTGAAGATCTTTTGTAACTATGCCCCTTACAGGAGACCCTCGGCAGAAAGAATGAGATGAGAGGAAGCAAGATCCAAGGAGTCACGAAAGAGTACAGTGCAGGGTCCCTACCATTTCAGGATTGAAACTTCTCAGCAGCGTATAGTACAGCCATTGAAAAATGAGCACATTAGGAGAGCGGAATATTTCTTAATTTCATGTCAAGTGACAGTGCAGTTTACACAGGTTGATATCTCTAACATGCAGCTGAGTTTATTGATAGTTTCTGTTCCATATGCTATCATCTGTTGGACACAAAAATAGGCTGTGTCTTTAATCATGATTTGCATTTGTTTTTGTTCCTGATAAAGAAAGGGGGCAATGTTGCAAACTGGTGCTATTCTCTCCAATCCAACAGAGTGGAAAAGTACATCCATCTGGTGATATGGTTATTGGTATTTACAATAGGAGGAGCAACCAAAAGCCATTCGACCAAACAACCAAAGACCTGAAGCATAAGTCATCAATAGACCTAGGATTTTTGGGCTCTTAAAGTGATCATTTAGGCACCTAAAAAAGTTTTAAAAGCTTTAAAATAGGTGCTAAAAATGCAATTTTAGATTCTTTAAAATTTTGTAGAACTTGGAAAGATAATTAAGTCTGTAAGATTAATAACTAACAAATAATACCAGAACTCACATATATGTTAAATTAAACAGCAAAAATGAACAATGGAATTAAAAAGTTTTAATTGCTACAACCAGTAACTGTTTATTCTCCTTAAAAGAGCATATACTTGTGAAATATGCATTAATACTTTGTTTCTTCCTAAGAGAATCCCAAATAAAATGAGATTATAAACTTATAACAGAACAATACAATGAAAACAAAGACATTTGCTATACAAATACAATGTTCTGTTTTTTATTTCAGCTTTTGACTGTTTTAAATCTCAAATATTAATGGTTACAGCATTTTGTGCCCTATTAATAATTGGCATTACAATGTATCGCTATTAATTTTTCCAAATTTTCCAGTGTTATACTACACCTTTTATCTGATACAACCATTTTATAAGCAGAAAAGACTGTTCCACAGAAACTGAGATGATGGGGCACATTTAAATTTTGTTAAATTTGACAGCTCCACTCTACAAATGAACAAGTCTTACTTCTCAGTCAAGAAATCAAAGACTCCTTCAATAGAAAAGAAGATAATGTATCAGTTTTCATTGATTTCCAAAGTGCATTTGATTCTATATGCAGACTACTTCTAAAGAAAGTAAAAAAATAGGGATACAAGGTCCAATGTCTTCATGGCTATGTCATTTCCTAACACAACACTTTGTTGCTACTAGATATGGAAGAAATATATCTAAATATAAACAAGTACACCGGGGCTTACCACAAGGCACAGTGCTCAGCACTACACTTTTTAATATATTTATTAACGATCTGCCACAACAAATACATGAATCAGGTGTGAAGTGTGCACTATTTGCTGATGACTTAGTAATGTGGACTTCAAAACCAAAAAACAAAAGTACAGAACTAGAAAAAAACCATGCAACAATCCTTAACCAACCTACAAAATTGGACCAAAGAAAATTTAATGACTATTAATAGAACAAAATCAAACAACCAAATCTTTTCACTAAGATAAAAACCACTAAAACTAAATTTTGAGGGTCAACAATTACCAGAGACAAAGGAAGCAAAGTATTTAGGAGTTACATTTGATACCAAGCTTCAATGGACCAAACAAATAGAAGATGTAATATAAAGAGCAGAAAGGCGCCTTCCACTGTTAAAATGTCTAACAGGAATGAAGTGGGGATGTTCCAGAGAAACTCTGAACACGACATATGTATACAATGTATATATAAAGTCATTATTTACATACTGCAGCAAAGGTCTTGTAACAACAAATACAACAACAAAAAATTAACAAATAATTAAAATCTTTCGAAACCAAAGTCTGAGACCAATTACAGGTGATATCAAAACCACACCAATACCAGCTATGGAAATACTAACCAACCAATACCCCATTGAGTATGACATAGAAAAAGCAGCTTTAATCAACACGAAAAGTTGATTGGGAGTTTCCATTCAATACACGGAACAAGAGAAATTTGATACACACACTGAAGACTAAGGAGAGCTTTCTTTCCAAAATGCAAGACATGAAGAAGAATGTAGACCTTCCTAATTCAAAGAAAAACTTCATATATAAAGTTAATCCGACACAAACATTAGACATCACATATTATTTACACCTGACAGAAGAAGTTAAGAAAAGTGATATTCCAGCTAGTGTTCTACAATTAATGGCATTAGAGACAATCCATACTAGATTTTTGGAACACGAATGGCTCCATATTTATACTGATGGATCACTGATATCAGACCAAGATGGAGCAGGGGCTGGAGTCACGTGTCACCTCTTTTCCTATTACAAATCTTTAAGTTATGGAACTACAAACTTTGATGGAGAAATTGAAGCAATTCGAATGGCCCTACAACATTTTTGTATAGAATTTCCATTTTCATCAAGCAGTTATTCTCTCAGGGCAGCAATTATAGCAATTACTTCAAAGTTGTCATAAAAAAACCAAACAATTATAGAATGTTGGAAAATCCTTACCCATCTAACAGCACTTCAAAAACACCTAGTCTTCCAATGGATACCAGCTCACTGTGGACTGAGTGGTAATGACAAAGCTGATTTTCTTGCAAAAAGGGTTACCAGCAGTGTACAGAAATCTATAGTTAATCCAGCAGCTAAAAGATTAGTCAACTCTGAACTAAAAAAAATTATTGCAAAATATTACTATGAAAAATAAAAAAATAAAAGATGGGAACTACCGAACATTCAAACAGTAATTCCTGAGTATCCTCAAAAAATGGCAGTTGCAACCTTCAAGTTGATTACAGGGCATGATTGTCTGGCAAAACATTTAAACAGCATTGGGATATATTCTTCACCACTCTGTCCTCTATGTGATCTGCACGAGGAAATGGACTGAGACCACTTTCAAATATACATGGCTTCTAGCTGTTTCTTTTCTCTTGCAGAATTGCGCTAATGGTAAAACTATGACCACTCATGCCTCCCAACTAAAACCAATCAATTGATGTTGCTCAGTACCTCACCAGCAGGCATCAGTCCCGAGTTGTCTAATGCTCACTTTCTCGCACTTGAGACTGCATTATTCTTTATCCTCTATCTTTTCTGTACTGCTTGCCATTTCCTTCTCTATGTAGTAGCGCGCTTCCCTGTCTCTGCATTCTCATTTGTTTTCTTATTTGTTGTGTTGTCCCCCCACCCCTCCTTCCTTGTATGTTTTGTGTTGTAAATTGTGTTATCATTTGTGTCGTATTGTGTTGTGTTGTCCTAGTCATATCATCTTGTACTGTTATATGCCATTATTTCAACTTTCAATAGTGCTAGTAAGATTAGCCACAATTATTTGTTATATAAAAACTATAGTGGCAAATGTTTCACTTCTATATGGCATAAGAGAGCTGAAAATTCTTGTAATCACATCTTAACAAACAAAAATTTGTAAAGCCCAATAATTACATCTTGTCTATTGTACTTAAGCATTCATCATCTAGCATATTCACTGCCCGGCACCAGACTCATCAGCTGTTCATCTCATTTTTTGCCCATAGTTTTTATATATATTATCTTTGTCAATGTTTTCAAATGTTATAGAAAGTTATTTGTTGTCATATGATATATATGTTTTAATTATAATTATATTATATTATAATTATATAATTGTTAACATTTATATATTTATATAGATGTCATTATAATCATTGTTATTTCCACCAGCCCTTAGTATAAACTTAAATGCATTGAAAGGCCAAACATTACTCAAATCATTTTCTATAGTCAGACCCTTGATATATTAGGGCGGTGTATTAGGCCCCTATTGCCCACTATTGTTACGGACTATTCATTATGTATTTTGCTTCCATGCTCTGGTGATCTTCCATATTTTCTCCACAAGCTTAATTGGCATAGGGGGGGGGGGGGGGGGGGAGGAGGGTGAGTGTTGCACCAATTTGAGCAACTATCTCAACACATCATGGTGCTTTGTACCCTCTCCGCAACCAACGGCATGCTCAAGTTGTCAGATATAGCCAAAAGATGCCTCGACCATTGACATCACCTCATAGGCCATCAACAGTGACGTTTTTGTGACATAGCATGGTCAGGATATCGAGCCAGCGAGAGACCCGAGGGAGGAGAGACCTACTCAAGGTACTGAGCAATTCACACGAACAGCTGGTTGGGAAGCAAACTCCGAGTCAGATGGTGAGGTAGCCACCTTGTATCGAATGGGTGCTGGTTATATTGAACTTTAATCTACAGTTTCCATAAGTTCTACTTTGCCTTCTGAATATTCTTGGTATGTAGAAACTTTTCTATGTAGTTCAATAATTTGATTTATTAAAATTCCTTATTTCTTCCTAAATTGGAATTGCAACAAAGAACGGCTTATTACATTTGTTCTTAATTATATTGGCCACTCAGGGTAAACTATAGTCTTTGCAAAAGTTAAAGGTATATGGAGCCGGGCCATACTGCAGACTCCAGCGAATCCTAGGCTTACCCTTCCTACCAGCGCTGCTGAATGTGGTACACGCATCTCACACGGTCTTATGTACAGAACCTCTGCTGGTACACGCACTATGTTTGGCAACAGTGCTCCACTTGAGCATTGGCCAGCGTTCATATGCCTTTAACTTTTGCGAGCGGTGTAATTATACTGAGAACCAGTGGAATGCTAATGGCATTATTGCTATTGCCATTGCTGTTATTATTATTACTATTATTATTACTACTACTACTGTTACTACTGCTGTTACTACTACTACTATTACTAGTACTACTACTACTACTACTTCTACTCCCACTCCTATTGCTACTCCTACCCCCACCCACATCCACATCCCCAATCCCACTCCCATCCCCACACCTACACCTATGCCTACTCCTATTCCTATTACTATTATTGTTGTTATTATTACTCAAGTTTATATTTTTGAAAATTACCTTACACAATCAGACATTGAGAGATCGGCATCAAGACATTACTTGTAATTATAATCAGAGCAAGAAATACCATTTTCAAATAAATTAAGGATAAATGTCTTTAAGACTTATAATTTGCCTGCATCACTTCCTACAATTGTAAACCAGATACCTTGAGCATTAGGAAGTAATTACACGATCCACCTCCCTTACCCTTTACAAATTGGTAGTTCACCTTTAACAAATATACCTTGAATGTGCCAGAGGGTAAAGAGAAAAAATGCAAAAAAAAAAAAAAAAAATGTTTCAGCACATCTGTCTTATCCTTCCATAGAATTTTCTTGATTCATTTTCCCAAAACTTATGATGTAAGTCCTCTATTTTTTGTTGTACATAATTTGTTTTTTTTTTTTTTTTTTTCTTTTTACAAAGATTCTTTGCCACTTCTTTTTTCTTTAAACACATCTTCATTTGCCCTGGTACTACACTGTAATATATTCATGTGTGCCTTATTACATTCTGCTAATGCTTTTTTACGTTCATCATTGTACCAGTTGTCTTTCTTCTTTTTTGTTAGTTCTTCTAATATCTCACTAGCAGCTCTTATAGCTTGTTATTCCACATGTCATTAATATTATCTGTTTCTTTTCCTTCATTTATACTTTCTTTAAGGTCCTCTTCTATTTTCAACTTATATTCATGAACTATCATTTTGTTTTGTAGCTTATCAGCCTTTTATTTTCTATTTATCTGTCCTCTAGATTTTCTAATCATTGATATTCATTGTTTATATTTAATTCTGATCATGTCTTAAGCATAAATGCATTCTTTTGTAGAGTGAACCTTTTCAGAGATATTTCCTTTTCTCAAATGGAAGGTCGTTATTCACTTATCTCTTGGACGTCCAACAAGAACGGGATTTCAAAGCCTTCATACATAACAACCAGCTTTAGAACATTTGACTGTTGCTTAAAGCCTACTGTACTCCTCTTGCACTTACAAGATAATTTGTAACATGATGATTTCTACAAAACTTTATCTCGACTAACGTGAAGAAGATAGGGCAGTGGTACCCAACCTTTTTTCTCCGCATACCCCTCAAATACAGTTTTCCATTTCAGCCTGTAGCCCTAGGCCTAGCTCTAGAGTTATCCTTAATTCAAATTATTTATAACCATACTTAAAATGGATTCTAACATTTATAACGTCTTAAATACTAGAAAAAGGTGGATCATGGTATGCATGTTCCAAATAAGTACTGGAATTACGTTACAGATGGCTTACGGACAATTATATGAACTTGTGTGTTTCTTACCTATTAATCAGATGGTTGAGCTTGTCCTCTGGAGCTTCTCTATTCATGTCTGAATCTTCGTTAGTGCGAGTATTAATGGTGATTCTGGGTTCAGATGATTACTTTTATGGTTTTTATATGCGGTTTATTGAATAACTTTTTGATGATGAGCGTGTTACAAAACCATTTTGTTTATTTGAACAAAGAAATACAAAAGATAGCAACATATAAAATAAAACTAAGATGTTAAACAAAGAACATCAACTTCACTCGAATGTTTCTGGGATTCTCCACTAGGAACTGCCACACACTCCCTCTGCAGTAACAGCATCCATGTATTTTCAAGGGAAGGTGATTTGTCAACCTGATCTGGTAGTTTGTGGTAATGGTGCACAGGGTTGATTGCTAGATGGAGAAGATGGGGGAATATCCAATGTTGATCCTTCTGATGTGTTTTAAATATTATGAGAAGAATATTCTTTTAGAATGAAAGCAGGTTTTAATCTGTCGATGCTAATTGTTTGTCTTCCACTTGATGTCTCTATTTCGAAGTGTTTGTAATTGCGAGATAGAACTTTATATGGTCCATCATATGTCAGCTGAAGAGGGGTTCTAACTGCATCATGTCGAACGAAAACGAATTTGCTTGTCATGAGTTCTGGGTGAATGAATATCTTTCTGCTGGCATGATGTTCAATGGGAATGGGCATTAGGTTCCTCATCTGTTCCTTCAATTTGAATACGAAGGCTGGAATGTCGATTACTAATTTTTTTTCATTGAGGAATTCTCCTGGTAATCGGATTGCTGAACTGTAGGTCATTTCCACTGGTGTGGTATCAACTTGTGGAATGACGTACAAGCAAAGACCTAACAAGACTAAAGGCAGCTTCAAAACTCAATCTTCAGGCATCTGTGCTTTTAAAGCAGTCTTTAACTGACGATGCCAGCGCTCAGTTTTCTCATTTACTTGAGGATGATAAGCTGTTGTTTTGATATGGACAATGCCCAGTACGCTGGTTAGACATCTGAACAATTGAGATTCAAATTGTCTTCCTCGGTCGGTGGTCGCACTCCAAAACGACATATCCCTGTTGACATTATGACGTAACTGTTTCTGCTGTAATATCCGCTAGTGGAAGTGCTTCCAGCCATATTGAGAAACAATCAATAATTGTTAGTAAATAGCGATATCCTTGTGATGGAGATAAAGGTCCCACAATATCAACATTAATATGATTGAATCTAGAGATAGTTTCTGGATATTGTCCTACTGCACTCTTGGTGTGCTTCCAGACTTTGCTTTGTTGGCATGGTACCAGTACTTCAGGTCCTTCTTTAGTGATGGCCAAATGAAGCGTTTTCTGACTAAATTGGTAGTAGCTTGAATACCAGGGTGTGATAGATTGTGCATTGTGTTGAAAATTGTTTGTCAGAGCTGGTGAGGTATATATGGTCGAATCATACCTTCGGACATGTCACAAACAAGTTCTTTACCATTTGGTAATATTATTGTTGAAGTGTAAGTGACGTTGAATCCTTGAGGTGTGTGAGCTCTTCGTCACATTACTGATTCTCTGTGATTTGTTCCATTGTAATAGCTGCAGGAATGGTGATTAAACCAATTCGTGAACAAGCATCAGCTGCGACATTTTCTTTTCCAGCAGTATAACGTATGTCCATAGTGAATTGTCCAATCAGACTAATTTTCCGGATCTGATGTGCAGATGATTTCTCTGGACGTTGTTTGAACATGAAGGTGAGTGGTTTGTGATCAGTATAGATAGGAAAGTTACGTCCTTCTAGCATATACGGAAAGTGCTTCACAGCAGAATAGGCTTGTTTGTTTGGTTTGGTTTAAGGGCGCTCAACTTCTAGGTCATCAGCGCCCTTAAAAGATTCATGGCAATAGCCAGATATAAATTTCACTCAAAAAATAAAAATACTAGCAACAAGAAAAATATACACAACTGGTAAAAAACAGTGGCAATAGCCAGATATGAAACGGTGATAAATATGTCCAAAAGCATAAACAGATAATTAAAATTTGAAATCCTCAAATTGATATTGCACTCGGCTAAAAAATTAAAAACTCTATCAACCGCTGTTTTGTCGTCCGCTAGGACCTCTGCAAGACTGGCAGGCAGCTGCAGAGAATCCCGAAGGTGCGCTAGAGAGCAACATTCCAGCAGCACGTGGCGAACCGAAAAAGGTTGTCACACAGCGGACATATAGGAGCAGGGTCCCTTTTAAATAGGTAACCATGCGAAAAATTGCAGTGCCCTATTCTTAATCGAGCCAAACTGATCTCCTCGCGACGAGATGTGCGACAGGAAGTTACCCAGTTTATCGGAAGTTCTTTCACTTCTTTAAGCTTATTACCGCGGAGAGCTGACCACTCTTCGTGCCAGGACGACAGTACCGCTCTCCGCACTTCAAACCTAAAGTCTTCCGAAATAACACGTGAGATGGTAATACTGAGCTCTATAGTTGCCCTCTTTGCTGCTAAATCTGCCATTTCATTCCCCGGCAAACCTATGTGACCAGGAATCCATGCACACACCACGTCAACGCCAGAAGCGTGTAAAACATGGAGGGCATCCTGGATACGTTGTACAATAGGGTGGGGGTTGTACAACTGACAAAGGCTCTGCAGTGCACTAAGGGAATCGCTCAAAATCAGGCAGTTACCTAATTTACGACGGCGAACATACAAAACGGTTCGATAAATTGCATAAAGCTCTGCAGTGAAAATGCAGGTGCTATTTGGAAAACCGAATGTATATGGTTCGGTTCCATAAACATAAGCACATCCAACACCGTTGGTGCTCTTTGACCCATCGGTGTAAAATATATCAACGGTCAGTGTAGCCTGACAAAAATTCTAAAAAACACGTGCGGATACTTGAAGTGGGCAACGTGGACTTCTGGTGTACGGTCATTCCTAGATCTACATGGGGTGTGCCAGATAGCCAAGGGGGGTAAAGCCTCTCGCCCTTGGCGAACATGCTAGGCAGTTCCACTCCAAGCTTCATTAGAAGATCGTGGAAACGAAACCCCGCAGGCTTAGAATGAAGGGTGCTATTCCTATACCGTTCTCTTAGCGTGGAAGTGAAAAAAGAAGCGAACGTTGGGTGCTTAGGCATACATCTAAGCGCACAACCATAATTTGCCAAGAGAATCTCACGCCGGTATTGCAGAGGAGGTTCTGCGTACTCGGCGTAAAGGCTCACCACTGGGCTTGTTGGAGAAGCACCTGTTGCAATGCGGATACCCCTATTATGGACCACGTCTAATCTTCTCAGCACAGTTGTTCGTGCTGACGAATAAACAATACACCCATAGTCTAGCTTGGATCGGATGAGTGCGCGATAGATTCGCAACAAAACTGTCCAATCCGCTCCCCACGATTTGCCATTCAGTACTCGCATGATATTTAGGGAACAGTCACATCGTGCCCTTAGCTGTGCAATATGCGACGACCAAATAAGCTTCCTGTCCAAGATCCCAGGAGTGGTTTGTGATCAGTATAGATAAGAAAGTTACGTCGTTCTAGCATATACTGAAAGTGCTTCACAGCAGAGTAGGCTGCTAAGAGTTCTCTGTCATAGGTTGAGTAGTTCTTTTCTGCACTTGTAAGTTTCCTGGAGAAGAAAGCTAATGGTTGTAAGTTATCATCTTTGATTTGTTATAGAGATGCACCGATGGCAAAATCTGATGCACCAACCATCAAAATTGACGGTAAATTTGAGGATGGATGAGCCAGAAGTGCTGAGTTTGCTAGGCTGTCTTTTAGGAGATCAAGAGCCTGTCGGAGACTTTGGGTCCACTCAATCTTTCTGTTATCATTCTTCTTGGCACCATGGAGAAGGTTACAAAGCTTGGCTTGTTTGCTCGCCGAGTCTGGGAGTGCTCTTCTACAAAAGTTAATGAGGCCAAGAAATCTACGCTGTTCCTTAATTGTAGCAGGTAGCGGATAGTTGACAATGATGTGTACTCGTTCAGGTAGTGGAGTGATTCCTTTTTCAGATATCACATATCCCAGGAATGGTACTTCTTCTGTGGAACTGAAAATGCATTTGCTCAAGTTAATTCTAATGTTGAATTTACTCAAGCGCTCAAGTAGCAAATGAAGGTGTTTCTTGTGCACTGCTTCATCTTGTGATGCTACTATGATGTCATCTATGTAGCAGTAGACGAACTCGAAGTCTCTCAGTATAGTGTCCGTGTATCGTTGGAAAGTTTGGGCTGCATTTCTAAGTCCGAATGGAAGACGTAAGAAGTCGAACAACCCAAATGGAGTTATCACTGCTGTTTTGGTTATATCATCTGGATGTACAGGTATGTGGTGATAGGTTCTGACGATATCTACCTTTGAAAATATTCGTTTCGCATCCAATTGGCTGTTGAAATCTTGAAGATTAGATATAGGGTGTCTGTCTGGCTTGGTGATGTTGAGAGCTCGGTAGTCTCCACAAGGCCTCCAAGAAACATCTTTCTTTGGTACTAAATGGAGGGGACTCGCCCAAGCACTCTTTGATGGTTGGCATATTCCCATGTTAATCATCTGCTGGAACTCTTGCTTTGGCTGTCCTCAGTTTGTCTGGAGGTAATCGTCGTGCTCGTGTCGCTACCGGATGTCCCTCAGTGATAATGGTATGATAAACGGTTGTATCTTGAATGTTGAAATTAATGTTTTCATGAAGTAAGTTGGGAAATCTTTTTAGAATGTCGGCATGTTTATGGTCTGGTGGCATAACTCGAACTGATTCTATGCCTGATGCCTGAATCATTGTGTCAAATGTTGTTGCTGAGGTCATGGAATCAATGAGTCGCCTGTTCTTTAGATCTACTAAAAGATTGTAATGGTGAATGAAGTCTGCCCCACTGATTGGGGATTGTACGTCTGCAACCATGAAGTTCCATGTAAAATTTCACCGTAGACCAAGGTTGAGTCCTAATAAGTGCTCTCCGTTTGCTGCGTAAAGTTTAAGTTCTGCTTTCTTGCGACGATCACTATCTGAAGGGGGAATTACTGATATGTCGGCTCCGATGTCGACTAAGTATCTGCACCCACTGTATCTGTCTAAAAAAATAGGCGGCGAGAAAAGTGACTTCCATCACCTGCCGCCGCTAGTGTGGAGCGATTGAGTTTGACTGCTCTGTAGAATGCTGGGAGGTTGGTGGTTGGTTTGAGCATGGGCTCTGACATTTCTTTGCTCTATGGTGATATTTAAAGTGATACTAACATTGGGTTCCATGAGGGTTAAAACGCTGGCCTGACCTCGACCTATCTTGTTATCTACTTCGTGAGGACCGCGAAGAAAGTGAGCTACTCTTTGAAGAGTGTGACAATGTTTTTAACCCATTGATAGTCAATTCCGCGATCTGTGCTTCCAGTCTTAAAATACGATCGTTACAGGTATCGTTCATTTTACTGACAACGGCGGATGATGGTGACTGCATGTTTTGAGCACATATATTCGATCCTGGTGGGGAAAGTTCAGTAATTGTATCAGCCATAGTGGCTATGGTGTCAAGATTATCTTTGCTCGTTGCTAATATGGATCGTGCGGTAACAGGAAGACGCTGCATAAATATGGCTTTTAAGAAGTCGTCTTTAACATCGCAAGAGTTGAGTCGGCCTTTTGTCGCTTAATTCTACCTCTGTTAATAGCTTCGTCACGTTCCTATTTTCTGACTCTTCAAATTCCTGGATAAGTCTAGTTTTAAAATCTGTGAACGGCGTGGTAGATAATGGTCGAGTCAAAAAGTCGGAAATTAATTCCACGACATCCGCTTCTAACGAGGCAATCACATAGTTAAATTTTGTTGTTTCACCTTTTATATTTAACGTAGTAAATTGAGCTTCAACTTGAAGAAACCATACCTTAATATTTCTTTTCCAGATCAGCGGAATCTTCACTGAAACACGTGCAAGTTCCGTTTCGTTTGATGATGTGGCTAGCGGCCCTTCAGTGATGTCGCGGTTGTTGTTCATGTTTTTATTACTTCACTTTCCCGTTCGGTAATCTATCGTCAGGGTCACCAATATGGTTTTTATATGCGGTTTATTGAATAACCTTTTGATGTTGTTGTTTGAGGTTTATGGACGCACTATCACACTCCGGACAGGAGTAATCGATGTCTGCGTCGAATCGAAAAGAGTAGGAGCGCTGAGAGAAACGATGTAACACTAAAGGAGGGTCGGATCACAGTTTACAGTTTCATTTTGCAGTTAACGAGATGGCGAAGTAGTAGCCGTGGCAAATGGGTATCAGCAGTATATACCAGAGATGGGATATTCCATGGACCATTGCCATAACGTTGGGCTAGTGTGCTGATAAATTGCGTAACAGAAAGTGTATGTAAGGGGCAATTAAAAATGATGTGGTTGATATCACCGTGGGCACCACAATCACAATTTGGGGAGGCTCTTTGGCGAATTTTAAATAAGTAGGCCGGTGTAACGGCAACTCCAAATTGGATTTTTTAGATCAAAGAGATTGCAGCTCTACTGAGAATGGGTTTCTTAAACCATTGAGAACGCTTCGTTAGGGGAGGTATGTCGAAATAGTTAGAAAGATGGGAACCCAGGTGGTTAGATATAAGCTGTGCCGCATCTCTCCAAGGGAGGGTGACCGGTTCCATCGGTGCGGGGAGATGAGCCGCCCCCCTAGCCAGGCGGTCAGCTGTTTCGTTGCCCGAAATATTTGCATGTCCCGGGACCCACAAGAATAGAATTGTATTGTTTCGGTTAAGGTGTTTGGAGATTTATAAACGACACATCACCTCGCACCAATCCGTCCCCGGATGCATACTGGGTGAGCTGATGCTTCGAAGGGCACTCAAAGAGTCCGAACAAAACAGGATCGTGGAGTTGGAAATACAAAGAGTAGATCGCAGAGCTTGATAAAGGGCATAAATCTCAGCAAAATAATTGGAAACCTCCGCAGGGAGAGACACCCGTGCAGACGTTTTTGTTGTCCAGTTTATAAACGCCGCTCCCGCACCTGTTGGGGTAACGGAACCGTCGGTAAATAGGTGGGAAAAACCGATGCCGAGTGTTGGTACATGAAATGGTGGAACCGTTGTGGTGTAGACGGGTCCCCGCGATGTAGGTCGGCAGTCAAAAGAGTCGCCTGCGGTTGGTGGACTAAGTAGTCCAATAAGTATAGCGGAAGCCTGGGGAAACTGGGCATGTCCTCTAATTCTTGACACTTCCGAAAAACTAATAGGTAAATCAGAAGATATCGTATAGAAGCAATTACTTGGTAAAGTGGTAAGCGTGCACTCAACAAAAGTTGCGCGTACAATGGCGTTTCTCGGTATTGGAATAATTTGACAATAAATCGGACTGCGAGGTCTACCTGCCGTCGCAGAAGAGGCTGCATTCCCAGCTCCGTAAACACCTTTTTCATAGAAGGTTTGCCCCCTACCCCAAGTATGGCTTTGCCAATGCTGTAAAGGACAGAGTCTATTTTCCTCTGCCACACCTTAGGAAGATGAGTAATGACTATCAAACCGTAATCTTATTTAGCCTGACATAAAGATAAGTATATGAGGTATAAACTCTGGGGGTGTGCCCCCCAGTTACGCCCTTGCAAGTAACGGAAGAGGGTACTAGAAGCCAAGAGGGATGAATGCAGGTGCATCGCCTGCGATTTCCAACTCAGGTTATGATCCAGAGGCAACCCAAGAAATTTGACGGATCGAGCTAAAGGAAGAGGATTTTCCCGAGTAGACATATTTGCATGTAGCAGAGGTGGGCCGCGTTTAAAGAAAATCGATACGCATTTGTTAGGGTGGACCGTCTTTCCTAGGTCATTGAGCTTCCCAAGTAGGAGGTCTAAATCGGCCTGAAGGGTGGTCGGAGACTGACGCACAGTATGCAAAGAGGTTTGGGAGTATAAAACTAAGTCGTCGGCATTAAAAGAAGTTGGCTGTGCTTAAACGGTAATGTACTTAATGTGTGAATGTATAGGATAGAAAGGAGAGGACTAAGGGACGTGTCCTGGGGGAGACCTTGGGAACAGAAACGAGGGGATTGTAACATATAGCGAGGATGAAGGTAAATGCGGCGATTTGTCAGAAGGTTGATGAAACGTGTAAGTAGGGAATGTGGGAAGGTAAAGTGGCGTAATCCTTGTATTAATGGGCCAACAGACAGAATCATAAGCATGGAAAATATCTAGAAAGTGGGCCAAACCCCCTTGTTTCTGATGCCACGAGACTCGAACGCCGTGGGTAAGCTGTAAAGATTATGTGTAGTAGAAAAAGACTTGCAAAATCCATGCTGTCCCTTTGGCCAGAGGCCAACGCGTTCCAGGTAAAAGGACAGCCGCGAAACCAATATTTCCTCCAACAGTTTGCGAAATACGGAGACGAGCACTATCGGTCTATAGTGTGCTGCTTCTTCACCCGACTTGCCCGGTTTGAGGATAGGGAGCACGTAAAAAGTGTTCCAACCTCCGGGAAAAGTTCCTGTGGTCAGGATGCGAGAATAGCACACAGTAAGTAGGTGGAGAAGATTGTTCGGAAAATTACGAATCATGTCGTAGGAAATACCGTCAGGACCCGGCGTACAAGAGTGAGTGTGTCGTTGGATAGCCATTTGTAGTTCGTCGATCGTCACCGCGGAAATCAACTCCCATCTCCCAGGAAGAAACTCCACAAAACTGTCGGGCGGGTCCTCCACCTCCGGGCTCTCGGCTGCATAGTTTGGGGTTACAGAACATAAAAAGCCTAGTTGCAATTCAGGGTTATAATCTATGGGAGACATTGGTCCCCGAACACGCGACGTGAACCATCGTAGTTTACGCCATATCTCGCAGGTCGATACGCCCCGTGAGAGATGGGAACAATAATTACTCCACCCAAGGCGCTTCGCCTGTTGTAGAATCCGTCGAGTTTGGGCATATTGTCGTTGTGTGGCTAAGTAGAGGGATCTGGTAGGGGAGGATTTGTACAGTCGCAGGGCCCGGTGACGTTTAGCTACAGCCGCAGAGCACTCCGGGGTCCACCATGGTGGCTTCGCAGTTCGTGTCGGTGCGTACGGACGAGATTTGGAGTAGTACTTAGGGAGTGTAGTGTTTAGCGTGGCATCCAAGAGGGCGAGGGGATTAGAGGCTATTTGTGTGGAAGGGAGTTGAAGAAAAACACTAACCAGATCCTGCTTGAATTGGGTCCAATCATGTATTTGCGGGCGTATCGGGATATGGCGATGGCGTTGGGAAGGACCAAGTGGAGAAATTTGCAGCAGTATGGGCCTGTGGTCACTGCCGAGGCTGTCAAGATCCACCCTCCAGATAGAGTGTGGTCAGAGTGAGTCAGAGATAAAGGTAAGATCTGGAGACGTCGGACGTTGGGGAGGTGGTTCATAGCGCGTAGGGTCATCGGTATTCAAAAGAAGGAGACGGGAAGAGGCCAAAGAGTGTAACATCCGGTAGGTATGTGCACCGTCCCATATCTGCTGCGGTGTGAGTCCTAGGTTAAAGTCGCCACATATGATGGTTGGTAAATGGGGCTTCAGCAAAACGTGGGAGTTCCAAAAGGTTTGCGAAATATGGTGTGCCGGAGAGTTATAAACCGTGAGGATCTGCAGTTGAGGAAGTTGTAACAGCACTGCTTGAAATTGTTCATCGAAGCTAGATATTTTATGGACGCTGAGGATGGTAAGGGAAGGGTGAAGTAGGAGGAGTAGGCCTCCCCCCTCCTGGTTACGTTCGTGCCGAATAATACGGTGAGAAGCCCGGCGAAAGGTGTGGTGTGGCGCTAGCCAAGATTCTGAAATAAGCACCAAATCAATATGTTTGTTAGACAGGTAATATTGGAGCTCCGCCCGTTTAGAGCGGATGCTACGCGCGTTCCACTGGATTATGGATAGTGGTTTGTCCATGGTGTGAATAGGAGGTATACCAAAGCGTCTGTGCCTGGATCAGGCCCGCGAGTATACGCCCTGCCTGTTCAACCCAGTTCGACGCTTCAGTTTCCACCAAGAGAGTTGTCGGCGAAATGCAAAACTGTCTACCAATTGTGCTACAACGTGAGGTTTGTTGGCAGGAGCATCCGCCTGGGATGTGAAAGAGTTCGGAAGAGCACCGGGAATTCGAGAAACATATACAGGCTTAGAGGGACCGGCCTGAGGTAGGCGGCCAGAAGATATATCTGAGGAGTAGGGGAATGCACGCTTCGGAGGCGGCCCTTGAGCCGGGCGAACACGTTTGGTGGTGCTGAAATATAGCGAGGTTTGTTCGGCGACAGGAGGCCGGGGGACGCCGGACCCTCCTCCAGCCAGACGTTTATGTTTAGTCTGGGATGTCGGCGAAGTCTCACCGGGGCGTACTGTATACGGAGCATTTTCTCGAACTTTGTCGGCAAATGGGGAAGCCCCCGTAAGCATCGCCAGAGCCTCGTAGCGCGTGACCCGAAGCTCGGCGACATGTTTCAAGACTGCTTCCTCCCTAAGGCGGACAAGGCAAATTTTCGCATTCGCCGGATGTGCAAGCTTGCAGTGTACACAATGTAGGTTGTTTGATGTACAAGATGAGGTGGTATGTGAAGGCCGCTTTTCGGAATTTGAAGAAGTCACTTGCCCAGGTAAAGAAGTGGTATGATGAAAATAAACGGCCTTCGCCTTATGCCGTAGGCCAGAAAGTACTGTGTAAGCTGTACACTCAATCTTCTAAGCAAAATGCTTACGCAGCGAAGTTGGCTCCTAGATACGTAGGGCCGTACGAGATTATAAGTATCTTCAAAAATGTTTCTGTGCGCTTAAGGGACCTCCGCACGGGTCAAGAAAGGAGAGCTCACGTCTCACAATTGAAACCCTTGCAGTAGTTTGGTATCTGTTTTCCGTGTGTGTATGGCTTTCCTTTGTTTACTGCTATATGTTTATGTTGTGCATAAAGTGTTTTGTTTTGAATGTGGGTGTTTGTTTATGTTGGAGCGTGCCATGTGTGCACCGGGCTGTATACCTCTACGGCGCTCCTGTAGTTAGTTCCTGCCTGGCGTGTGGAGTCTATATTGTGCGCGAAAGTGTAGATTTTATTTTCGTGTGTCTTTTGTATGGAAGCGGTGTGAGGTGTTTGGTGTGGTATGTTTGGGGAATATTTGTGGGATGTTTGCTGCGTGCTTGCGGTGTGTGTCTTGTTTAGTAATGATGTGTATTTCGTGTTTGTGGTCTTGTGTTGTCTGGCCAGTAGGGATTTTGTTTTATGCGCATTTATTTATACAAGGCCTTGTTTATTTTGTTTAACTTGTGTATATATATTGTTTAGCTTGTTTTAAATTGTCATTTGGAAGAAATTATATTTAATGATATTCAAGTTCGTTTAAATTGTTCTTATATTGTTATGTTCATTAAGCAGTTTATGGTATGTTATCACGCTTGTTGATTATAAATTGATTTAAATTTTTAAAATTTACTGCTATTTATGTATTTGTCTGATGTCATCCACAATTTTGTAAAAAGCTAAAAGCCTTCATTCAGTTTAATTTACCCCGAGATGTTATTTCGGGGCAGCAGCTTATATAAAGCCTGCGTTTTGTTTCCTTTCTGTTGGGTTTGTCCCGTGTTACAGCCTCGCCAGCTCCTGTTCATTACCTGTGTGGAAAGCATCTAACCACCGCAGTTTGGCATTGTGTAATGTTAAGCCTGGCTGTTACCATCTATATGGTGTGTTACGGCAGCGGTAAGATCCGCAGTAGGTATAGTCCCTCCTTAAGCAATTGGATTAACGATATTTTCGCCGCTAGATGGCGTTAGTGTCGCGTGGTGCTAGTGTCGCTTTTTGATGGCAGGAAACTTGAAAATTTCAAGATGGCGGAAAATTTGAAAATTTGAAAACTTTCCCGCCATAGTCGTACATTTCAAATTTTCAAATTTCCCGCCATTTAACGTTTTTCAAATTTTCCGCCATAAAACGGCGATACTATGAAAAAAACTTAAGATGTCGTTAAATTTGAGAATTTGAAATTTATTTTCTGTGAACGTTGTTAATTTCAAATTTTCAAACTTCCCCCCATGAACGGTGCGCCACGCGCCACTAACGCCATGGGATTATCGTTAATCGGATTGCTTAAGGAGGGACTGTTGATTAGATTACTTATTTTTTTATTGACAAGATGCATTGAAAAAAAAGTTTAAACTATTGTTGTAGGAAAAGGAGTACAAACCTGTTTGTTGTTTGCAGAAAGTTGGTTGCAAACGATGTGTTCCGTGTGAGTGACGAAGTCGGAATTTGCAGCTGGAGGAGCCATGGTATGTCTTGCAGGGTTGGCAGGTCGTTCCTCGACGAGAGCTGGGTACCCACTGAAGGTAAAATTTGACGTGTATGTAGATGAGAGATGCTGTGTAAGAGTTGAGTTTGCGATCGCAACACACCCGCAAGAGGTAGGGGGGAGGGGGAAATGAATATGAGCAGGAAGGAGATTGCGATATGATACATCCGGCAGATGGGGTTTTGTGTTACAGGAAAAAAACCGTTTGAGATTTTACTACCAACCGTTGCTATTTGAGATGATTTATCCGTTGAGGAGCAAGAGCAAGTTGACAGCTTGAGGACAAGTGCAGGTGATGAACCGGAATTTGCAGCAGGAGGAGCCGTGGTATGTCTTGCAGGGTTGGCAGGTGTTTGCTCGACGAGAGCTGGGTACCCACTGAAGGTAAAATTTCACGTGTATGTAGATGAAAGAGTGATGCTGTGTAAGAGTTGTGTTTGCGATCGCAGACAAACCCGCAGGGGTACGGGAATGGGTGGGTTGGGGGAGGGGGAAAGGAATATGTGCAGGAAGGAGATTGCGATATGACACATCCGCCGGATGTGGTTTTGTGTTACAGGGAAAAAAAACGTTGAGATTTTTCTACCAACCATTGCTATTTGAGATGATTTAGCCGTTGAGGAGCAAGAGCAAGTTGACACCTGGAACATAAGTTGGAATGATGAAGCCGGAATTTGCCGCAGGAGTTGGCATGTCGTTCCTCTATGAGAGCTGGGTCTCATCTGAAGGCAAGATGAGACGTCTATGTAGATCAAAGAGGTATGAGGTGTAAGCGCAGAGTTTGCGAACACAACCACATCCGTTGGTGAGGAGGGGGTGGGGAAAGGGAGGGGGAGAGGGTGGGGAAAGGGAGGGGGAGAGGGTGGGGTGGGAGTGGGGGGAGATTGCGATATCCTCCGGATGGGGCTTTTTCTGCCACAGGAAAAAACCGTTGAGATGTTCCCACCAACCGTTGCTTTTTTTTCAATAAAATAATATGATTGGCGGACCTTGAGCGTGTGGATGTTGAACGAGCACTCTGTCTTGACGAACGCTAAGCATCGAATCGCCGAGAATGTGATCTGTCATAATATATGTCGGTGAATGGTGCAAGTGCGCTGATAAGCATCTGTCGAGGTACATCCGCTCTAAGTTTTTATCATTTAGTGCATTTTGACTGCCGAGATGTATTGTTGCTCGTAGAAAACGAAAAAAAGGCAGGTGATTTGCGGAAGGGAGAAGTGATGTGGTCTTGTTGGGTATTGGGAAGCAAAGAAGGGAAGGATCTTGGTGGAATGAGGAAACGTGATATGCGGAAGTGACGTGGTGTGATCTGATTGGATAAAATAAGACGAGTTGGGATTTGCTCGTTAGGATTCCAAAATGACGATGATTGGTGGAAAATAAGGTGCGTTGCCATTGGATGAAAAATGCGGAAGCAACCTTTGCCTTTATAATAATAAAAAAGGGAGAGAAAAAAGGAATTGCAGGAATGATAGCGTTGCTGATGGAGAAAAAGCATAGTTTAAAAAAAACGAAAAAAAAAGTCGGTTAACGGACTTAGATTTAAATCTTTTCAAGAACGAGATATGAAAATGTTGAAAAAAGCCCAACATGGAATATGTTTCCAAATTTTGTATTTTTCTGAAAAAAATAGCTTCAGAATTTCGCTTGAAATATCAATTATATTGATACGTATAAGTTGAATCTTGTTTTTTCCTCGTTTGCTTGTTTTTCTTCGTCTTTTTTGATTTGAACATAGGTTCATATTTCTAACGAATTTAACTGACATGCTTTAATGTTAAGCCAACGGTTAAAATCCGATACAATGCGCAGACTATGGCTGAACACGTCACACTATCAAATTAAGATAACAAGATAATTCAGGAGCTGATTAGCAAGCTTTTTTAAAATGTTTGGCATACCTTTTAAAGAAGGCGTTAATATGAGTCTCTCACACCGATAGAAAGTGCTGCCAGATAATATGCAACTGTCTTCATACTCACACACAAGCGTTCCGTGGCAATTACGTGCTTTGAAACCGATCTCCATCTCGCTCCAACAGAAGGCTAAGGGATATGTGACCGTGGTTCTCTCACGGCTTAAGCGGCCAACAGACACACGCCGCATACATGTCGCAACTTGTCGACATTACCATTTGCGAGCGCGTGTCAGGGTATCCAGTTACAATAAGGTGTTATATATCCCGACAGATTACCTCGAAATATGTGATGTAAGAATAAAAGCTTAAACATAGAATAGTTTAATGATGTTAAGCAAACCATTACAAGTAGACACACAGCGGCGCAAAATGAACAAATATATGAATATAACATAGTTCAGAGCAATAATGAATTGTTTGTTTTTTTCTTGTTTGCTTGTCAAATCACACACACACAGTCGCCGATGTTTTTTATTGGAGAGGAAAGCGTTAGCAAATTGTTTTCTTATTATTTTAATACTAGCGGGATACATATATTATCGATAGCTGGGAAAAGAATGAAGAAGTTTATGAACAATTATTAACAACTATTAAAATAAGGATATTGAGTGCAAAAGCCGTTTGAATGTTACACATCAGAATTGTTTGCAGAAGTATAGTATTAATTTAGGAGAAATGTTGTTACTTTCACTGCCCTTCCTTCTACAAACTATTTCATACACAAGACGGAGAACAGAAAACAACGGAGAATTATCACAAAAAAAGAGAGAACTATAAGGTATTTTGAAAATTAAAACTGACAGCAAAGAATATATTGGGAATTGATAATGTTACAACAAGTGTATTTTGTATCATTTGTGTTTTTTTCAGCTTAGCAAGTTTCTGTGTGCCTGT
Source organism: Tenodera sinensis (assembly GCA_030765045.1). Taxonomy (NCBI): domain Eukaryota; kingdom Metazoa; phylum Arthropoda; class Insecta; order Mantodea; family Mantidae; genus Tenodera; species Tenodera sinensis. The sequence goes on from JAUKNM010000087.1 coordinate 728,736, forward strand.
TACGATTAAAAGCGTATACCAAGGAATATACACTTGATTCAAGTTAAGATAACAAGGTAATTCAAATATATGGATTATACTAGCTGAAATATGCATTGTTACCCGTAGTTTGATGATTTATCCCTACAACTATGAGACGTTGGACTTTGTTTGTGCATGCACATAGCTTAAACAAAGATTTCTTTAAAAACTCTTATAAAACAGAAAGTAAACAAAATAAACAAACCAGGAAAACACAATCCAAAACAAAAAACTCTGTTGCACAAACATGGATGCAATTCTCTTTACACACGCACAGTAGTTGGGGAACAAAGTGTTCGCTTGATACGGAGAAAGATCCCATGACGATCGTCCAAGCAACTGAATAACGCTCGAGGCAAGATGCTAGTTTAAAAACGCTGAGGAATCAAGAAACAGATTTCTGCTACGAAATATGACCGTTGGCACTTTAAACGATATTGGAAATGTGCAAGAAAATACTGAAAATGCAGTTTTTTTTTTTGCCGACAGTTGGGGGAAATCGACTGACGTGGCAAGATGCTAGTTTAAAATACCTGAAGCAGACTTCCGGTATGCAAGATGGGGGTTTTCTAGGAAAAACACTGGACTTTGCGCACGCGCCTGTTGTCATACCGTGGCAAGGTGGGGGGTGGAGGGGGGGGGGGTGGGGGGGGAGAGAAGCGAACCTGAGTTGTGGCGAGTGCTGGATTTGTTTTTAGCTATGTCAGAAAGACACGTAGGCTACTTTTCCTAGCAAGATGAGAACCGATGACTGACCGGAAGTGTCACATGATATTGTATTATTCCTTTCTTTCTTTTTAATCTCTCTATTACGAATAGGAAGCCGGGGGAACTATTCCATTTCGCCCAAACATTGTATGTGGAGATTTCACCGGAATATATGTTTTGAGGTCCCCTAAAAAAAGCATTTTTTCACAAAGGTCTGCGTGCGTGTGCATGTGAGAACAGCATACATCAAAAAACGAAAAGGAGATTAAGAACCAAAGATGGTATTTATAATATATAAATGCGACACGAAGATTTTAATAAAATTATTTATTCATTCACGCATTCATTTAGTTATTTGACACGTTATGATATTATTCTTTTCTTTCTTTTTTGTAATTTCGCTATTACGGATAGTAAGTCGCGCAACCATTGAATTTCGCCCACCCCCCCCCCCCCCACAAAAAAATTCCATGTCCAGATTTCACCGGAAATATATGTTTTGAGGACCCCTGAAAAAGCATTTTTTTCACAAAGGTCCGTGTGCGTACGTATGTGAGAACAGCATACTTCAAACACGACAAGCAGATTAAGAACCAAAGTTGATATTTATAATATATGAATGCGACACGAGGATTTTAATAAAATGTCTCTGCCCTAATCTGCTTGTTCCATGGAAAATTTTTCAAAAGATTTTACTAGTGTTATAGCGTGTTTTTGTGAGAGAAAAAATGAAATTATAAGTCGTATGCGAGCGCAGGAAAATCACTTCGTGAGCGTTAATACAGGTATGGTGTATCATAAAGCCTGGGAAAGAGTCGTAAAAATGTGACAGTTAGCCCTTCCTCTTCTTCCTTCCCTGAAGGTCTTACAAGCCTGTGCTTAGGGGCAGACGTCTAGCAGGGAATACAGGAACCTATGCACAGGATAGAGTGAACTCTAGTAAAATCTTTCGAAAAATTTTCCATGGAACAAGCAGATTATGGCAGAGACATTTTCATTAAAATCCTCGTGTCGCATTCATATATTATAAATATCAACTTTGGTTCTTAATCTGCTTGTCGTGTTTGAAGTATACTGTTCTCACATACGTACGCACACGGACCTTTGTGAAAAAAAATGTTTTTTCAGGGGTCCTCAAAACATATATTTCCGGTGAAATCTCGACATGGAATTTTTTTTGGGGGGGTGGGCGAAATGCAATGGTTGCGCGACTTACTATCCGTAATAGAGAAATTAAAAAAAAGAAAGAAAGGAATAATATCACAACGTGTCAAACAACTAAATGAATGCATGAATGAATAAATAATTTTATTAAAATCTTCGTGTCGCATTTATATATTATAAATACCATCTTTGGTTCTTAATCTCCTTTTCGTTTTTTGATGTATGCTGTTCTCACATGCACACGCACGTAGAACTTTGTGAAAAAATGCTTTTTTTTAGGGGACCTCAAAACATATATTCCGGTGAAATCTCCACATACAATGTTTGGGCGAAATGGAATAGTTCCCCCGGCTTCCTATTCGTAATAGAGAGATTAAAAAGAAAGAAAGGAATAATATAATATCATGTGACACTTCCGGTCAGTCAGCGGTTCTCATCTTGCTAGGAAAAGTAGCCTACGTGTCTTTCTGACATAGCTAAAAACAAATCCAGCACTCGCCACAACTCAGGTTCGATTCTCCCCCCCCCCCCACCCCCCCCCTCAATCCCCCACCTTGCCACGGTATGACAACAGGCGCGTGCGCAAAGTCCAGTGTTTTTCCTAGAAAACCCCCATCTTGCATACCGGAAGTCTGCTTCAGGCATTTTAAACTAGCATCTTGCCACGTCAGTCGATTTCCCCCAACTGTCGGCAAAAAAAACTGCATTTTCAGTATTTTCTTGCGCATTTCCAATATCGTTTAAAGTGCCAACGGTCATATTTCGTAGCAGAACTCTGTTTCTTGATTCCTCAGCGTTTTTAAACTAGCATCTTGCCTCGAGTGTTATTCAGTTGCTTGGACGATCGTCATGGGATCTTTCTCCTTGTCAAGCGAACACTTTTTTCCCCATCTACTGTGCGCGTGTAAAGAGAATTGCATCCATGTTTGTGCAACAGAGTTTTTTGTTTTGGATTGTGTTTTCCTGGTTTGTTTATCTTGTTTACTTTCTGTTTTATAAGAGTTTTTAAAGAAATCTTTGTTTAAGCTATGTGCATGCACAAACAAAGTCCAACGTCTCATAGTTGTAGGGATAAATCATCAAACTACGGGTAACAATGCATATTTCAGCTAGTATAATCCATATATTTGAATTACCTTGTTATCTTAACTTGAATCAAGTGTATATTCCTTGGTATACGCTTTTAATCGTAACAGGCACACAGAAACTTGCTAAGCTGAAAAAAACACAAATGATACAAAATACACTTGTTGTAACATTATCAATTCCCAATATATTCTTTGCTGTCAGTTTTAATTTTCAAAATACCTTATAGTTCTCTCTTTTTTTGTGATAATTCTCCGTTGTTTTCTGTTCTCCGTCTTGTGTATGAAATAGTTTGTAGAAGGAAGGGCAGTGAAAGTAACAACATTTCTCCTAAATTAATACTATACTTCTGCAAACAATTCTGATGTGTAACATTCAAACGGCTTTTGCACTCAATATCCTTATTTTAATAGTTGTTAATAATTGTTCATAAACTTCTTCATTCTTTTCCCAGCTATCGATAATATATGTATCCCGCTAGTATTAAAATAATAAGAAAACAATTTGCTAACGCTTTCCTCTCCAATAAAAAACATCGGCGACTGTGTGTGTGTGATTTGACAAGCAAACAAGAAAAAAACAAACAATTCATTATTGCTCTGAACTATGTTATATTCATATATTTGTTCATTTTGCGCCGCTGTGTGTCTACTTGTAATGGTTTGCTTAACATCATTAAACTATTCTATGTTTAAGCTTTTATTCTTACATCACATATTTCGAGGTAATCTGTCGGGATATATAACACCTTATTGTAACTGGATACCCTGACACGCGCTCGCAAATGCTAATGTCGACAAGTTCCGACATGTATGCGGCGTGTGTCTGTTGGCCGCTTATGCCGTGAGAGAACCACGGTCACATATCCCTTAGCCTTCTGTTGGAGCGAGATGGAGATCGGTTTCAAAGCACGTAATTGCCACGGAACGCTTGTGTGTGAGTATGAAGACAGTTGCATATTATCTGACAGCACTTTCTATCGGTGTGAGAGACTCATATTAACGCCTTCTTTAAAAGGTATGCCAAACATTTTAAAAAAGCTTGCTAATCAGCTCCTGAATTATCTTGTTATCTTAATTTGATAGTGTGACGTGTTCAGCCATAGTCTGCTCATTGTATCGGATTTTAACCGTTGGCTTAACATTAAAGCATGTCAGTTAAATTCGTTAGAAATATGAACCTATGTTCAAATCAAAAAAGACGAAGAAAAACAAGCAAACGAGGAAAAAACAAGATTCAACTTATACGTATCAATATAATTGATATTTCAAGCGAAATTCTGAAGCTATTTTTTTCAGAAAAATACAAAATTTGGAAACATATTCCATGTTGGGCTTTTTTCAACATTTTCATATCTCGTTCTTGAAAAGATTTAAATCTAAGTCCGTTAACCGACTTTTTTTTCGTTTTTTTTTAAACTATGCTTTTTCTCCATCAGCAACGCTATCATTCCTGCAATTCCTTTTTTCTCTCCCTTTTTTATTATTATAAAGGCAAAGGTTGCTTCCGCATTTTTCATCCAATGGCAACGCACCTTATTTTCCACCAATCATCGTCATTTTGGAATCCTAACGAGCAAATCCCAACTCGTCTTATTTTATCCAATCAGATCACACCACGTCACTTCCGCATATCACGTTTCCTCATTCCTCCAAGATCCTTCCCTTCTTTGCTTCCCAATACCCGTCAAGACCACATCACTTCTCCCTTCCGCAAATCACCTGCCTTTTTTTCGTTTTCTACGAGCAACAATACATCTCGGCAGTCAAAATGCACTAAATGATAAAAACTTAGAGCGGATGTACCTCGACAGATGCTTATCAGCGCACTTGCACCATTCACCGACATATATTATGACAGATCACATTCTCGGCGATTCGATGCTTAGCGTTCGTCAAGACAGAGTGCTCGTTCAACATCCACACGCTCAAGGTCCACCAATCATATTATTTTATTGAAAAAAAAAGCAACGGTTTGTGGGAACATCTCAACGGTTTTTTCCTGTGGCAGAAAAAGCCCCATCCGGAGGATATCGCAATCTCCCCCCCCACTCCCACCCCACCCTCTCCCCCTCCCTTTCCCCACCCCCTCCTCACCAACGGATGTGGGCGTGTTTGCAAACTCTGCGCTTACACCTCATACCTCTTTGATCTACATAGACGTCTCATCTTGCCTTCAGATGAGACCAAGCTCTCGTAGAGGAACGACATGCCAACTCCTGCGGCAAATTCCGGCTTCATCATTCCAACTTATGTTCCAGGTGTCAACTTGCTCTTGCTCCTCAACGGCTAAATCATCTCAAATAGCAATGGTTGGTAGAAAAATCTCAACGTTTTTTTTCCTGTAACACAAAACCACATCCGGCGGATGTGTCATATCGCAATCTCCTTCCTGCACATATTCATTTCCCCCTCCCCCAACCCACCCATTCCCGTACCCCTGCGGGTTTGTCTGCGATCGCAAACACAACTCTTACACAGCATCACTCTTTCATCTACATACACGTGAAATTTTACCTTCAGTGGGTACCCAGCTCTCGTCGAGCAAACACCTGCCAACCCTGCAAGACATACCACGCCTCCTCCTGCTTCAAATTCCTGTTCGTCACCCACACTTGTCCTCAAGGTGTCAACTTGCTCTTGCTCCTCAACGGATAAATCATCTCAAATAGCAACGGTTGGTAGTAAAATCTCAAACGGTTTTTTTCCTGTAACACAAAACCCCATCCGCCGGATGTATCATATCGCAATCTCCTTCCTGCTCATATTCATTTCCCCCTCCCCCCCTACCCCTTGCGGGTGTGTTGCGATCGCAAACTCAACTCTTACACAGCATCTCTCATCTACATACACGTCAAATTTTACCTTCAGTGGGTACCGAGCTCTCGTCGAGGAACGACCTGCCAACCCTGCAAGACATACCACGGCTCCTCCAGCTGCAAATTCCGACTTCGTCACTCACACGGAACACATCGTTTGCAACCAACTTTCTGCAAACAACAAACAGGTTTGTACTCCTTTTCCTACAACAATAGTTTAAACTTTTTTTTCAATGCATCTTGTCAATAAAAAAATAAGTAATCTAATCAACAGTCCCTCCTTAAGCAATCCGATTAACGATAATCCCATGGCATTAGTGGCGCGTGGCGCGCCGTTCATGGGGGGAAGTTTGAAAATTTGAAATTAACAACGTTCACAGAAAAAAAATTTCAAATTCTCAAATTTAACGACATCTTAAGTTTTTTTCATAGTATCGCCGTTTTATGGCGGAAAATTTGAAAAACGTTAAATGGCGGGAAATTTGAAAATTTGAAATGTACGACTATGGCGGGAAAGTTTTCAAATTTTCAAATTTTCCGCCATCTTGAAATTTTCAAGTTTCCTGCCATCAAAAAGCGACACTAGCACCACGCGACACTAACGCCATCTAGCGGCGAAAATATCGTTAATCCAATTGCTTAAGGAGGGACTATACCTACTGCGGACCTTACCGCTGCCGTAACACACCATATAGATGGTAACAGCCAGGCTTAACATTACACAATGCCAAACTGCAGTGGTTAGATGCTTTCCGCACAGGTAATGAACAGGAGCTGGCGAGGCTGTAACACGGAACAAACCCAACAGAAAGGGAACAAAACGCAGGCTTCAAATAAGCTGCTGCCCCAAAATAACATCTCGGGGTAAATTAAACTGAATGAAGGCTTTTAGCTTTTTACAAAATTGTGGATGACATCAGACAAATACATAAATAGCAGTAAATTTTAAAAATTTAAATCAATTTATAATCAACAATCGTGATAACATACCATAAACTGTTTAATGAACATAACAATATAAGAACAATTTAAACGACATTGAATATCATTAAATATAATTTCTTCCAAATGACAATTTAAAACAAGCTAAACAATATATATATATACACAAGTTAAACAAAATAAACAAGGCCTTGTATAAATAAATGCGCATAAAACAAAATCCCTACTGGCCAGACAACACAAGACCACAAACACGAAATACACATCATTACTAAACAAGACACACACCGCAAGCACGCAGCAAACATCCCACAAATATTCCCCAAACATACCACACCAAACACCTCACACCGCTTCCATACAAAAGACACACGAAAATAAAATCTACACTTTCGCGCACAATATAGACTCCACACGCCAGGCAGGAACTAACTACAGGAGCGCCGTAGAGGTATACAGCCCGGTGCACACATGGCACGCTCCAACATAAACAAACACCCACATTCAAAACAAAACACTTTATTCACAACATAAACATATAGCAGTAAACAAAGGAAAGCCATACACACACGGAAAACAGATACCAAACTACTGCAAGGGTTTCAATTGTGAGACGTGAGCTCTCCTTTCTTGACCCGTGCGGAGCTCCATTAAGCGCACAGAAACATTTTTGAAGATACTTATAATCTCGTACGGCCCTCCGTATCTAGGAGCCAACTTCGCTGCGTAAGCATTTTGCTTAGAAGATTGAGTGTACAGCTTACACAGTACTTTCTGGCCTACGGCATAAGGTGAAGGCCGTTTATTTTCATCATACCACTTCTTTACCTGGGCAAGTGACTTCTTCAAATTCCGAAAAGCGGCCTTCCACATTCTACATATTTCCTCGCGAGTAATATTCTGGGGAAGCAAATCGTCCGAACGCCAAAGGAGAGTTAGGTACATAGGCTAACATAAGCTGATGGGGGGTAACGCCATGTGATTCGTGTCGAGCCGTATTAAAGGCCAACTGCAACCGAGACAAATTAGTGTCCCACTTGATGAAAGGCTATTAATGTTGATTTGAGGTTCGTGTTAAATCTTTCGGCATGGGAAGGAGGGGGGTAATAAGGGGTGGTAGTTATAGTTTTAATGCCCCAACTAAAACAGAAATTTCTAAAGGCGAAAGAAGTAAATTGAGTGACGTTGCCTGTTACGTGTATTCGCTTTCGGAAAGGCCGACATCCATACAAACTTACTAAACAAATCTACTACGACTAACGCATACGTATTCCCCTGTGCTGAACGGGGAAAAGGGCCAATAAAATTCACAAATAATTTTTCCAGGGGTCTACTTGCCAGCTCCGATGCTAAACCCTTCCATACTGTACATTGCGCCGGTTTCGCCATTGCACAAATTTGACGCTGTCTAACACGGGAAGCAATTTCTCTATTCATGCCCGGCCACACCAAGTATTCCCGAATCTTGTCTTTGGTCTTAGCTATTCCCAAATGCCCGCCTACAGAAGATGAATGGAAATATTCAAACACCATGGAAATTGAGGCCCGCGGCAAGACAACCTTGTTCTTGCCGTCGAAGGTAGCCTGGGTCATCAAAACACCCTCCTTCAAACAATAAGGGGTAACTACCTCACCAGCCTCAAGCCGACCAATAAGGGCTTGCAGATACGGATCTTTCCTCTGATGTGTGTGCAAACCCTAAAGAAATTCCGGAAATTCACAGACGGCTAAAACATTTTCCTTTCCGCATTTACATTCTCTCGGCTCATCGAATACTCTTGTTAAGGCATTAGCCACACAATTTTCTGAACTACGTATATGTATCGGGACAAACTTAAAAGCTGAAATGCGTACACCCCAACGCGGTAACCTGCCTGCAGATCGCGGTGAGGCCAACGACCACGTTAGCGCCTGGTTATCGAGCTCAAGAGTAAACTCAACATGCTCCAGATATTCGCGGTATTTTTCTAAACCTAATACCACAGTCAAAGTTTCAAGTTCGTAAACTGAATACTTCCGCTCGGCTGGAGTAAAGGTACGTGAACTATACCCAATAACCATACGCCCCATAGGAAAATCCTGGAGTAAAACACCAGCCACCGATCCCCTGCTTGCATCGGTCTGAATGATAAATCTACGTAAAAAATCAGGGAAAGCCAACACCGAGGGATTCATTATGGCCTGTTTAAGGTCTTCAAAGGCCTGCTGCTGTTCCTCACCACACTTAAACGGAGTTTCCTTCCGCCGAAGACGGTTCAACGGTTCCGCCCGCGCTGCAAAATGCGGAATAAACTAGCTGAAAAGGTTCACCATGCCCACGTACCTGGCCAATGCCTTTACGGTTTTAGGGGGAGGAAAGTTACGTAGAACTTTGTTCCGCTCCGGATCAATCGTTATCCCAGCCAGAGATACAATATGACCTAAGAAAGAAATCTGACCTACAGCAAAGTTACACTTCTCTTTGCACAAGGTAAGGCCTGCGCACTCGAGCCGGTCAAGGACCTCCGCTAAATGTTGGCAGTGGGTTTCAATGTCGGGCGAGTCGACAACCACGTCATCTAGATAGTGATACACATATTTAAACTTGATGTCCGAAAATATTTGTTCTAATAACCGCGACAACACCTGAGCTCCAGTAGCAATTCCGAAGGGTACTCGTTGGAATTCATAAAGTCTCCATGGGACAGCAAAGGCCGTTAATGGCTTAGACGACTCCGATAAGGGTACCTGGTAGTAGGCACTATTCAAATCCAAACTAGTAAATACTTTGACACCCGCAAAATAATGCGCCGCCGAATTTAAATGTGGCATTGGTTAGGCCTCGATCTTTATCTTTTTGTTCAAGTGCCGGTAGTCCACCACTACCCTGAAATCGTCCTCGCCCTTAGGGACCAGAAATACTGGACTACTATAACTAGACGTGGACGGCCTGATCACTCCCTTTCGTAACATTTCGTCGGTCTTTTTACGAAGAATAGCCATTTTAGGTGGGGTGACACGATATGGTGGTAACTTCACAGGGGTGTCGTCTGTTAGTTGTATGTCATACTCCACCAAATTTGTTCCACCTAAACGGTCAGCAAACAACGACCCATGGTTCACACAGAGTTGTTCCAGCGAACGGCCCTGCTCTTCTGTCAAATGGGGGAAAGCATTGCTGACGTTGCATATATGGTGACGTAGCCCGCCACTCTCCTACAAAGGTACTTTGTTGATGATTTTACCGCACTGAAATGCAACTGGTTCGGAAGGGGCAAATGCAAAGGTGATTTCCCCATCCCGAAAATCAAGCCTTAGGCCGACTCTAGTCATAAAGTCCGAGCCTAAAATCAGTCGAAATGGCAGGTCCGGCAGAAGATAGAAATAGTGTTTCCACGTAAAACGCGAAATACGTATGGTCAACAGAACCTTGGCTTTCACCTGAAATTTATGACCATTTACAGACACGCACCCAACGCTACACTGCCGCGGTTTGCCCGAGAATCTAGTAAGATAGCTATAATAAAACCCCTCGTGTACCAAAGAGCAGGAACTTCCCGAGTCCAAGAGAGCGACTAACTGTCGTTTCCCAACAGTCACCTGTACTGTCGGCTTCAAATCAAAGGGCTTGGCTATTATCCGATGGAATATCTGACAACAGGCAGATATTCCGCAAGGGGCTCGTTGTCAATCTTGGCGTCTTTGACTGTCTACACCCGCGGGTAGTAAAACGCCACTACGCCTCCTGGCTACCGTGCATTGTCTAACCAAATGCTCAGGAGAACCACATCTAAAGAAAGATCCTGGCGAGCGAAAACTATCTCGAGCTAAATCTCCTCGGTTAGTCTGCCGCGGCTCAAATCGAACACCATGCGGAGGCACTTGCAATGATTCGCGGTTTCGTGCCGCATTTGACGCCTCATACCCTGCCAATGTCGGCAATAGCCCCTCTATATCTTTAAACGTAGCATGACAAGAGCTAAATACCAAAAGAGAACGTACCTCCGGGGTCAACCCCGTAATAATGATGTCACAGACCTGCCGTTCGCTATCCGGCAACCATAGTATACGCGCAAACAACCCTGCTCATGTACTCGGAGAAAGACTCTCCTAACCCCTGGGGTTTCAAATAATGATCTTGAATTAATGTATGTAACTGCCGACGTGGAATGAAACACTTCAATACACTGTCATGCAATTCAGAGACTGGATCAACACTTCCCTTAATACGCATCATTATACTGCACACCGCGTCACCCCCTTTTGACATCACTACTTCAAGCAGCTGCAAACCGGGAACTTCGCATAACTCAGCGCAATCCTTAGCTCTTACCAGGAACTTCAGAAATTCAAGAGCTGTAAGAACATCAACAGCCTTAAAGACTTGATGAGGTTCAACCAACTGTTGTAAGGGATGAAGTAACTTTAGCGGTTTAAAGGCCAGCATTTGAGACGTCACAGTTGGTGTGACAGTAGACGACTCGGCCCGATCCCCTTTCTGAGCAAGCACTTCTAAATATCTCCTAAACTGCCCCTTCAGCTCGGCTAAGTCAACCACGAACTTAACCTTAGGACAATATTTTTGGAAATATTCAATCCGCTGCACATAATGCAAGATCCTGGCCATCAAACGCCTCGCCTGCGCTTTAGAAAACCCCGAGCCAATACTCGAATCGGAGAACAACTCTTCAAATTCCAGCCGTGTGGCCTCACATAATGATAGTGATTCAGTTACCAATAAATGTTTGTCCGGCAACACGACATAATCGTTATCCTTCACGCTACGAAGTGCGTCTAATAGGGCCGGAACGTCTGCCGACGACAAATCATCGCGTCCACAAATCCCCAACTCAAATAGTATTTCGTTCTTACATAACAGCTGAAAGTCACTCGACATGGTTAATCAAAACAATAATCCAATTCTCAATTTAACTGCCCCACTCGACCATAAGATAACCACGCTCTGCTACCATTTATTGCACCATAGGGGCATAGGTACAATCGTGAGAGGGGGGGGGGGGAATTGAAGAGAAGAGACCATTAAAGATTTCAAGAACTATAACATTTATGGATCAATAAATTATACATTTGTTAACAGGAATGATTAATCGGCATAGCAAACCTTTAAACAGAAATGGAAGCCGAAACACACAATAGAAATACAGGTGAAAACAAAACCAATTTACATAACCCCATTCAATTTCCCATCAAAGCGAGGAGTTGGGCAGTCTTTGGGCCTATCTGAAAGCGCCTAAATGATTCGCGTGGATATCCTGCTTACAAAGAAGATAGACAGAACTGTAAGCAGCATGTTACTTAAATAAAACACAACTGTTGACTTTGAGTTGACTCAGCATTATTAATCATCGTTTACAATGTTTTTCACACTTGCACCACGTACATAATGTTATATACCTACACAAAACATATACTGGATGAAAAATAGCCTAAAGCTACCTACTGAATTCAAAAGCTTTAGGGTGGAATTTTGCTTTTACCTTTACTGAAAACTTATGACTACTCAGTTTGCGACAACATATTCCTCAGCACTTCATGACACTTCATTTTACAGGGGGAATCCACAAAACCAAATGAAATATTAAAAATGATAACCCTAAAACAGCACTGTAAGTGAAATATATGAAATACGTAACCTTAAATCAGCATTGTAAAGCAACTTTGCTATAGTCTACAGTTTTACATGCAGCAACATAACACACTTCCTCTAAACTACAGCTACACATTTAAATTACAAAGACAAAAGCTAATGTATAAATACAAGTAGCATACTACTTACATGAAACAAACTGTTGGTGTTGCAGCTGTCACTAATTGAGTTCACTCGTAATTATTGTCCTTCATTATTCACACTATTTAGCATGTTATACATACACCGGCAACTAACTCACATAACGCTGCAATTTATAGTAATTAAATACTAACTTTACAAGCTTTACGTTGCAATTTTCCTTTTATTTTAACTGAAAGTTTCTCATTTTTAATTTGCATCCGGGAATGCAACAGTTACGGGACATTGTCATGTTTGAGGTTAGGTACTATATGAAAAATAACATACACTACTGGAACAGTTTTTCTTCAACAACCTCTCACCACTGAAATTATGACACAAATTGTACTTTCAAACAGATAAATTAACCACACTATACGGTTAATGTAGCCATAGTCTGCACCATAGGGGCGTAGGTACAATCGTGAGAGGGGGGGGGGGAATTGAAGAGAAGAGACCATTAAAGATTTCAAGAACTATAACATTTATGGATCAATAAATTATACATTTGTTAACAGGAATGATTAATTGGCATAGCAAACCTTTAAACAGAAATGGAAGCCGAAACACATAATAGAAATACAGGTGAAAACAAAACCAATTTACATAACCCCATTCAACTTCCCTTCAAAGCGAGGAGTTGGGCAGTCTTCGGGCCTATCTGAAAGCGCCTAAATGATTCGCGTGGGTATCCTACGGGTTACAAGAATTACTTGTTACAAGGTTACATTTAATTCATCCGCGTTAGAAGCACCTCCCAGGCAAGTAACGGTCAGAAAGCCAATCTGTAATACACGGCCTGAGCCTTAGTTAAAACAAAACAACGGGACCACTTACCCTTCACGCCAAGAGAGGGGAACACCGACTGACTGTCCCTACAGCGGAGAGACCGAGAGGAAACCCAAAGAAAAAACGCTAGCGCATCCCAGCGGGAAAAACAAGAGTCGCGAAACAAAAGGAGGTGCCTCAATAAAACAAAGTAAGTGCGATCAGCGCAATACTTAGATGAAACACAATAAACATGAACACGTGGAGAGTGCACGGCACAGTCAACACGTTATTAGATTTATTCCCGTTCCCTATACTGCCCAAATAAAAGTTTTTAAACACTCGCTTTGCTAATATGAAGACAAACTTACATAGAAATTATTATAACAAACAACATCTCAAAGGCATAGAAAACAATACGAAGGATAGCGTGTGGAAACACCTCAGAAATCTGGACCAACAGCCGGCGCCATTTCTGTACTACTGGAACGCCAGTGGCAGGTCCGTTAATCCAGAGGGTCCTGGTCCTAACGTCACTCGAATGTTTCTAGGATTCTCCACTAGTAACCGCAACACTTTGTTTCGTTTTGATTGCTGTCAATGCAGAGAAATTCCACTCATACAAATAAATAGACGGAAATGGAAGAAGGTGCGTAATGGCAATATCACTAAGCCCAGTGTACTCTTGGCATGCATAACACCAGAAATTACAAATTGGTACGTTTTCGATTTTTATTTTTGGTGAACTGTAAACGGACGTTTCCAGAAGACTTTCTTTTAATTTTACGGCAAGATCATAGAAATGGTGGTACAAAACATATTGTGTATTATCTTCTTTCTCAACTTTTGAAAAGTATTTTAAATACTGTAACCCGAGATATCGCAGGAGGAATTTGATTATTTCCAAAAGTCCATCAGAAACACCAACTTTATTTTGTTCGGAAAACTGCAATATTGCCTTTATTAAGAGAATAAGCCAAAATAAAACTTTCTTACAAATTTCCTTCACTTTGAAAACTTTAGAAATATTTTAAAATGTTTGTGTCAAAACCATGGAGTTGAAGACTGTTGAATATATCCGCCAAGTAAGCCAATTCACAAATCCACACTTCATCTTTAAAATACTTTACAAGTTCAATTTCAATTTCGTAAGGAAACATTTTACCTTATTTATCAGTTCAATAAGACGAGCCAAAACACATTCTTGTGATAAACAGCACACCTCCGTGTGAAAAAATTTGGAAGTATGTAGGTGCCATCTTCTCACACTTTTTTTCGGAAATACGTTATTTCAGTACACGTGACTTTAATAAATTGCGTAACTTTATAGCAATGTTCAATATTTCGTGTAATTCGAGAGCCATTTGTTTTTGCTTCCTAGTGTTCTCTGTGTATAATGGCTACTGATTCCGAGGTCAGAGGTTCAAACACGGTCCACAGTGATGGTTTTTAATGTGCTTAAAAATGACAACCCCATGTCAGTATATTTACTGGCTTGTAAAATAACTGTGGGACAATATTCCGGCACACCAGCAGCGCTGATATGATCCTGGCAATTGATAGCGCTGTTAACAAACGGAATATATTTTTTAAATCTGTGTATATTGCAATGCAGCCAATTCTTTTTAAATTTTATTTTGCGAATACGAGCAATAAGTCTGCTTTTTTAACTGTCAAAGAAGTAGCACCATATGTGGACAAACTTACACATCAATCCCACGACAAATTTAATTTTAATGTTATAAAATTTGAACAATTTTAATATCCTCTCCCATTATATGTTTTGGTAATTGTTTACATCCTAGAATTTCATCAGCAATAGCACCTTTTCAAATGTCAAGATGCCGAACATATATAAGTAGCTCAGCATCAGACACACTAACTGATTCATCGATTTGAATCGCAAATCTTTTGTCCGTTTTAGTATTTTCTAGTATGTTGTCAACGATATCTTACGCATATAATGAATTTCATGCCCTTCACTTGTGTCAGAATTTGGAATTATTTTGATTACTTGGCGGAATTTTTGTGTAACATTTTATCTGTAATAATTATAGAACCAGGAATAATAAGAGACGCAACTGTGGTATCAGATGATTTATTTTTTGCAACTGGCAACGCTAACTCATACGATAACTTCAGTGAGTGCCACGTTTGTTGGTTTTTAAAATTATGTATTATGTTTGAATTTTCATCTAAATTTTCTGCTTTGCACCTGGAAAATTCAAGTGACTTGTCTTTATAATCACCATGATTGGTTATTAGAATTTGTGCAGCAGGGATGATTTTATAGAATTATTTGACAGGGGTTGATTGCAAACAATACAGAAGGGAAGAGGTGGATCACATATACTTCATAGGAATGCATATTTCATATAAGATTCACTGCAATATCTCTATTTCACATTCCTCCAGTTTTTGACTTCCTCATAGATGGTTCAAGTTCAACACTATTTTCTCCGATGACCCATGATGAAACACACGTTGTCACACATCATTTTTCCTTGCGGTGGTCCAACACAATCGCCACCATCACTTGCTTCATTGATTTTACATTTTCCTCTTATTACGAATTTATCCACCTTACAACAAAAGTTAAACATGCAGTCTCCTACCAGAAAACTAATAATCAGTGTTAGGATTTGTAGGTGCGAACCTTTTTTCTTAGGGTAAATTTAAGCTCTTTGGAAAGATACCACAGTGTGAAGTTTTGTTTCTAGTTACCAAAAGAGGCATTTTTTCTTGCACCTTTTTCCCTTTTGAGGTACCTTTGTCCCTTTTTCCCCAACCATGCCCATAATCCCCTTTTCCCCTTTTTTCTTTTAAGTTTCCTTCCATTTTACTCTATATGATTTTAATCAATATAAAATATTTAACTTCTAATTAACATCTCCTCAGCTTGCTGTGAACATGTGAAGAGTAGGCCTATCTCTTTCAGTAAACGCTGTGCGGGAATTGGAAGCACACCTACAACAATGGAAAATTATTCTGTACGACAAATCCTCTTTCTCTTGCTTTACGGCTTTAAAGCAGCCCACAATAATGCAACTGACAATGACTCATTGCCATTGTATATCATTCTATTCTTTTAATTTCACTAGAATCAGTATCCCACTGTTCGTGAATGTCAGTTTGTTACTGTGACAGACGTCATCTGTTCGCGCGGATTCCAAGGTCCCGCAGAGACAGCAGTAATCGTACACACATAGTTCCAAGAATTGACTCTGGGTTCTGCTCAAAGCTACTAGAAATCGCTGAGACTGCAGTTCCAGCATGAATGAGACCATACTGGTAATTTTTTAAAAAAAATTTAATTAAATTAATTAATTTAATTAATTGTCGCGGTCTTATATAAGAGTGTGGACAGCAAGTAAATGAATTCTGTAAGCCACATTGAGTTAGCAAGTGAACTGGTGTTAATCCTTTGTTACATTACTAAACGAGTGTATTACCAGATTTTACCATGCCAAAGGTGTCCAGTGCTCGACTTATTGTTCTAGCTCAGTAATTCAAACAAGATTTCATAGACACAGATGTAACTGTTATTCGAAGTACTCTTTGCAATTCAGGAATTTTGTTAGATGAAAAACACCAGCGAAATCGCACCAAACAGCACATTTCCAGTGCTAAGCATCAAATGAACAAGACTCTTCAGGCAAACAAATTGTGGCAGCCTCTATTATTAAGTGCATTTCAACAGAGTTCTTCGAAAAGCCAAAATTTTAAGGAAATCAGCACTGAGTTTCGTGCAGCTCTTATACAAGCAGGAATTCCTCTCAATAAGCTGAACCATCCAGTCTTCAAGGGTTTTCTTGAAAAATACACAGAGATGTCAATGCCGAATGAGAGTGCTTTCAGAAAAAAATACATGGAGCCTGTTTACCAAGAAACCATATAAAGAATCAAGGAGAAAGTGTCTGATTATGATGTGGGAATCATTGTGAATGAAACCATAGACTCAATGGAACGATATGTTTTGAACATTTTAGTTTTTCCCTTAGCAGGGGAGAAAGTTAAGCCCATGTTGTTAAAGATGTATGAGCTGCAGAAAGCCAATGCCAGTACAGTAATGCAATTGATTATGGACTTTTGTCAAAAACCCTAGCCTCCTGGTATCGAGTTTGAAAAACCTTCTTGTGGTTACGGACCAGGCTCCATACATGGTTTCAGCTGTTAACAAATTGAAGTGTTTATTTCCTAAGTTGAAGCATGTGACATGCTTGGTTCATGTCCTTCACAAGGTTTGTGAATCCATAAGGAACAAATACGACATCGCAAATCAGTTCATTTCTGCCCTCAAGAAGATTCTACTGAAAGCTTCGAATCGTGTTGTGATCTATAAGGAAACCACTGGCCTGCCCCTTCCAAATTTCCTGGTCATTACTTGCTGTGGATCTTGGATCGAGTATGCTGCTGTGTTGTGTGAGAATTTTAACAAAATTAAAGAGTTTGTGCTTTCTTTGGATCCAGCGGACGCAGGTGCAATTTCCAAGGCACAGTAACCTTTGTTACTGGAGAAAATACATAATTTGCAGATAGAACTATATTGTGTCATTAGTTACAATGACCTGACTGCAGCTGCTAAACTATTAGAAGAACAAGGTTTGGAAAAGGAGAAACAGTGAGATATTCTTATTTCCGTGAGACAGCAGTTTGATGGTTTTGCCAAAACAAACTTGAGTTTAGTCTTCAGAAGAATACATACACTGTGCATTTGGCCACATCTGCATAATTGCCATTCCGAGAGATTACAAGATTTGCCCCACTGGTTTCTGTGGATGTAAAAATAATCTCTAGCATCTACAAAGACAATCTATGTCCCAATAGAAACAGACTTACTTTTCAAAATGTGGAGATGCTAAGTGTCTTGAAGTATAACAGCTTCATGTATTTCCTTCTTCTGGTGAGTGATAATTTGATGTGCTTGTTTGTAATTCAATAAAGTAGAATAGAGGAAAGACAAATTGTTGAATTAGTTGAACAAACCACCATCATATTGTCCCTCTTTTACCTTATTTGAGCAGCAGCAGCAGCGGCGGCGGCAGAGGTGGCGGCGGCGGCAGCAGCAGCACCAGTAGCGGCGGCGGCAGTGGCAGCGACAGCAGCAGTAGTAATAGTAATAGTAGTAATGATAGTAATGGTAGTAATAGTAGTAACAGTAGTAATGATGATGGTGGTGGTGGCAGTGGTGATGGTGGTGATGGTGGTGGTGGTGATGGTGGTGGTGATGATGATGATGATGATGATGATGATGATGATGATGATGATGATGATGATGATGATGATGATGATGATGATTTCTGCTCTATGTTTAGGGTCACTGTCTTATTGATGGTAGTAATCTGGGTTTAAATGCAAGCTGTCAACACTCTTTTTATAAACAGTTTTGTAGTTTTTCGTTTAGGACCTTCAACTATTGAAATCTGTTCATGTTGCCTAGAACAAAAAGAAGTTACCCAATACCAGATGGAGCCATACCATATTCCTCCAACACCGTGCTTTGCAATGGTTTGGGCTCAGGCTCAGTATTTGGTCTTCTCCACACCAAAATTCTGCCACCATTTATAAATATGTTAAATTTACTTTTATCTATGAACAGTACTTTGTCGTAGATTTGTTTTTTAATTAACATCCTCCAACGTAATGTCATAACAGATGGTGAATTAATGAAACGTGTGCAATGATGCTCAAATGAGCCCGAGGTCCATGGAGCTTTAAGTTACCCGACATTTGTCGCTCAGGATAAGGGAAAACCTCGGAAAAAACCTTACCCGGATAACTTACTCCAAGCGAGATTCAAACTCGCGACCTCTTAAACATGAGGCAGACACGCTGTCGCAGAAACTTATGTTCTTGCTTATATGCTTCAAGCAAATTCAAGTATCAATTTCTTGTTGATCTATGGTTTTCTTGTAGATACCCTAGCTCCATAACCTGCACTACTTAGAATATAGTCAACAGCCCTTGTTGTGGTTTCCTTCCTGAACTGATCATTAACATACACAAGGCAAAATAGAAGCTGTCAATTTAGTATCTTTTCTTACCAACCTTATTAAGTAATTGTTTAATCTTTACGTTTGCTTGTGGACAACTCTTGTTTCTCCGTTAATACTATTTTTACTTTCTCTACTACGTATAGTAAGTAGAAGTGTTTTCTTCCACCCAAAAATTCGATGTCGAGATTTTTCCGGAAATATGTTTTAAGGCCTCCTGATTCAAAAAAAAAAAAAAAAAAAAAAAAAAAGCATTTTTAGAAAAAGGTCTGTGTGTGTCTCCGTGGGTGTATGTGTGTATGTGCGCGCGCGCGTGTGTGTGTGTTAGACTGTGAACAGCATAACTCAAAAAGTCGGTTAAAAACTAAAGTTGGTTTTAAGCTGGAATATTTTTCAAAAATTTTCATTTTCTGGAAAATGGCTCTAACGATTTTGATTAAAATGCCATATGCTTTACACATTTTATGACAAATAAAATCTATGAATCGAATTTTCTGGTTATAGCCCATGTAGTCCTGTTTACTCTGGATGACTTCTGCATAACTGGTAAACCGTAAGAGATAGTCCAAATATTACTGTACAAAAAATGTAGATATTGCTAGAACACACAATTTATGTCCGAATATATTTTTTGTAGAGTGAATCATTTATGAGCTATTCCTTGTTATTTGTGTGAGTTTTTGGAAAACTGAAAACTTTCATGAAATGGAACATCATTATTTACTTTTTATATGTTAGTCATGCAAAGATAACAGAATTTGAAAGCTTTAAAAGATTTTACCATCATTCAAAGCGTACTGTATTCCTGTGTTCCCCTTGCATTTACAAGGAAATAAGCAATTAGAGAGTTTCTGCAAATGTTTATCTCAACTAACATGAATAAGATATAGGGATAGAAGTTTGTAAGAATGGTTAGTACAAGAGTAGAAAAAGTGATGTGAGTGCAGCACATTAGATCTTTTTTTCTCTATATATTGCGTTATTATGGTGTGCATAGTTCTCTGACTTCTTCCAATAATATCAGGAGTTTCTGAAACTGGTCTTCCATTTTGATATTGGGAGATAACTGTTTACCTTTCCTCTGCAGTAATTTCTTTATTTATGCGGCTCATTTAACTGTTGCACAACATTCACCACATACCAGAACCAACACGGAAGATGTGCAAGTTGTCACTGAAGATGTTCCTTGCCGCAATGAGTTCCTTAGTGGTTTCTATATTTATATTTCTAGTGGTGTATGAATACCCTTTTACCCCCTCAATTAGTGTCAGAATTCACGAAGCATATTTATTTAATACTTTAGACTATGTTACTACTATACTGTTTATTTAGTGGTGTAGCCTTCGAGTTAATATCTTAGCGCTTTCATTTAATTTAATATTAAAATATCACCAATCAATTTTAATTATAATGCTGTAAGAATACTTATTTTCATGGCCGTACATATATTGCATCAGCTAACTTCAGCTACAGTGACCATAGCGAAATAAAAGACCCACTCCAGTTTTTGTTTTACTACTCCTACTCCTGTTCCTCCTCCTCCTCCTGCTGCTGCTGCCGCCGCTGGTGCTGGTGCTGCTGGTGCTGCTGCTGCTATTGGTGGTGGTGGTAGTGCTGCTGCTGCTGCTGGTGCTGCTGCTGGTGCTGCTGGTGGTGCTGCTGCTACTGCTGGTGCTGGTGCTGCTGGTGCTGCTGCTGGTGCTGCTGGTGCTGCTGGTGCTGCTGGTGCTGCTGGTGCTGCTGCTACTGCTGCTGCTGCTACTGGTGGTGGTAGTGCTGCTGCTGCTGGTGCTGGTGCTGGTGCTGCTGGTGCTGCTGGTGCTGCTGCTACTGCTGCTGCTGCTACTGGTGGTGGTGGTAGTGCTGCTGCTGCTGGTGCTGGTGCTGCTGCTGCTGGTGCTGCTGGTGCTGCTGCTGGTGCTGCTGGTGCTGCTGCTGGTGCTGCTGGTGCTGCTGGTGGTGCTGCTGGTGCTGCTAGTGCTGCTGCTGCTGGTGGTGGTGGTGATGCTGCTGCTGGTGCTGCTGTTACTGGTGCTGCTGGTGCTGGTGCTGCTGGTGCTGCTGCTGGGGCTGCTGGCGCTGGTGCTGCTCTGGTGCTGCTGCTGCTGCCGCTGCCACCGCTGCCGCCGCTGCTGCCGCTGCCACTGCTGCTGCCGCCGCCGATGCTGCTGCTGCTGATGATGATGATGATGATGATAACATCAACAACCATAAAGATGTGGTTAAACATAATATGTAATTTAACACACCTGCTTCTTCATGAACAAGGCAATGGAGCTGCGCAAGCAAAAAACAGACAAAAGAAAAATTTGATGCGTTGCACTCACATAACTCTCTCTACTCAAACTCTTATTCCTATATCTTCTTTGTGTTAGTTGAGATAAACATTTGCAGAAATTATCTTATTGTTTATTTTCTTGTAGGCGCAAGGAATTATGGGAATACAGTATGCTTTGAGCGATAGTCAAGTTTTTTAAAGCTTTTAGATTCCATTCTCTTTGCACAATTAATGTATAAAAAATGAATAACTGTTATATTTGACAGAAGTTTAAGTTTTCCAAAACTCACACAAATAACAAGGTATATCTCTGAAATGGTTCACTCTACAAAAAAATTTATTGAGAGATAAATTTATTTAGGCATAAGTTGTGTAAATAAGGAAAATTGATGCTATTAACAGTTATTGAGAATGAGCTGGAGACAACTTGAAAACCTGGGGCAGTTTGTGCAAAAAGAACGTGCAACATTACTAAGATAAGTGAAGTTTTTAGTTTCTAATTTGTTCTTACTTTAGAATAAATTGTGTATTTTAGCAAGGTCTACATTTTTTTAACAGTAAAGTTTAGTCTATCTATTGCGGTTTACCAGTTATGCAAAAGTCAGCCAGATTAAATTCAACTACAGGGGATATAGCCAGAAAATACAATATATACATTTCATTTGTCATAAAAATATCTCAAACACATGGCATTTTAATCAAAATCGGAGCCATTTTCAAGAAAATCAAAATTTTTTTAAAAATGTTCCATGTAAAGGGTAGTTTAGGTTGAAGCAATTTTCGTCAAAATTTTTGTGTCCCATCCTTGAAGGACATTAAACTTAAATACCAACTTTGGTTGTTAAATGACTTTTTGTTTTTGAGTTAGGCTGTCCACAGACTGACAGACACACACACCCATCTTTTTCTAAAATGCCTTTTTAGGATTCAGGGGGCCTCAAAACATATATTTCCAGTGAAATATTGACATTGAATTTTTGGGTGGAATGCAATACTTCCTCCACTTTGCTATACGTAGTAGAGAAAGTAAAAAAGGAACAGAGTATTTTACCCCTATTCACCCATCTAAAGCCTATGTAATAAAGGTAGGTATTCGTGTTCCACTCCTACATAAGTCTTTTAGCAGATTATGAAACTTTCGATGCTTCAGAGAAGAAGATCAAATTTTGTTAACATTCTTAGTAGCATCCATTACCTATTTTGCATTCACAATCTTTCTACACAGATGGATAATGCAATGGGAGAAAACATACACTTTTTGGCATTTGTAACATTTTAAATAATTGTTTTGATCTTCCTATTAGACTCTTCATTTCCTCAATCATTACTGGAGCACCATTCGTTGCCACTGACACCAGCCTTTTCAAGTCTAGATCTTGTTTGAGTCAGCTGTATCTTTCAATGTTCAGAACAGTTCCTCTCCAGTTGTTTGTTCCTTAAGGGTTACAAGCTTCAAAAGATATTCATGTACTGAAAGTTTCTCATTTACACCACAAATGAAAATTACTAATTGAGCCTTGTCGTTTAGGTCTATTGTTCCATCCAGTGCTAAAGAGTAGTTTACAAAGTCATTAGCTTTGTTTTGAATATCATTTTCAATTACTTCTGTAATGTTTAACACTAATCTTGAAAGTGTTAGGAGACAAACATATGTTCTGAAAAATATCTGCTTGTTTAGGATATATTATTTAAGTAACATGACATAAACAACATTTTATAAACTCACCATCTGTAAAAGGTTTCACTACTCTTCTGATTTTCCAAGATATAATGATAGCTTGCAAACAATTGCTTTTGAATCAAAGTCGGAGTTTGAATATCATGTCTATCACATTTGCTGGTGTGTGCTTCTGTCCATCTTAAAGCTGTTGTCCATTGCTGCCCTACAAAAACAAACAAGAAGGAAGGAAGAAGAAAAGACGTGGAAGGGGACTTCGGCACATCGACCTCAGAGATCTTTCGTGCCTGTGTCCCAAAGGGGCATCCACCGGGAGGGAGGGGTGAGGGGACAGGAGACAGAGGGCGGTCAGACCACAGGAGAGCAGGCACAGCAGAAGGCAGGACCCTTACATTTTTCCAGTTAGAAACTGCCTGACACCAGCCAGTACATTGGTCCCACCGGTTTGCACAGAGCACTGCCTGCAGGGACCCTTCTGTGGCTCAAGGGCCTCGGTGTGGACGTGACCCAGAGCCCTGCTGCCATGACAGGGGATGGAGTCACTCAGAGCATTTTAATACACCATGCTGAACCTGAACACCCGCTGACACTTTCTACCCTGAAATAGACCAAGCGGATGAAGGGATAAATAAAATAATTAGTGAAGTGAAATGGAAGGAGAGGAAATTCAGGAGATGAAAGTAACCTACCCAGAATTTGCCTGGCTACTCGGGAACACCCCCGTAAATACCCATGGGTCAGGTAGGTAGGTAGGTTGCAGAATCAAATCCACAACCTCCTTAATGCGAGCCTCACACATTACCACGGAACCATCTCACTCAGTAAAACAAACCAAATGAGCATAATAATAATCCACCTCGTGAATTTATATAAACCTATAGTTATATACTTAGGAAATCAAGTTATTATAACTTACATTTGAACAGGGGGTCCCTAATATCTCACATTATGCCACAATATGAGCTACTTTAATTTACATATCAATTCAGCACTAAATGTAACTCATGTTGTAGCATAATTGTTGTGCATATTACTGCTGTTGACACTCATTAAAACTTTGGTGCAAAATAAACATTTCACATTCTTGTTTTGACTGATGAAAAATATTTCTCCACCCATTCAGCTCTTAATGAACATTTCCGTAATTTTGAAAAAATTTCTGTCAATAGGGCATGCACTATTCAGATAACAGACTGATATTGCTGCCTAAAATAGGGGAAGGGTTGAACAAATAGAGAGATGTGACATGCACATTCTGTCACAGGACAGGTGCTGTCTTATGAGACCAAAATTAGAGATGCCTGCTGTACAATCTTTGCTTACAAGAGCATTTTCTCGAGGCAGTGCAGAAGAAAAGTCTGAAGTGAAACAAATGGATAGGTTTATGCCAAACATTCATATAACACAAACAGTTAAGACAAAAACTAGAACATTTAATAGGAAGTTAAATTTCTCAGAAGTGCAAAAAGCACTACTGGTTATGTGACTGAGAATTCAGTAACATCTTGTAGTTATTGTTTTCCAGTTCTGCTCTTTGCTGGACTCGAGAAGAATTCTGAGCCATGTGTGGGGTTTTTTGTATGGTGGACTTCATTACAGAAAACAAATTATATGCTATGTTTGGTGAATTTGTCAAACTGCTGCGAGTGCTGTTAACTATATTGATGTCTACTGCAGAAACATAATGCTGTTTCTCTACTCTAAGAGAAACGCAAAGGTAATTGATATATTTTCAAGGCATGGGCATCGCGAAGGGGGGGGGGGGGGGGGGCGGCCCCCCTGGAAATGAATGATTTAAATGTCAGCCAATTACTATTAGACTATTGTTTTAATTTGATGCAAAGAATATTTCCTCAGGATACTCGTGCAAAACAGATGCTTGATTGTTTGATAGCGTTTGCGTTACAAATGAGGTCAGTGATTTTATTCACATTTTTAATGTAAATAGGGATTTTCAATCAGTTGGTACATACCTTTACTAATTACTGTGTCAACAATGGCTCCGTAACGACAGTTATAAATGTTTATTTTGTTCTCATCAAGTTGTACAGCACCGCAAAGGTACAATGTTTTTATTTTTGCACAAATTTTTACAGTCCAAGTCAATCAGAATTCTTACCGACAGACATTTAAAACACGAAACCTACAATATATTGTATACTAATGTAATCAAATTAATAATGAGCAAGATACTTATTTTATACAGTATTGCCCACAGTTTCCAATTGCTGTGTTTACATTATATGTAAGTGTATTGTGACACTGCAGTATACAGTGAAGGCATGAGTACAAAGTAACAAAACACACACACATGCGTGCATAAGTTCTTATGAAAGCAAACCAGGAAGACGAAACTACTAACCACCTGGGCAAGCGCGCGAGTAACTTAACCCGGCTCGGCAATGATGAACAAACACGTTTATAAACATTCCACACATAAACATTGACGGAATAGATAGTGCAGCAGGCTTGATTTAGTCATTAACAATCTTGCCAGTTGGTAACTTGCCACAGTAACACTGAGGTCTTTATTCTCCGCGCCCACTCTTTTGGTTAATAACATGGATATACGGCATTACTTTAAACGCCAGAAAATAGCAGATAACACAGAAGAAAAGAGTAATTTGCTCCTGCTGCACCAAGTTGTGAATTGTGGTGTTAGTGACAGTGCTAGTTCATCACAGTATCACAGTCAGCTAAAAGTGGTACGGGCATTTGATCAACATATGAAAATTCTACAGAACTCGAACCCTCTATTACTTACAGTTCAAATTGAGATGTGGGACGATACCTGGACGTGGCTCCTCTCGCATCTCTAACAGATGACGACAGGGTAAAATTAATAACAGAACCTTGGACACCAGGTAACAATTTTCACAATGACTTACAAAAAGGACCAAAACGACCTTTTATTTATAACTGGAACATGAAAAATACAAATCTTGGCTGGTATTTCTGTATTCTGTATTCTTTATTTCTCCAATTGTAAAACATTTACAAGGATCATCAAATTCGATGTACATACAATACAAGTTATTTACATAAATATGAGACTAGTTGAGAATATTGGGAAGTGCAATATACCATATTTTATCAATTTTTGTACTCTTCTACAGAGTAAAATGCCTTTTCTAATAGATAAGATTTAATATTCTTTAGTTTGATTTTTTCATTTGTTATCTGTTTAATTCTAGATGGTAGATGGTTGTACAGATCTTTGCTACTATTTTCTATGCACTTATTATTTAGACCACCTATAAGTCTATTTCTAAAATAATTTTCTTTTGTTCTGGTGTTATATTTATGGATATTACTGTTTTTGTGTTGATTATAACTTTTTAATGTGAGTTTAGTACATTCATATATATATATAAGGAAGGCAACGTTAGAATATTTAGTTTTTTAAAAGCATTTCTACATGAATCTCTTTTTTCTATTCCTGCAATTAAGCGTACTGCTCTCTTTTGCAGCCCAAACAGCCTTAGAAGTAATGTTTTATGTGTTGTGCCCCATAATACCACTCCATGGTTTAGGTGTGAGTGAATGAAGGCATAGTATACTTGCTTGACACTTCTTTTATCTATTATTTGTGTTATTTGTTTTAGTACATATAAACCTGAATTAATCTTGCTTATGACTTTTCCAGCATGCATATTCCATTTCAAGTTACTGTCTATTATTAATCCTAGGAAATTTGTTTTATTTACTTGTTGAATTTCTCTGTTTTCTATTTTTATCTTTATATTTGTATTTGTTTGTTTTTTGTTACCGAGACTAATTTGCATCCACTCTGTTTTGTTTGCGTTTAATACCATACCTAAATTTTCTAGATGTTGACTGACTTTTTCTAGTAGAGTATTTACCCTAATTTGTAGCTCTATTTCTGTTTTTCCTGTAACTATAATCGTAGTGTCATCTGCATAACCTATCGCTATTCCCCCAGCTTCTTGAATTATTTTAAATAAACTGTTTATGTAGAGTAAGAATAGATACGGTCCTAATTTTGAGCCTTGTGGTACTCCATGTTTTACTTTTTTGAATTGTGATCGAATTTTTGTTAGCTTTCCACTTACATTGTGTATTATTTCAATGCATTGTTCTCTATTTTGTAAGTAAGAGCCAAGCCACTTTAATGGTGTGCCTCTAATTCCATAGTTTTCTAACTTTGTCATCAATGTTTCTATGTTAACGCAATCAAAGGCCTTAGAAAGATCAAGGAATATTGCGATTACATATTCCCTTCTATTTAGAGCATTTATAATAATGTCATTTCCTTTACAAATTGCTTCTATCGTAGACTTTTTCTTTTGAAACCCAAACTGGTATTCTGATAAAATTTGAAACCTATTACAGAAACTTTGTAGCTGTACGAGAAACAATCCCTCTACTGTTTTAGAGAAGGTTGAGCATAAAGATATAGGTCTATAATTTTCCATTTCTAGTTTAGAGTTTTTTTTCTTGTAAATTGGTCTAACTACAACTTGTTTTAAATTATTGGGAAATATTCCCGAATTGAAAGACTGGTTAATTGAGTGAGTTAGTATGTCTGTAATTTCATATTTGCAGTATTTGATTATCTCATTTGTAAATTCATCCAACCCACTGGATCTTTTGTTTTTTAATGAATTTATCTGTGCAAGAAATTCATCCTCATAAATTGGCCTAAACACCATAGAGTTACATACATTTTTTTCATTTATCGGCACATACTGGATTTGTTTTAATCCTAATTTTGTTACAATGTTTACATAGTGTTCATTGAAATGGTCAGCTATCTTTATAGGGTCTTGAATCACTTGACTGTTAATTTCAATGGACATATTTTCCTGCCATTTTTGTTTGTGTTCCTTATGTATTGAGTTTACAATGGTATACTCGGCACACATACGGAGAGTGATCTGCTGGCACTGTGTGCTATTTAGGCCAGTTGTACGGAGAGGTGTTTAGGGTTCATTCATAGTCAAGCCATTTACCAAATTCAAAGATATGCATGCTTCGTGTGAAAATCATATCAAGTTGAGATGGTATCACGTGCGTAATAAGATATTTACAATTTAAATAGATATTTCCATATATTAGAATAAGTTTCATATAGTACAAGAATTCAATGCAAGAACAGGCAGCGACATACTGACGCCGGAAGTAATAAAACTATACCAGGTGAGTCAGCTGCCCCTTATTCTCGAGTTTTATGCAATCCGCATTTTATACTCCAACATGAAAACATCGACCCCATTACTAGGTTCTACCCACGTATTTAACATGGATGATTAACACTCGATGAAATTAGTGCTAATATAGATGTTATCACATCGCCTTTTAATATATTCGTAATTAGACAGCTGATGTTTGTACTTCTGCAAATGTTCACTGGAACCAGTGAATATTACATCTTAAACGGAATGTTTACCTCCCACGTTACTAGGTAGCTCAGTTGGAACGGGCGCAAGAGTCCGAAGTAATCTGTCTGTTGTGAAGGTGGTTCAAATCACCTGCATGTACTAATTTTTTTACCGTGCAATCCTCACAATTTACAAATTATTACTGTGAAAACGGTTATTATATTCATTTTTATCGCTTTATTTATGTTTTATGGCATTGTTTGATGTTTCTTTATTGGTGAACTACAATTAGGTAGCTGTTTAAGCATGCCTATAGGTAGGTGCAATTGAAATAAGGATCATTTATACACAGGGTTGAACAGATCTACAAGCCACTGTAATACGCTGAGGAAGTGTTTCTGGATTGTCCAGCTCCTCTGCATAAATGCGTTCTTTTAAATAACCCCAGAGAAAGAAGTCAAGGGGTGTCAGATCAGGTGATCTGGCAGGCCAGGGGACTGGTCCTTGTCTTCCTATCCAATGACCAGGATGTACAGCATTCAAATGATTGCAGACGATCCTCGACCGATGCGGAGGAGTGCCATCGTGTTGAAACCACATCGTCATTCGCTGCTGCAGTAGCACATTCCCTAATAATAAGGGGTGAGCTACAGAGGAATTCCAGGTAGCGTGCTCCTGTTACATTCCCCTCGAAGAATAATGGTTCAACAAAGTGGTCTCCCAAGATTTCACAACAGACATTTACACCCAACTGCTCTTAGAATGCTCCCTTCCTTAGTGAATGAGGATTATCAATACTTCAATAGCGCATATTGTGACGATTTCCAGTTCCATTGTTGTGGAATCTTGATTCGTCAGAAAACAATATCCTGGATGTGAATCCCACATCACTTGCTACTCGCTCCAGCAACCTTTCACAAAAGATCACTCGAGCTTCGAAATCTCTCCCGTGAAGTGCCTGATGTAGGTGCAAACCATAAAAATGGAACTTATTAGTGTTCAATATTCGCACTACAGAAGACTGGCTGATGTTCACCTCCTGAGCAACTGCCCGTGTACTAGTATGCGGATTGCTCTGGGTGGCATTCAAAACTGCTTCTGCATTAACACCCGATGTTGCTGGTGCGTGTCTATAAGGAGGCATTCTTACAAGTGATGCTGTTACACGCAGACGCCTTTCAACATTCCGGAAGCTGTTTGCTGTTGGTTGTCGTCTATTCGGATATCTCTCCCGAGATATTTTCTCCGGTGTATTTGTTCTTACTTCTCCGTAGATCAAAAGCATATCTACGTACTCGTCTGTCGAATACATAATGAAAGACTGGCACAAAATATGTGCGACAGCATAGTGTGGAGAACGAAGGTGTCGGCATTCACAACACAATACATCATGCCAGTTCAATGGCGCAGAAGTCATTACACCTGTTCAATTACAAAATGCAGACAAACAGAAACGATTTAAATTATAATGTCCCAAACGCTCAGGGACTTTATAATTAGATTACTGTGAATTCGGTTTCCAAGTTTTGAAGAACATAAAAATATATTTACACTACTGACACTCGAACATATGACATTACGGTTTAGCGCAGAGGACCCGTCACAATCCTATTCAGCTATTTCGAGACTTAGCTCAAAACGCGTACCGCGTTCAATAGTAGGACTTCCGTGCTTGGCGCTAGGCCATTGCCACCTCGCGAGTTTTCGGGCTTGATTTAACCTTTTAAGACAGATTTAATCATTTGCTGAGCATTTTAATATTATGACTTAAATAGCAAAAGCTGTTATGCATATTAATTGAGATGTACGAGGCGTAGTTCACGCAAAAATGTAAATAAACTGTTATTTAATAATATGTCCGTTTTGACTGTACGGGTTCATGATGGATGAGGCGTGTCGTAATATTTGGCAGCCAACCCCTGCTCTAAGTACAAGAATCCACCATTTTCTTTTTAGCTGACGTTGTTAGCGTACCCATATGATAGGTCCAATTTTTCCGAGGCGTTTACTGAATTACGTTGCTATGTATACTCTAATACAAAGTTTGTAAAATCGGTCGGAAACCGGAATTCGCTCTCAGTAAACGAGTCGTATGTTTTTGAGGTGTACTTTAGCGAGGAGTACGTTCTGTTCCTTAAACCGCTGTTGCTCTCAATTTTGCACATTCCTCTCTTTAAGAACGTCAAGCAATACATTTTAGTAAGCGCAAAACTGGACTAAGGCGCACATGCCGTTAGATGGGTGGCGTACCTTCCAAAAAAATAAGGCGCGGCTGACTCACCTGGTATAGTACATTCTTTGTAGACTTATTTTTGTGCAAGTCATAAAACATAATACATTGTTACCAGAGCGTCTGTTAGATTCGCCGTTATGTGACAAGAGCGTGAGAGCAGCAGTTTCGCGCGTTTACCCAATGAGAAATCCCGAAACAATTCAATTTGAAATATACCACATTCTAGGCAACCAATAGAAATTCAATATTTTGGCAGGCAAGAGTAGGGAGGTTTGAAATAGTTTTAGCAGAGTGGTCTGTCTATAATCCTATAGAGAACACGACGTATAAGTATCTTTAAGTAAGTGATAGAGCGAAAGTTTCCGTGCTACAAGACAAGCATCAGGCTAAATTCCATCCAAGATTCATTTAGGCCATATCATCTTATGTTTATTCGGCTATATACGCTCTTGGTGACGGTGAAGTGAAGCTCAGGATACCGAATCATTTGGCATATTTATTGAAAGTCGGTCTATATTTATAATGTACAGGGTATTCAAGTTTTAGCTGCTGAACATTGTAATAAAAGTGCAATTGTCTTTCCCCTTCATTTCATTTATTAATACTTCTTTCAATCCACTCTAAGATAACCACTCATTTTTCCACGACCCATTAAACAGTCTCAAAAACAGCCGAGGCAAGAACAAGAGGACCCAAGGATAAGAAGAAGAGGACTATTAATTTAACATTAAAAATCAATAAATATATAGGCGCCCTAAATTCAAACAAGTTACGTCGCAAAATCAGAATGGCATGGGGAAGCTGTTGAATGTTCAAAAAGCTTTATGGAAACAGTGACCAATAAATTAACTGTAAGGGAACAAATATATAGTGCATACCATGAGAGAATTGAACTTAACCATGAAAACTTGACGTCTATATTGTCTTGTATAATATTTTGCGCCACACATGACCTCCCATTGCGAGGAAAATTGTCTAATTCTGGAGTTTTTTATGATTTGCGTGCAGAGGCTGGTAATTCTATTCTGAAAGAGCATCTTCAAACGTGTTCGGAAAATGCAAAATATATGTTTGTTCAGACTCAAAATGAATTGATCCAGTTATGCTGTGAAAAACTGAAAGAACAAATTGTGAAAGACGTTAGTGCTTCTTACGCATTTTCTGTAATAGCAGACGAAGCAGCTGATATTGCAGGAACTGAACAGTCGTCTCTTGGCTTAAGATTTATTAGTAATAAATATGAAGGCAAGGCGACAGTGTGTGAAGAATTTTTAGGTTTTGTGCCGCTTAATAAGCGTAATGCTGAAGCAGTTTCTAAAACCATCTTATCCTATTTGACAAAGATCGGTGTTGACATGTCAAAGCTCGCAGATCAGGGATACGATGGATGTTCGGTGATGTCAGGGAGAATACGAGGAGTGGCTAAACTCATTCAGGAAAAGTACCCTAAAGCAATATACGTGCACTGTTCTTCACATAAATTAAACCTTGTTGTAAATGATCTAAATCAAGTGCAAGACGTCAGGAATGTATGTGGAACCATAAAGGAAATAATACGCTTTTTCAGAGAGAGCTCACTAAGAAGGCGACTCATTCCTAATATTCCTCTATTGTGTGAAACGAAATGGTCAGCAAAATATAAAAGCATCAGGATTTTTTCAGAAAAATATAAAGAAATTATTTCTGCACTAGAGGAATTAGAAATAAACGTAATGGTACAACGAAACAACGCGCTTCTCAACTTCTCTGTTCTGCAACAAATTGTACTTTCATCATCACTTTACATGTGATAGCATTATACAGTGGCATGTTGGAACCAGTCACTAATATTCTACAGGGAGTTACTATAAATATGCATAGAGTTCGTGGTCATATACGCGATTTAATTGTAATATTTAAAAAGCATAGGTATGAAGCAGCAACGCAGTTCAAAGAAATAATGCAAACTGTGCGTAAAGTGGCCTGTGTAAGCATTGAAATAACTCTTCCTAGGCAAGCTTCTCGCCAATGTCACAGACAAAGTTATCAAATGGCTAAAGATCCAGAAGAATATTATCGCTTATCTCTTTTAATTCCATATTTGGAATCCCTGATAATGTCACTGGAAACTCGATTTTCAGAAAACAGTGCCGTGATTAATGACATTCTCAAACTTCATCCAGCAAACATGAAATACTTGAATTCCCTGGAGTTTGGTAAAATCGTGAAGAAAATTCAGGAGTTCTACCAGGTGAGTCACCCGCGCCTTATTTTTTTTGGAAGGTACGCCACCCATCTAACGGCATGTGCGCCTTAGTCCAGTTTTGCGCTTACTAAAATGTTGCTTGACGTTCTTAAAGAGAGGAATGTGCAAAATTGAGAGCAACAGCGGTTTAAGGGACAGAACATGCTCCTCGCTAAAGTACGCCTCAAAAACATACGACTCGTGTACTGAGAGCGAATTCCGGTTTCCGGCCGATTTTACAAACTTTGTATTAGAGTATACATAGCAACGTAATTCAGTAAACGCCTCGGAAAAATTGGACCTATCATATGGGTACACTAACAACGTCAGCTAAAAAGAAAATTGTGGATTCTTATACTTAGAGCAGGGGTTGGCTGCCAAAAATTACGAAAAATTTAGAGACACGCCTCATCCATCATGCACCCGTACAGTCAGTGCTCCTGGGTGATCGCATGCTCGCAAGTGCACACCCACTAATTTTTCCTGTATGTGAACGTGTATTTAGTTCTATAATTATGTATACGATAGGGTAAAATGTTCAACTTTCTTCTATATAAACTTGCTCGTTTAATCTTCCCGCGCCTTCTTTCGCGAGGCTAGTGCATTCGATCAACGCCGTAGACACGCATAAACCAGATTCTGCGACTGGCGAAGGAAGTTTTTAGGCGAGAAGGCGCAGGGGGAGAGGAGTAGCTTGTATTTAGGAGTACGGTGAGTTAATGCGCTACAATCCACAAACCCGAGCGATGCGATTCTTACCGCGCATCCGTACTGCGTTCACGTGCAAGTCATATTCATTTCCTTCCTGAACGACCATTTCCCTCCCTCTCGTTTCGCAGAAGTTGGGATCAGCCTGCCACCGGTATAGCCAACTTTACGTTTCTAAATATAATGTAGCCATTTTCTGTATTAGCTTGACAGTTATGTTAATGTTACAAACACATTGCATACATTTTTATTAAACCATTATAAATGCATACAATTGATCTTTACAATTTACTAAGGCTAATGCTTCAGTTTGGAATAATTGCTTTGTTACTGTGTTTATATTTTTTATTTGTTAGGTTTGTGTTTCTGGTAGCGAACTGTATGCATATGTGTGTCCTTGGCAGTAAATTTCAGTGTGTGCAATTGTGGAAATTAATGACGTTGCGAAACTAAAGGAGATAAATCTCTTCATTTTATCCTTGGTAAAGAAGCTGAAAATTAAAAACGTAGGCAGACCGCTGCCACCAATCTGTTTAGTTCAGGTGACTAATTGTAAGGGGAAAACCCTTACAAGAAAATTTAATGAAAGTGTGTATTCAACTTTTTCATGGGTATGTGCTTGTGAAGTAACCAACCGGTTCTTGTTTTAAATGTTTATTATTTGCAAGCGACAGAAGCGGCACCTGGACAAATAATGGTTGTGGTGATATCGGTCGCTTGGTGGACGTGCTGATGGTCCATATGAATTGGAATCAGAACTAAATGTTCTAGGAAAATATATCTCAGCAGTTAGATGGTGCTTTTAGGCGTAACGTGAAAAAACACAATGAGGAAATTACTAAGAACAGATATGTCTGTCGCAGATAATTAACTGCATAAAGTTCTGCAGAGCATGCGAGTTGGCTCTCAGGGGACACGACGAAAGTAAAAATTCATTGAATCCTGGCGTGTTTCATGGACTGGTAAACTTCACAGCAGAATTAGATTCCGCGGTGAAAGAACATTTTAAGCAAGCCTGCATTTTTCGGGGAACGTCGGAAGAAATGCAAAATAATTTATTGCAGTGTATACTTGACGTATACCAAGAAGAAATTAAGGGAGAAATTTCTAAAGCAGAGTACATTGCTGTAATGACCGATTCAAATGGTGATTGTGTTTCGTTACCTGTTACCAAATGGCTAGCCAGTGGAAAGATTCTGGGCATTTTTAAATCCAGATGGACAAGGTGCGAACAGAACTCCCTGTGTGTGAACAATGCGCTGTAGTATCTGTGAAAGTGAAAAAATAAAGTCGCGTCTCCTACCAGGGAAGAAATTCTTCTTTGACAAGCTAGGGAAATTATTTGACGGGAAGGGAAATCCCCCCCCCCCCGATAATTTGAACCTTATTGTACACCCACTGCGAAAAGTCACTAGCCGCCACTGCCTGTAGTCCTTCCGAGCTTAAGGTCGGGACGCACATAAACATTGCGCTTGTATCACTCCGCCAGCAAACACGTGTTGACGCTCTCTGCGCACAGCTGTTTACGTCTCACTTATCGCAACCGTCATATCTTTCAATGTAGTAGTGGTGGGTTATGTTGACGGACTTTGAAGTGTGTCACGGGCAAAATTTAGTTTTGAAGAATGACGGATTTTTTGGCGGACATTATTGGAAACTATTAATTAATGTTACATTGGTTTTCTTTGGACAAAAATGTAAATCTTTGGATACCTGCAAGGCAGTGTTCACCACACTCATTGCATGACATCATTTCAAATGTATACGAGGCCCACGGATTCACGCGAGCCTCGAAATGTATACTATAATATACCAGGCTCAAAATGGAGAAGGAGAAGCACTAATTATTAGAGCTCGGATTTTTAGGTGCTAAAAACTTGGAAAATATTTACTTTTAAGTGCCAAAATTGTCAAATATGTGCTAAAAAGTAAGAAATATGTGCTAAAACAAATAAAATATTTTAAAGATCTGAATGGCCGAAATAATATAAATGCACGTGGTACTCACCAGACATTACTCTTGGAGGGAGCCATCAAGTACTGTAGAGTTACAGTATACAACCACATGCTTCCTCAAATGTTCCATCCTGAAAGACTGACGATTGTCACGAAGAAGTGTTTTGAATTTCGAAAATAATCGCTTCACGTCACAAGAAGTGTAACATAATCATAATATGGAATGTCAGTCACACTCATAACAATGTTTTCATGTTGACCATCCAACACATTTGAAATTTTATGGAATATGCTAAATCGACAATTATTTTCGAGTATTTCCTTGCATTTGCTTTTACTTTCTCTACTACGTAAAGTAAGTAGAGAAAGGTATTCCACCCAAAAATTAAATGTGGAGATTTCACCGGAAATATCTGTTTGAGGACCCCCGAATCCAAAAAAAATGCAATTTTAGAAAAAGGTCCGTGTGTGTGTGTGCGCGCGCGCGTGTGTGCGTGTGTGTGTGTGCGCGCGCGTGTGGGCGTATGTGTGCGCACGTGTGTGTCTGTCAGTTTGTGGGTAACAGAACTCAAAAACGAAAAGCCGGTTAAGAACCAAAGTTGGTATTTAACATAATGTCTTATGAGGATGTGACACGAAGATTTTGAAGAAAACTGCTCCCTTTAAACTATCCTTTACATGGAAAATTTTTCGAAAAGTTTGATTTTCTTGCAGATGGCTCTAACGGGTTTGATTGAAATGACATGTTTAAATATTTTTATGTTATATGAAATTTATATATTGAATTTTCTGTCTATAGCCTATGTAGTCCTGCTTACTCTGAATGACTTTCGAATAACTCGGAAACCGTAAGAGATAGAAAAAATATTACTGTACAAAAAATGTTGATCTCGCCAAAACAAACATCCATGTCCAAATAAATTTTTTGTAACGTGAACCATTTCGGAGATGTTCCTTGTTATTTCTGTCAGTTCGGAAAACTTACAGTTTCGTCAAATGCAACATCGTTGTTCGGTTTTTTATACGCTAACCGTGCAAGGAGAACGGAATCTCAAAGCTTTAAAAGATTTGATTATCGTTCAAAGCCTACTGTATTCCTATATTCCCCTTGTACCTACAAGGAAATAAGCAGTAAGATAATTTCTGCAAATGTTTATCTAAACTAACACGAAGAAGATATAGGAATAAGAGTTTGTAAGAATGGTTAGTACAAGAGAAGAGAAAGTCATGTGAGTGCAACAGATCAGATTTTTAAATTTTGTGCTGCAGACATTCCTCCTGATCAGTGGCTGTTCCTGGGGGATCGCATGCTCGCAACTGCACACCCACTAATTTTTTCCGCATGTGAATGTGTATTTACCTTTATAGACATGCATATGAGAAAGTCGAATGTCTAACTTTCTTCTGTATGAACTTGCTCGTTTAATTTTCCCGCGCCCCCTTTACCAAATGTCAGCTCATGCAGTCAACAAGCTGAAACGCATAAACCCGATTTTGCGACTGGCGAAGGTAAGGTAGCAGTTGTAATAATAGTACAGTCATTAACAAGCTTCAGCTGTGAATCTGGTGTTGCTAGGTTCAAACCCGTGCAGAAGGTTAAACTTATTTTTACCAAACAGATGAATGGCATACATTTGGAGTGAACCCAATCTCACACATTTCTTTCAAGGACTAACTTGTTGAATTTTCATCTATTACAAACATGAAATTACCATTTTTTTTTAGTGTTTTAACACCCACTTTTACTACATATGACACTGCAGGTGGTGACACTGATGATACATAAAATGAAGATGGAGCAGCGGTGGAATGAGATGGCGGGGGAAACCGGAAAACCCAGAGGAAAGCTGCCCCAGCACCGTTTCGTCCACCACAAATGCCACATGCTGTCGCCTGGGATCAAACCCAAGTCGCTTTGGTGAGAAGCGAATGGTCTAACTACTGCGGGGCCAGAACTCACCATAAATGACTATAAGTGTCCTACAGTAAAGTGCTCACCGAAACCTCCCTTGCAGTATCCTAAGCAGTGGCGACTGATACCTAAAATAACAGGGGTTTCACTACTTTTAGTGCATTATGTAGTTTACCTTTCTAAATAGTTGGATTTTCTAAATTGCATAAAGTATTTCAGTAGCTCTGAAATTACCTTAAATCAGCCTGATGACATTGATGGGGTTGAATCTCCTGTAAAGATATATTTGTAGAGAAACTCCATCCTCCTTTCTTTTTGCGTGGCGAATCTGTCCATGACTCTCGTTGAAATATGGAAGACAACAGATCATTTCCTTGTCAATAAACAACATGGCAAGAGCAGACAGCAATTTTCATCCATGGTACCCACTTCTAAGAAATGTTTTGGTCCAGACAAAGTGGAGAAACATCTCACTGCTTCGCATGTTGTCATTGGAATAGTAGCTACTAATTTCAACAATTTCATAACATCAGCAAAGAGTTCTTGCAGGTTATTTTCAATTAAAAACTTTAGAAGGGCTATTGCACTTTTCATTTCTTCAAAACCATTTCGAGAATAAATGACGTCAGATAGGATTTGTTCAGGAAATTTATTTTTCAATGAAGGAAAGTAACGCTAGTCAAGTAAATTAGTGGCCAATAAGTGACTGGAGAACTCAAACCTCTGTTGGCTCTGATGTATTATTAAGTGACATAACTACTTCCTTTGCTGCTACATTCCTCCACAAACAGGCAGTTTGCTACACTGCCCCTTTCTTTATCAGGAGCAGATACAAATGCGAGTGGTGATTCAAGACACAGCCTGTTTGTGTGTCCGACAGACAATAACATATGCAACAGAAACTTAAATTAAATTATTAAATTCACTTAATATTATGCTTTCCATTCTGTTAATACATTCAAATGTTTAATTACATTTTAGTAGGCCGATCCTTTTGGGAAACCCTAGCTAGGGCAGCTATCATCATGATTATCTCTCTCTAAACTCAGGCTGCATCTTGGAAACATCGACTTGCGTAAGCCGCGCTGCAGCATAACGTGGTATTTTGAAATATTCTGCTCTCCTAGAGTGCTCAATCATTTTTTCTATGGCTGTACCTTTAAAGACTGTAGCATTATTCATGTGCTCTTTTACAACTGCATCCAAAGCTGGAGTCAAATTTATTATCGCGCTGAATATTCCAGGATTGTTAGATTCTGCAGCTTCATCATGTCCACGTAACTCAATTTCAAACCCACCGCAGAAGATAATACAGTCAATTATGTTGGAAAGAATATAGCGATTTTTCCTTACATTGCCATTGTGTCTTCCTATATTCTGTCTGAAAGCTGAGCTAAGCTGCTGCATAATTTCTGTTTTTCCAAGGACTGATA
The DNA here is from genome assembly GCA_030765045.1 of Tenodera sinensis. Classification (NCBI taxonomy): domain Eukaryota; kingdom Metazoa; phylum Arthropoda; class Insecta; order Mantodea; family Mantidae; genus Tenodera; species Tenodera sinensis. Next base: position 767,767 of record JAUKNM010000087.1, read on the forward strand.
AATCCAAATAATCATTATGTTAAATAGGTGCTTCTTAACCTTCTGATTTAGATGACTTAGATTTGACATGCTAGTGCATGACCAGCTTGTATTAGCAAACAGCAAGCACAGAAAATAAAATAGCTTATTTGTGGAAATACAACCGCAAATCCAACTACTCCTTTTATTTATATTTATGTTAAAAGACCTCCAGCTACAGCTTTTACTACCTATTTACTGAGAGAAGCTGTATGGCAGTAGTAGGTATCTTTATAAAGAAGTTCAAAGACCTGATGAACTTTGACATCCCTGAGGGCAATGTGATTTTCAAGTTCATCAAGCCTCCAGCCAGTGTTGCCATATGTACAGTCTGGACTGTACAAATACAGTACTTTGCGTAACCTGTAAGGTATACGGTCTGTCTCTTGGACTGTACGCCTAAAATATGGTCCACAGATGTAAATATTTTTTTTTCTTGGCTTGGCTGGACCGTAGGTATGTCGCAATCACGTAGGTGTGACAGGCTATATGATAACATGAAATATATAATGCTGCATAAGTGTAATACGATATGATGACTAAACGGCCTACGGTTTTAAAAGGTACATGAGCTGAATCAATGCATGCACATAGTGGGTGCACTGCTGCTAAGGGATGCACCAGAAGGCGGAACTCACGGGGAGGTAATGAAGAAAGAAACATTTGTCCTGTAACACTCAATATTAATGTACTTATTTACGCGCACTTCCTCAGATCCTAATTCCTTAAAAAAAACTGTACACTTTAAAAATAATATTTCTGGCCTGAGAGCGGAGTACTTTACCCTTAGTACCTGTGTCACTGATACCAGGATTTGAAAGTGACATTGTTAAAACTTCACTAAACACAATGTAAACATGTGAATTTTCTGCTTATTGTCACAGTTACACAAAGCACAATTTGCGTTATGGATTGGTCCCAGGGTTGCCAACATTTGGAAGAAAAATTATCGTACTGGCCACTCAAAATTATAGATTTGGAGTCAAAATTATCGTACATCTTAAACCAAATGCTACAACAATAAAAATATCAGTATAACACTTATGAGAATGTAATAGTATTGATGTTTATGGCATCCACTTACAAGATTGATGACCTCAACCAGTATTACAACTTTAGTGCATATGCTTCTAGCACTATTCATCTGAAAGTTCATCATCTTCCTCAATCGTTGCAGCATTATACAAATTTGCTGTTGAGATAAACTTTAACATCTTCTCGTGGGGCAACGAGATCAATGCAAAGTCCATCAGTTCTTTGAAATCAGTATTTCCACCAATGTGACACATGTGTTTAACATCACTCCAGAAACTGCCAGGCTCGGGCATGTTCTATATTTCACATGGAGATTACCAGATCAGCGCACACTGGCAACAAGGGGATAAAGGGTAGAAGGATTAGTAGGATATGAAATGGTTGCCTTAGAGGGCTGGAGACGAACCATGAGGGCAAAAGTGATGTTGGTACTTGTAATTAATTTCATTTCGCTGGTGTGACAAACCAATGAAAATGATATTTCGCCGGTATCAAAATTATCGTACGGGTTGGCAACCATGTGTACAAAGATTAAAATTATCGTATGCCCCCATAATCATCGTACGAGTTGGCAACCCTGATTGGTCTTGAACCGAACTAAAGAATTCGCACATGACTGCAGTGATCCGTGGTCAGTTAATTTATGAACTAAATATATGCAGTTCCTAACGACACTTCGCAATGTCTTACTCCATAACTGTGTAATGAAAAGGAATTAAACACACAGGTAAGACTGGAAGTTGTATACATAGGCATAAACACGTGAGGTAGTTGTTCATTCTCGAAGAGACAACTCGTGAACTATACGTCGTAGAAAAATGGTCTTTGTACAGGCTGCCTCAAAAATTCTTACCGCATACACCAAGGCATATTAGAATGTTGAATTTCCAGTAATAATTTTAATTTTGGGTGCATGAAAAAGAGAAACCTCTGTTGCTCAAACTTCTGCTGTACGTTTCAAACTAGGCAATGCTGCACGACTATGATAGGACAGTCGCTCTAGGTGAGCCCTCTCGATCTCCGCCTCATGTGCCTTCTAATACTGTATGTCTTATAAACAAAAACAAACGATATTTCACTTGGCATTGTATATCTGCTCTGGGGAATCACAAATGACAACACCCAAGCTGTGTCAACATAATACAATATTTCAAAACTGAGTGCAGCATTGCTTGACATAAGATCGAGTCACCTTTGGGGCATTAGCATTTTGTACAGCAGTTTTGAGTACCAGTGCGTGTAGACCTTAAGTTTACAGAACGCCACATTTATGACTATAAGAAAGTAGTGTTGAAATGTGGAACAGTTATTTAATATCAGTGTTTTTATGATAAAAGTTAGCCAAATTATAACTTTTCTCTCAGTTTAATGGATTTGTAATGCCAGTGTGATACAGTGAAGTGCTTCGTATTCTGAAGATGGGGATGCTGGCCAGCCAACTCCGAAAAAACGAAAGAATCGTGTGAAAATTCCTAGAAGGAAACAGAAGTTCAGGGATGCATGTGAAGGTATCCCTGAATATAAGCAATGGTTGCACCGCAGCCCTACGTGTGATAAAAAGGCCAGGTGTAGGATTTGCAATGTCTCCTTCGTATCAGTACTTAGTAATGTAAAAAGGCACAATAAATGCGCAAGTCATTTGAAGAAAATGAAAAGTGTACCTGTCACAAGCCAAAGCAACTTAAGTGCATTTTTAATAAAACGGCTGGTAATTCGAGTGTTGAAAAAGCAGCTCATTTAATGGAAATCAAAGTGGTAGCATCTGTGTGGAGCAACATGCCGTTTAGGGCGATGGCGCACTTAAAGAGTGTTTTAAAAACTTGTTTCCTGATTCAAAACTTGCGAAAGCAATGCGCATGAAATGCAGGAAATGTACGGTCATAGTTAAAAACGTTATTGGTCAAGATCACAAACATGACTTAGCACGGGAACTAAAGTCGGTCAAATTCAGTGTCTTGACAGATGAATCGACAGATATATGTTTTGTGAAAACTTTGTGTTTGGTGGTTAGATATTTTGAGAGCACATCAAACAAAGTATTAAGTAAATTCTGGAACCTCAACAATCTTTTTGAGCCAGGAGATTATGTTAAAGCTAATGAGGGTACAACTGGTGAAAATGTGTTTCAAACTATTGTTAATTCTCTAATCGAGTATGGCATACCGGTAGAAAATATAATTGGTTTCACTTCTGATGGATGCAATGTAATGATAGCGTCCAAAACTCTATGACGATACGATTAAAAGAACTGTGTCAGCAGAAGAAATTCATAGCTTATTGAATGAGCGTTTTTGAAACTGTGTTTCCTATTTGTGCTTTGGGTTTTACCTAAATTTACTATTCTGAAAAGTACTGATTGATTGCAGTAAAGTTGTAATTGTTGAACTTCATGACATAATGCAAAGCTCATAAAGAGAGTTAATTTTTATGCATGTGGATAGTTCTTATGTGTTGAGGACACATTTGTCAGAGATCGATCCTAGTAAGAGCGAGAATTTTGTTCCTGATATGGAAATGTATTCAGGAGTGGAAGCACATAAAGAGGTTCAAAAACTGCAATTTGCCCAACTAAATAATCCATTCAAAGACTTTTACATAAAATACAATTTTTCCAAATAGGATGCGTGGCATTGAGAAAGAGGTATGATTTTGTTGACAGTCTGTTGCCATTAGGTACCTTTTTTTTGCTAACACTGAAGAAAGCTTTGTCCAATGAGAAAAGAAAAGCAATGCCGTCGCTACTCCCTCTAGCAATACAACTGCCCAGGATTGTGTCGGATGAAAACTCAGTTTCATTGCTGCAAATAGATGACCTATGGCAAAAATTGCTGCTTTTCAACCTTCCGTAAGAAATTATTAAATTAGATTAGATTGCGTTCAGCGAGTTCACAAGTAGCCATGGAGGTTGGTGAACATTGAACATGTCATTGTGATGTACAAAAATTGTCAATAAATATACAGAATGAGCACATAAAACTCATTATATACAGGAACAAAAAAGAAACAAACAACAGCAAATGGGACAATGGAAAGACAATCAAAACTTACCTGAAATTTGTCAGATAGAATTGAATTTTGTATTAAATTTATACTAGTCATTCCAGCCATATTCTACTGTTTAGTTGTAATATAATGATGATTAAGTTTTTGCTAGTGACCAGCACACTAGTGTCATCGGCGAACAATACAGTACTTGCTATATCCTTTATATAAAGTGAAAGGTATTTATATAGATCAGAAATAATAGAGGCCCTAATACTGAACCTTGGAGTACTCCATGTGCTACTGATTTCCAATTTGAAGTTTGTTTTCCATTATCAGTATCACTGTTTACTTTAACGTTCTGTTTTCTTTCCTTTAGGTATGATATGAACCAACTTAAACTTTCATTTATAATTCCATAGAATTCCAGCCTTGCCAACAGAATGTTATGATTTACACAATAAAATGCCTTTGCTAGGTCACAGAAAATACTGCCTACATGCATTTTATTGTTTAGAGCAGTTAACACTTCATGTGTAAGTTTAAAAGTTGCATTATTTGTTGAGATGCCCTTTCTGAGCCCGAACTGATCTTTCACTACTATCTTGTTATATCTGAGGTATTTATACAGCCTATAGAACATTACTTTTTCAAGAACTTTTGAAAAAACTGGTAAGAGAGAAATTGGTTCTCAGTTAGAAGCATTGTTCCGTTCACCTTTTTTAAAAATGGGTTTTACAATCGAGAATTTCATCCTGTCAGGGAAAATTCCGGTCTTTAGTGACTCATTGCACAAATAACTCAGGGGAGTGCTAATTTGGGGTGAACATGATTTTAGGATTTTTGTTGTTATTTCGTCATAACCATGGGAATTCTTTGTTTTAAAGGAGTTGATAATTTCATTTATTTCCGCAGGTGTCATCTGATTAGCTTTGAATTCGGGCAGTGCTTCTGTGAAACTTGATCTTAGAAATTCTAGTGCTGCTTCTTTACTTCCATAGTTAATATTTAGATTGTTTGTTACATCTACAAAGAATTTGTTAAAGATTTCTGCAACTTCATGGGGTTTGTTAATTTCTTGATTGTCCACGTTTAATGTTATTGAGTCATTTTGTAATGAAAATTTACCTGCTTCTCTTTTTATTATATTCCAAGTAGTTTTTTTTTGTTGTTGTCAGAGTGTTGGATTAGCTTATTGTAATACAATACTTTTGCTGTTTTTATTACCCTTTTTAGGATTTTGCAATACTTTTTGAAGTAGTGTTTTAATTCTAAATTGTTACTAGTTCTTACTTGTTGATATAATTCTCATTTATGTCTGCATGAGGTCCTTATGCCTAAAGTGATCCAAGCATTGCCACTTTTCAAGTTAGATAGTTTGTTGATTTTGACAGGAAAGCACGATTCATAGTGAGTTTTGAAACATTTGAGAAAACTATTATATTTATTGTTGGTTCCATTCGTTTGGTAAGTTTGATTCCAAGATTCAAGTTTAAGTTTTTTGCTAAACTCGTTCAGAGTATTTTCATTTACCTCTCTATATTTCTGATATGTATGATTAGGTTTGAGATTTAAAATGATCTTTTTAATGCATATAATTTGCGCATCATGATCTGATGATCTGATAGACCATTGGTTATTGGTGAGACAGTGCAAGACTTAATTCTATGTGAATTTACAAATATAATATCTATAGCAGTGGAAGAATTAGTTTGGATTCTTGTTGGAAAGTTAACTGTATGTGTCATGTGGTATGTTGCAAACAAACAGCTGAGTCGTTCCCTTTGAAGACTAGATTTTAAATAGTCAACATTTATATCACCACATAGTATTAGTTCCCTCTTTGGTTTAAATAACAAATTCAGGGAATGTTCAAGATGCTTTCTGAAAATTTCGAAATTGCCTGAGGGAGATCGATATAGTGCTACTACGATTACATTAATTTGATTTAAATGAATTGCACAGAGTTCGAGGTCTTGTTCAACGTTAAACTTGGATAAATCTAAAACTTTATATGTCAAATCATTCGTATATACAGACTCCACCTTGGTTTAAATTTTTCCTAGAAAACTCTGCTCCTAAAGAGTACCCATGCAATGAAATTGGGTGAAATTCCTGTTGTGTCAGGTGATGTTCAGAAATGCATAATATATGTGGTAGTTGTTTTTGAGTATTTAAACTAATAATAGGTTCATCCACTTTGTTTCTTAAGCCCCTTATGTTTAGATGAAATACTAACAAACAGTTCTCATTACTATTCTAATTGTTATCACCATTATTTTTATTATTTTTGTAAAGATTATTATTATTATGGTGTGAGGAGCATTGTTTGTTAAGTTATTAATGGATTTAAAGGTATTTGGTCTGAATTTTACAATTTCCTTTAAGGTTCTCTGACTATACTTATTTTGGGGCATACTTAACCTAAAAAACGACCTACAACTTGTGACAACAGGAATTTTTCCCACAATTCTGTCACAGGATCCAAGTGAGACACTTTTAGCAATGGAATGCATAAACATATCCTTGCCTCGAGAGTTCAAGTGTAACCCATGACTTGTGTAGCCATGTCTCCCAATTGGTGACACGTCTACAACCTTAATGTGGCCTGCACCCTCTTGACTGAGAAAATGATCAAGTCTGATTAATCAGCTGAACTAGATGAATTTTGGGGCCACTTGTTGCAGTTCAAGGACAGTTTTGGTGACAATCCGTTTAAAGACACTTCTCAATTTAGCTTTTCTGCATTATATTTACCGCAATCCAACAGTGATTGTGAGCACGTCTTTAGTAAAATGAAACGAATTAAAGTGAAACACCAAAATTGACTCACAACATCTACAATTAATGCTTGTGTTTTAGCCAGTCAGTGTATACAAAATAATAGATCCACTTGTGAGAGTTTCACACCTACTGAAAATATGGTAAACTCCATGACACACAGTACTCTCTACAGTTCAAGCACCAAGTCACATTCAACACAAAGTGACATTCCTTTGGAGAAGGAGGATGCTGGCGACAGTTTCGTTTTTAGTGACTGACAAATCGGCGAGTGTTTATTTATTACTCTATTAACGTGGTATTTTTCCAAGTTACAATTCAACATTCATACAACATATTTCAGTATCATTCAGCTCTAATGTTTTCCCAAATATATGGAATCATAATTTTAGATCTTTTAGATCCTTTATCATATTCCTCTTTTAGTTTCATCCGTAGTCGATTACATGTATAACAATGCCATAAGGGTTTAGGGTTACACCCTAGTTGCGTTGCTTATTTAAATGCCCATATACAAGTTTGAAATAAATTCTCTTGATATATTACGTATATTTTCAAAACAAAAAGGTGATAAATATACAAATGCGATTATTATATGCATATTTCTATATCAAAAGTTTTGATATTTTACACCAAATCTGCTGTATGGTCCTCTGGGGCAAAATACGGTTCATTTTTAGTGTGCGTATGGTTTGGGTATTTTTTGAATATGGCAACACTGGCTCCGATACGCATGCGTCAATACAGCACTAGTAAGTGAGCTGGTATTGAGGAGAGTACAGGTCCAAGTCCAATCGCCAAGATCAACAGCTGCCTAGTAGTGGCGCGGGAGTTTGAATCTTAAGTACTGTAACGTTCATGTGCAATGTGCATATTTGATTGACATATGACACAATTATTATTTTAATTTCGAATGTGTGAATAAATCAGTTACCCCTGCAGCGCTGGGGTAGCTGGGGTTAAATGTACGTCACTGATTGGTTGCAAATCATTCAAATTTCTTCTTGTGACGTGTAGTGGTGGTCTGGATGACGATCAGTAAGTAAGTCTGTCAGCGCGGTCCAACTCCTGACTCTGTATGGAGTTGCTCAACTTGAGGTACAAGGCTGGTGGTTATTGGCAGCGAGTTCTCGGCAGGTTTGGTGAATGCGTTATCAGAGCGATTGTAGATACAGTGTGCTGCAGCGGTAGAAATATGTCGTTTCTATCGTACAAATTTGGGAGTTATCCCAGAGTCTCGACAGTGAGTAAGAAGCGAGTAAGAAGAGAGCAAATAAGTGATTTTCCAGTTGAATCAGATGATGTCTCCTCCCTGCAGAGGTGAGTCATGAGTAAGTGTAGGCTTTCACGGCCGGAGTTAGTAATTCTAGAAGAACCTTGTGGCTGATTTGCCGTGTCCTGCTGGGCCCAGATGTTTCATCCGCAACTGCGGTGAACATCATTGGTGCGCCACCGACTACGCCGGTCGAAGTGTTCTTGATGAAGGTTCAGTTGCATCTGAAACATTGAATGCTGGGGATGTGGTATTTATGTATAGGTAAGTCTTTTCTGATTGGCTTGGGACTAGTTGAGATGAGACTGTAGACCAGTCAGAGAGCGAAGCCAGCGAAACCCAGAAGTCCCTTACAGTTACAGATATTGACACCTGATGCACAACCTAAGTTTATCCCCAATATATTTTAGAGCATATAAGGGGGAATCTGCATGGAAAGATATAACAAAGTGGTTGTTAACCCCATCATATAGGGGGAGAAATGATCACTCAAAAAATTAAGAAATAAGGAACAGAAAACCGATTTCCTTTGCAAATAGAACAATTGATGACGGGAACAATTTGACTGCAGAGTTACTGGAAACTTTGCCAAATAGTGTTAATAGTTTCAAAGAGAGGCTAAAAAGAAATGGTTTATAGTCCCTAATGTACATAAATCTTGTTGACAGGAATTTTATATTATACTGTAATTACATTGTATTATGACAGTGCTGCCACTGGGCCATACCCTGAAGTATCTATCTAACCAAAGGATATACTCATGATATAGTCTTGTGACATCTAACAGTAGCTGCTAGGGAGCAGTACCATGTGAAAAATGCTCTTATAAGCTCATCTGATACCAACAACCAATTCATTTGCCGATGCTGATAGACAGAGGCAGGTATTTATGGAGATTAATTTTCTCACTTGTGTTTTTTAATATTGGTGAAAGCGGAGATTGATGGAGATTGTTTTACGCTTTTGATGGAGATTTATGGAAATTGTAGGAAAATGAATTATTTTTGTATTCATATTACTATATTGATATCTTTTTAATGGCTAAATTGAAATTATTAATATATTTACAACACTATGAATAGATTACCATGTAAAGCATAAATTTACATTATTTTAAACATTATTAAAGATTAATTCAAAGATACAAAGATCTGCATTTCAATTGACAAGTTCAACTGACCTTATAGGTCGTTTTATTGTTGTATCATTAGATCCTTCAGAAGGTGAATCAGCAAAAGCATTCTTGCTTACTACAGAGTTTGTGGAAAACATACTTAGAACAGGTGTCACTACACTTGCAATCTATTCTAATGTTGCAAAATAGTACTCCATCACTACAATAAATCTTTCATTGCTGTATTGTTCTGGACACGATTTAGCGGAAACTTGAATGGATGTACTATCTATCTTCACACTCTTACGTCTCAAACAATACAACCGGTCGGGTCGATGAAACACATTGTATCATTTTTGGTAGGAAACATCCCTTTCATCCCCACTCACATAACAAAACGGACCACAGGCTGTGGCTACCTCGCTGACCTTAACAAAGTCAGCACTCCCAATTCTTGGAATTCTTAGAATTTTTTTGTAAAAATTCACCTGCTAAGAAATAAATAGTTGACATTGATTGATGATGATTAGTTATTATTGTATGCTATAAAATTCATTATAAAATAAACAAATTGTGATAATTCATGATTTTGTTAACATTTTGTTATTATGGTCCCAATTCGTGATTTATCACAATCATTTTATTCATAAATTAGGCTTAGAAATCCCTAATTTATGGATATTTATAAGAAACAGTAGGATATCACACATGTCGTGATTATCGTGATCTCCATAAATACCTGGCTCTGCTAATAGAAATACTATAATACATTGTTAGATGGTGTCACGCAAATGTGCATTTCTAGGTAACTAAATATTCACTTCAAACAGAGATGTCATAGATTGGAAAGCAAAGGCACACTTAGTTTAATGTTGTTTAACCTGGTAGGTCAAATCAGATGTTGAATGAATGAAATTGAATGAAATGAGTGAAGGATACTCAAATGAGCCCAGGGTCATGAAAGTGACAAATAATATTCAGCTGCACCTAAATATTTATGGATACACTAGTTACACATTTATCATGTACCAGTTATTCTTGAACTATACTTTCTTTACTGCTTACCTAAAATAAGCAGAAGAAATATTGTACTTATTCCATTAAAACATTTTGTAATACATGCTTTGAATTCAATAAAACATATTTAGAGAGAAGTCTATGTATGTGTTCCATCTGCGTGTTTTATGAACATAACTAAAAAACCAAAATGGTTAAGTACCACACTTGGTATTTAAGTTAAGCATTTTCCAAGGATGCAACACAAAGCACCGCTTGGCATTTAAAGGTCAACCCAGTGAAATCACAGGCCAGCCTTCACTAGAAGGCTGGTACAAGACGATCCTCCTGAGTTACAAATAGCTGGTGGAAGAGTGAACTGCTCCACCCAAGAAAAATATCTTGACATCACCTTGGATCATAAATTCATTTGGAAACCCCACATCAAGAATATAACCAACAAGGTTAACCGTAGGTGGCAATGATACATACAGTTTACAACAGGTAATCAGCTATGTCTGTGTGTAACAAGGTGCTTCTCTACAAAAAGATACTGTGCCCTGCCCTGATCTACGCATGTCAACTCTGGGGCATTGCTGCTCAAACTCACCTTAAACGACTACAAACCCTCCAAAATTATTTCCTTTGTACCGCTGTTAACGGAGACTGGTACATACGAAACAGAGACATCCATCGTGACCTTTCTATCCCAACCCTTACTGATCACATCCTATCCCTTTCTCAAAAATTCTACAGTTCCCTTTCACACAGCTTCAATGCCCTTATTCGTGGCCTTGGGGAGTACAACATTGAGAAAACATAAATGCCCCAGACTTATACTTGGTCCATAATAAAATATATGTACACAATTCTTAAACAACAACAAAATATCTATCCTATAACTTAGGAGAAAGTTGAGGGCACCTCCCACTGGGGGAGGATAACCCCTCAATGACACCCAAACAAAACAAAAAAAAAGTATCTCCCAATAAAACAACTGCCTTACCACTGTCCCTTTTTGCAAACTTCATTGCACCAGTAAAGGACTCAGTCCTGGTATGGTTCTGGTCGAGAGGCTCCACCACTGTGGAATCATCTCTCATGAAACCATCCACAAGAACACAAAGCTTTTCAAGAAAATACCTTAAACCCAAACTACCCTTTAAATGGAAACATTTTTTATATTTTTGACTTTCTCAAAAATTGCTCTAATTTTTTTGAAGCAGAATACCATGCGCTTCAGATATTTGCATGATAAACAAAATGTGTATCTTTAATTTTCTGGAAATGGTCAGTGAATCTCTTTTATTTTAATGAATTCTGCATAACTCTGGATTATGTGTAAACCTTAAAATTAGACAAAAACATACTATAGGAAAAATGTAGAGATCACTGAAACACACAATCAGTATATAAATATGTATAGTTTTATTAATTATAAGTATTAACTCCAATACTGTTTGTAAGCCTTCAGTTCTGCAACAAAAGTTACAAATGTATGGAGAAAAATTAAACTAAATAGTTAAGTCAAGACCTCTACTTTGATTAAAACATTTATCCTAGTGATATTTGTGACTGGAGGCTGTGGAAAGGTTCCTGTTTTTATAACAGGGAGGAGACCCTTTAATTCCTCCCATTGAAGGCTTTTAGGAACTGACCTGAATAGAAACCTAGTGTCCAATCCCTCACCTTCTTGTAGTGCAGCTGTTAGTGGTTATGTTTATACATAATGCAGCGAAGGGAAGGGCTGCTCAACAATAAGCACGAGTCAGCTTAGTGAGCTAGTGACTGAATTGGTATTTCCTCCTTTTCTTGTACAAATTCCCTCTTTTGACTTTCCTATCCTGTCTCCCTTGACTGAGTTCTTGTTTTCTTCGAACCCAATGGTATTAGAGCATTTGAGACCTAAGGGATTCATTTCTTTCTTCTCCATATTTATCATAAAGGAGTGTAATTTAGTTCACCTCCGCTGGTAATACTAGCAGGTGCACTCTGGGTCATATGAAATAAACTACAAAATATGTTCAATATGGTTCCCAAAGCAAAAGATTCTGGAGTAGAAGTCCCCCATTCGGTTCTCTGGGAGAGGACTGTTTTGGGAGGAGGACAAATAACATCAGTCTTACAATGGAATGTGGGCGGAATGCCTCAATCAAAGAAGGCAGAACTTCAAGTTATACTAGATGAAGAAGATATAGATGTATTTTGTATAAAATAAGCAAATTTGACAGAAGAAAATATTAAGCATTGCCATTTTAGAACTTACAACATACATACCTTACCTAAGTCCCATTAAGTTGCCAGTGGTCTCTTAGCTGGAATGAATGCATTAATAACCCATAATTTTAAAATCATAAAACAAATGCAAGATGAAGATAAAGTAGAGATTATAGAAGTAAACATTTGGAAAAATCGATTAATCTGAAGACATACAACATTTATAATCCCCCAGGCAATAACCCACACTTTAATGCACACAATACAGGGAATACACTGATAAAAACAATGCTGGCCATACAATCAGACTTTATACTTTCAAATGGAGTTGAGTTGCTATATAATATTGATGATACACCAACATATCTACATTACAATGGAACAACTTCTAACTCAGACCTAACATAAGCATCAAAAGGTATCATAGACAAATGCAAATGAAACGTTATATCCAATCTTGGTCACAATCACAGAGCTATTATAACTTCAGTAATAGTACAAAATAAAAGACAATATATAAGAAGAAATAATAATATATTCCTTGTTATTTGTGTGAGTTTCGGAAAGCTTAAAACTTTCGTGAAATGGAACATCATTGTTCATTTTGTATATGTTAAGCATGCAATGAGAATGGGATCTCAAAGCTTTCAAATATTTGACTATCGCTCAAAGCCTACTGTATTCTAATATCCCTCTTACACCTACCAGGAAATAAGCAATAAGATAATTTGTACAAATGTTTATCTCAACTAGCACAAAGAAGATATAGTAATAAGAGCCTGTAAGAATGGTTAGTACAAGAGTAGAGAAAGCCATGTGAGTGCAACGCATCATATTTTTTAGTTTGTAAATACACTTTATAGGCTTGCTTCTTTTGTTCAATACTTTCCTTTAATTCTGGACTACAAGTTTGCAATCTCTTTTTGTTTTTTGATATCCAAAACTTTTAAATGCTGCTGACATCATTGCTTGATTTAGGTTTACCCAATCTTCCTCAATGTCACCTGTGGTCAGTTTTAGTTTAATCTTTAATTTAGTTTGATATAATATTTGTGTACTTTAATCTCCCAATAAGTGAATTTTAAATTTTTTTGGCACTGCTCTTTGTGCAGGCTGTTTCTTTTTCCTTGTATTGATATATTTGTGATATAATTTTACTTTACATTCCACAAGAAAGTGATCTCTGTCAATTTCACTTCCTTTGTAAACTCTAGTGTCATTTACAGCCATTTTAAATTTATTATTAACTATTACATAGTCTATAACAGACTTTAATGCTCTCATGTCCATGTGTATTTATGTACATCTTTGAGCCCAAAGAAGGAGTTTGTGATCCTTAAATCATTGAATATGCAAAAATCAGTCAGCAGTTTACCATTATTACTATAAGTAGGTTCTTCTTCTGATGTAATGCAGTCTCTTACTGGTTGATTGCCTACTCTTGCATTAAAATCACCGGTGATCATTTGTTTGGTCAATGGTTTCTTGGGGAATATCCTAAAATTCAATAGTTTCAAATTCTTTGCCTTGTATTGAAGCGTAAATACCAATTATTGTCAAATGATGTCCTAACTAAAGTTTTAACAGTTCTAAGAATTGTTAAAACTTTAGATTTGTATTGCTTCACTGTTAATAGCTTCAGTTTATTCATAATATGTTGCACTAACATCTTTATTCCAACTTGTACAATTGTTGGAGAAATCCATTGGTAGAATAACATTTTGAACTTTAACTCTTTTCTTATTAAAATTGTGACTCCTGATATGCCCAGCTCTCTGGTGGAACTCCAGAATAGATCATTACATATTTGAGAGGAAGAATCGATTCTACCTCTCAAACATTGCCCACACATGGCTTGTGTGTTTAAAAACACCAACAGTAAGTTTTTGGCATAAATAAATAATCATTAAATATTTTCCTGATTCTTGTGATCCTTTGTTCATCTTCTTCTTTGCTTCTGAAATAATGTTCCTTGAAGTGGTGTCTATGTCACTTTTAGCCTTTTCCGATGTAGATTTTCTTGATGATAGTTTCTTGGGCTAACAGCCAGGTCAAATTTGGGTAACTGCCCAGGCTTTCAGTGACTAACTCTGCTGCCATCCTCAGGGGAAAATTGGGAGATTACTCACAAAGTATGTAATAAAAATTATGTTCAAGCCTCTGACCAAAATAAAACAGTTTTTAGGTTCTGCTAAAGATGATTTGGGTCTACATGCACCAGGCATTTGTGAAATCCCATGCAGTTGTGGCAAAGTTTATATAGGACAGACAGGTAGAACTCTAGAAGATGGTATCACAGAACATCAATGTTGTATTAGACTAGGTTACCCAGAAAAATCAGCAGTGGCTCAGTACACATATACTACAGCTCACAAAATTAGCTTTGCCTCTACAAAAATGCTAGAAAAGTCCTCTAACTACTACGACAGGCTGATTAAAGAGCTCTATACATTAAAGCTAATAAAAGCTTTAACAGGGATGAAGGCCTTCAAATCAGCAAAGCATGGATGCCAGTCATTCAGCATGTCTCTCCACCACAGTGCAAAGAAGCATCAGAAGTATCATCTGATTGGTTCCAGACTTGTCTCCATCGACTGGAGTTTGACCAATGGGGAAGAAAGTAGGCAGATCTCATCTGCCGCTGGCTAGATATAAATATTGGGACAACAGTAAAGGGTAAAAAAGGGTAAAGGGTACAGGTACAGAGGGGGACACCTTCGCACATTGACCTACACAGATTGTGACTATTGTGGCTACTACCCCCAAGAAGGCAGGGATGAAATGAGGAAACCAAAAGGGTGCATCAAACTCGCAGCTACACAGGCCCACCAGAGACGCGTGGAAATCCCTAACAAGTGCTGAGATGTCTTCATCCCAGTGCCAGACCCTGCTAAGCAGCCGTCACACCACGAGTCCAGTTCAATATTGCATGAAGCGTCCCCCCTCCCCTCGATGGAGGACAAGGGCCAACCGGATGCTACCCAGCGTCGAGAACAGCAGTTACTATGTGCAGTCATCCACACCATCTGCCCAACACTGCCCACATTACACGCCTGGAACTGCACCACATGAAAGATGATAAGGAAGTGGAATGAAAGGAAATGATAGAAAGGAAACCGTCGTATGAAATAATGCACTCCAGCATTTACCTAAGTGACATGGGGAAACCATGGAAAAACCCATATCAAAGTGCACAGCCACGGGGATTGAACATGCGACCTCCTGAATGCGGACCACAGACGTTACTGCCTGAGCCATCCCGCTCGGTTTGGGACAGCAGTAGTCAAGCTTCAGTTCCCCTGAGGATGGCGGCAGAGTTAATTGCTGAAAGCTTGGGCAATTATCTAAATTTGACCTGGCTTTAGCCCGAGAATCTGTCACCAATAACCAACACCGCAAAAGCTTCAAATCATTAACAGATTTTCCTGATTTGATAAGATTCTTGATGCTGTATTTGTTGTAAGGTGCTAAGGTGATGGTATGTTTCTTGAACATTTTATGAAGTCTATGAAAGACAGTTCCCATTTGAACAGTAAGATTCTTATATATTTGAAGGCAGATGAGGGGAACAAAATTCTTAATTTGAATGAAATATAAAATAAAAGCAAACTTAGAGATTAAAAGCTTCATTTATCTTAGATAACTGATTTAAATAGACTGTTGAGAATATGGTGGATGATCATCATGAAACAATTGTCTGGAATTTTTAAGAACTTAAAGCATTACTAAGATAAGTGAAGCTTTTAGCCTCTAAGTTTGTTTTTATTTTAGATTCTGTTGATTCACTGTTAACAGTTTCAGTTTTTCATTGAATTGAATGAAATAGTTTACTTCAAAAGAATGTGGAAACTACTAAAAGGGGGGGGGGGAGGGGAGTACCAGCTTTTTGAGCAGTGATATCTTGAAGAAATGGATAAAAACTGTGCAGCAAAACATAAACATCAGCAAAATCATCCCACTCCCCCCCCCCTCACAAAAAAAAAAAAAAAAACCAGACCCCCTTAAAATTAACATGGACAATCCCAAGTTAGCTAGGATATACAGCCTCCCTAAAATCCACAAGCCTGGCAACAACACGAGATCAATTATTAGCTGTATAAACACTTCTTTTCACCCTGCTAGATGGTTATTTCAACAGTTTCAATAATTACCAGAGTTCAAAAGCCACAGAAACAAAAACTGTCTTGAGCTACCGGAAAGACTGCAATTGGTTAAATTAGAACCCCGGGATGCACTTGTTTTATTTGATGTCAAAAACCTTTTCCCAAGCATCTTATATCTGACCAAATGGTTAATTTCACTGACATCTGTGCCAAACAGAGTGAAGAATATTTACATCTTACCAGAATGTGCTTTGACTACTTCTTTTTCACCTTGGAAGAGAACTTCTACCAACAGGACACAATTGGCTATGGGAAGCCCTCTATTCCCTTTTCTGGCACATTTATTCATGAGTGAATTTTGAAACACATGTCACCAAAGCCTTCCCTTATATGTTCAAAGTATGGTACTATCATTTACTCAGGAGAATATCTTTGTCCTTGAACATGCAAAGGTGCTGTGGAGGGGGCGCTTCTTCATGCGATGCAAGTAGAATAACACCAGCAGTTCAAAATTATTGTCAACAATGCAGTTGAACTGAAAGCAGTGCCAGTGTTGCTGCCATATGATACAGTGTGGTTTCCCGAGTCTCCAATAAACATTATTCATTAGTGATATGGCTGGCTTTCATAAAAAGGGTAAAATCATTCATAGCAAGACTCATGAAATAATAAATCATGTAAACCAGCAATACAAAAAGAAAGCAGAGCAGAAACAACTACTTCTGCCAGTTTCACTAGTGGATGAGAGAACAGCAAAATACTGAGGTGTGTCTGTGGGAATGATTAAGACATAAGATAAGAAAGTGGAAAAAAAAAAAAAAAAAAAAAAAAAAAACCAGAAGGAAGCCCTTTATGCACCCCAGGCAAGAGACAAGGCCTCGCAATCCACACAAAATACAAATATAGATGATTTCAGCATGTGTGTCATTAAGTAGACAATAATTGACTTCTATGTCAATAAACAAATAGCTTCAACATGCAGGAAGTTACTTTTTGCAGTCAGAAGTAACATAGATTTTCCTTGGATAGATCAGTCTTTGAGTTATTCTGAAAATGAGATTCAGATGGTGCAAATACTTAGCTGAGCTAAGGGAATACTGAACACAGGGCAGGAACATTGTTTATTTGGGTGAAATTTGGATGGACAGTAATTTAACATAAAAAAACCTGATGTGTTGCACTCACATGACTTTCTGTACTCTTGTACTAACCATTGTTACAAACTCTTATTCCTATATCTTCTTTGTGTTAAGATAAACATTTGTTCAAATTATTTTATTGCTTATTTCCTTGTTGGTGCAAGGGGAATACTAGAATACAGTAGGCTTTGTGCGATAGTCAAATCTTTTAAAGCTTTGAGATTCTGTTCCCTTTGCACACTTAACATATAAAAAAATGAACAACCACGTTCCATTTCACAAAAGTTTTCCAAAACTGACACACAAAAAAAGGAATATCTCTAAAATGGTTCACTCTGCAAAAAAATTTATTGAGACATAAATTGTGTATTTTAGCAAGATCTACATTTCTTGTATAGTAAGATTTTGTTTATCTCTTAGAGTTTACGAGTTATTCAAAACTCATCCATACTAAACAGGACTACATAGGCTATAGCCAGAAAATTCAAAATATAAATTTAATTTGTCATCAAAATATCTCAAGCATTTTAATCAAAATCGTTAGAGCTATTTTCAAGAAAATAAAAATTTTCAAAAAATTTTCCATGTAAAGGGTAGTTTAGGGTGGGGCTATTTTCTTCAAAATCTTCGTGTCGCGTCCTTGAAAGACATTAAACTTAAATACCAACTTTGGTTTCTAACCAACTTTTTGTTCTTTAGTTATGCTGTCCACAGACTGACACACACATGGACCTTTTCCAAAAATGCTTTTTTTTGGATTCAGGGGGCCTCAAAACATATATTTCCGGTGAAATCTCGACATTGAATTTTTGTGTGGAATACAATACTTCCTCTGCTTAGCAGTACAGAAAGTAAAAGATGTTGGTAAGCTGAAGGGGTCACAGGAGTGCTTACTAATGGTAGTGCAGGAAAGAGATTCATTATTGTTCATGCATACTCTGAGAATGGATTTATTTCTGGAGCACTGCTAATTTACAAGGTAGGATTAGTAGCAGGTGATTACCCTGGACAAATGAACAGTCAACTTTGAATGATAGGTCAATGAATGCTTGGTTCCAGACCTTCTGGAAAAATCTGTAATTATTCTAGACAATGCTCCTTATCACACTACTCAAATCAATAAGTTCCAAATAAATAAGACTAGAAAGTAAACATGATGTTATGACTTCAAAAAAATGGAGTTCATTATGATGAATGCATTCTAAAGCATCAATTTTATTCTTTCAAAGAAATGCACACACCAAGCGGAAAGGTGCTCAAGATTGACAACATTCTCAGCACTCATGGCACTCCACCCTGTATGTGTAGTCTTACAACTGCGATCTTAATCCGATTGAACTTGAAAGGGCGACAGTAAAGCATTTCATAAAGGAGCATAATGTTACTGGGGAATTTTTGTTTATCTCATTTGTCAAATGTAACTAATGAAGGAATTGCTTCAGTACCTTTAGAACATTGGGCAAGGTATCACCGGCATGACAGGAAACTAGAAGGTTACTGGAACAAGGATCATGTCATTGCAGGTGTAATTGATCAGATTATTATTTCAAATCCAAATGACAGTTCTTCTGATGAGCAAGAAGTGGTACTATCCGAAGGTTCAAACTTTGAGTCATCTGCATCAGAAGTTGCATATCCTCTGGATTAATCTTCTTCTTTACTATATCATTATCCTCCCTGTATGAAAGACTGACACATCCTAGGATTTACAAGCCTGTGCCTTGTGTCAGATGCTTGTTGGGGAGCAGACAAACCTATGGACTGGACAGAATGAAGACCTGGAAGTGGGTGGCCTACTCAGCACCAGCTATGATAGTAAGGAAGAGGATAATATGAAATGCAGGCAAAATTGACGAAGGGAAAGGTAATGATGGAGCAGTTGGTTAAATGAATGGCAGGGGAAACTGGAGAAAATACGCCCAGATACTGCTTCATCCACCATAAATACCACATGCAGGTCCCTGGAATTGAACCCAGGCCACCTTGCTGATCGGTAAATGGTCTAACTACTCGGCCATGGTGCCATTGTTTGGATTAATCAGGTTAATAAAATAATTTTCATGTGTGATCATAATTATATTGCTTTACAGGTACCAAGTTTAACAAGTTCACTTAATGAAAGCACTGTCTGATGAATGAATGTAGGAGGCAGGCAGGGGAAACTAGTGCAGAAACATATCAGGTAAGCCGTATTACATCATGGAGTGAAAAATACTGGAGAGCAAAAGGACTAATGGTTTCATTATCAGAAATCCAGCATTAGCAAACACCAACATACATAAAAATTGCTGAGATGTTTAGCACAAGTGGTTAACATTTCCAAGACGTCCGCTTTTGTAGCAATTAAACCTCTGAAACTTAAAAGTTCATTATTATTTATTTATGCCAACAAACTTACTGTTGGTGTTTTTAAACACACAAGCCGTGTGTGGGCAAAGTTTGAGGGGTAGAACTGGAACTTAAAAATTCAATGCCACAACTGGGATTTGAACCACAGACCTTCCGCTTACCGGGCAGACGCTCTTACCACTGAGCTATTGTGACAAACTGCCAGAATGGCATTAAATTCTCAAACCAGTATTTCTCCTGGTAAACCACAAAGGCAGTCTCACATCAG
This sequence comes from Tenodera sinensis, assembly GCA_030765045.1. Lineage (NCBI taxonomy): Eukaryota > Metazoa > Arthropoda > Insecta > Mantodea > Mantidae > Tenodera > Tenodera sinensis. The sequence goes on from JAUKNM010000087.1 coordinate 788,042, forward strand.
AGACAAATTACCTCAATGGTGACTTACTATTGTAAGTACTTTATATCCCAGGATTTAATAACCTTCAGATGGTAATTATTATTTATTTATGCCAACAAACTTACTGTTGGTGTTTTTAAACACACAAGCCGTGTGTGGGCAAAGTTTGAGAGGTAGAACTGGAACTTAAAAATTCAATGCCACAACTGGGATTTGAACCACAGACCTTCCGCTTACCGGGCGGACGCTCTAACCACTGAGCTATTGTGACAAACTGCCAGAACTGGTTTGAGTATTTAATGCCATTCTGGCAGTTTGTCACAATAGCTCAGTGGTTAGAGTGTCCGCCCGGTAAACGGAAGGTCTGTGGTTCAAATCCCAGTTGTGGCATTGAATTTTTAAGTTCCAGTTCTACCTCTCAAACTTTGCCCACACACGGCTTGTGTGTTTAAAAACACCAACAGTAAGTTTGTTGGCATAAATAAATAATAATTACCATCTGAAGGTTATTTAATCCTGGGATATAAAGTACTTACAATAGTGAGTCACCATTGGGGTAATTTGTCTCTGATGTGAGACTGCCTTTGTGGTTTACCAGGAGAAATACGAACTGGTTTGAGAATTTAATGCCATTCTGGCAGTTTGTCACAATAGCTCAGTGGTTAGAGCGTCCGCCCGGTAAGCGGAAGGTCTGTGGTTCAAATCTCAGTTGTGGCATTGAATCTTTAAGTTCCAATTCTACCTCTTAAAAGTTCATGTTTTACAACCACAAGATCCTGTAAGTATGGTTAATTATTGCAATTGGTTTTAGCAGCACATTCATAATGGCAACGTGGCCCCATCATAAATGCTTTTCACTGAGAAGGCATGGTTTTATCTTCAGGATCAGTTTCTATTCAGAACAACCGATACTGGGCTACCGAAAATCACCATATTTTATTCACATGTAGAATTATCAGTCTCATACTTACGACACAAAGTTGATTCACATGTTTATGTAAATCCTATTTTAAAATTTTTTTCTGCAACTAACAAGAAATGAAAGATTGTGTGGCTGGTTTCAGCAGGATTCAGCTATTGCATACACTGCTGGTATTTCCATGAATGAATTGCAAAGTGTGTATGGTGATATAATAATTAGTCAAGGATTATGGCCACCTTGGTCCCTTCACCTACACTAGTGACAATTTAAACTTGCCATACAAAAACCTTAAAAGACAATCCTTTTTAGGTTCTGAACTTGTAAACATAGTTCAGAACAAATGCTTATTTTGTTCTCAACAAGCTTCAGTGCATATGCTATGAAATATACAAAAATCACTCACACAAAGCATGTTTTTATATTGTCTGTAGCCTGTTTTGTATGCTGTAAGAAAATAGTTAAACGTTTTTGTTTATCAACATGACCACCTGTTGCTTTGGTGACTGCTTTACAAATATGGGACACCTCTGCAGTTAATTTTTGTACCACCTCTGGAGTTATATTACCCCAAGCTTGTAAAAGACATTGCCAGAACTCATCCATTACACTTCGACCTCAATGTTTCACAGAGTGGGTGAGGCAAGCTTTCAAGCATTCTCTCCTCAGCACTACGGTGGACATACTACCAGATTTGAACCAAATTTCTCAAATGAACAATGGCTTCTTCACAACTACATGTCCAAATAACGAAAATGCACATAGGCAACTTTTGCTGTCAACACTGATAACGGGCTTGTCCTGGCAGTACTTATTTCACTGCAGATGGACACAACTGAACACTGCCTATAATGTCTGATCAAAGGTATAATTCTATTGTCTTCCACTAATGATGTTTCTCTTGGACATCCACTGCGTGGGAACCAGTTTCTTCTCTGTGCTTCAATGCACAGCAAACACTATAGTCAGAAATGCCCAGTTTATTTGCTATTTTTCTGTCGGACCATCCTGCATCTTTACATGCACATGCCAATGCCCTTTTTTCTGCACTCATATTGCTCTTTTACCCATTCTTGCTTATTTGGGGCAGTTAGTGGTATACTGATATGCTTACTGTGCAATTAACAGTTGGGCTGTCACAGAACTGTTCACCTTGACTATTGAAACTACTCTGATTACACCACAAACATTGGGAAGTGCTGTGGGGCACTCTTTTCCACGAATGACAGAGTAGGATGTAAACAGTGACATAAATATAAACTATTGCGCATCCCACCCTTAGAAGACAGTACATGTTAAATGGAGTGCAGTGTTGCAACATGTACTATATAGCGTTCCACTCTTAGAAGACAGTATGGAGTTAAATGGGACATCTCTGTCTCTATCTAGCGCATATAAGTTACCATTAGCCGCGTCCTTTTCTACCCTAGCGCTGTTGCCAGATTCCTAATAGCATGGTATAAATATTCATTTGTTATAAATTTCAGATTTGAACACATTATCCTATGCAGAATTTTTTTCTCTATCAGGTTATATCCTTTTCAGAGTCATTATACATTTCTATAGGCCCAAATTTCTTCAGAAAACGTTTTTTTCAATAGAAGTCCGATATTTGCTGTTTCTATACTCATCATGCACTAACTAACAAACTAACTGCTAGAATGCGTCTATATTTTTTTCTTAGGTAGAGTAAACTATAGTGCTACTACCTGCCTACTTTGAATTCTCTATGTTTACCAGTTAAGTGTTATAATTTTTTGAATTAAATGTTTTCGGAAAATTTTATATCTGTGCATTGCAAAAGTTACGCAGTGTGAAACTTTTTTGTTATTAGTTTACATCAGGGAACCAGCGAGAACAAATGTTGAGGAAGGTTGGAGAAAGTTTTTAAAATAAACCAAAAGGCAGTAACCTCTTTCTTTTATCCAGTAAGGCAAACAAAAGGTATTCATCTATTCAGCGTCAGGCCTGACACAGAAGATAGTATAAGGAGCAGCACTAACATTAGTTCGAAAGAAGCTGATACCGAAATTTAGATTTCCAATCGAATGGGCTTGATAAAGACACGTTTTAATTTAATTGCCGGATGTGAGATTTGCGATAAGTGTTAAGTAATAACATAAATAGATAATAGAGCAGGAAGTGTTGTAAGGTGAGCAAGATATGAGTAAATAATAGTCGTTAAATTTGTAGGATAAACGCATTATTGGTTTGAAATTAACGAGTCATGACGTCATACTACATAGTTTAAATACACGTTCGAAAGTCAGGTCTGAAAACCTTAAAAGTCGCGCGATATATTTAATAAAATATAAAGTAAACATCGTTTAATCCTAAAAAGGTAATTATATATTCGAAATTCATAAAAGAACATGTTATAATAGAAAGGGACATTTCTAAATTGCGGGAAAAGGAAATAGCATTTTGGATACGAGGCTTTATTGGATGACGTCATGACATTCAAAATTGAAGTGAACGGTTTTCCTAGCTTGGGGACGCCAGAAAGCGTCACTACTCACCCCAGACCAGTACTGCAAGTTATGCTGTGCAGACGTGAGTGCGATTCCTCTACATATAGAATCGGCATAGCTCCCGAAAGTATCTAAGATGCAATAAATAATATGCAAAGGTTTTCTTGGGTTGTCTATCACGCCTACGCAGACCCGAGATAAAATAAAGAGATCTCAAGCTGAGCTAGCGGGAAAGAACCAAATCAACGGGCGACAACGAGAACCGAACGACTTCAGCTTCAAATGGCGATCCAACATCGAGAAGTGAAGAACGACTATTAGCTTCAAATGGCGACCCAACGTGTGGCGTCGAAAGAATGGACCAACCCCAAGATGACCAGGCCAGCATCGAGCCAGCAGACAAGAAGGTGCCCAGCGTGTGAACATCTGTGAAACGTGTAGTGAACAAGTTTAAGTGCAGTTTAAAAAAAAGAAAAAAAAAAAAAAAAAAAAAAAAAAAAAAGTGAAATATTGGTGAGTAGAAAAACACGTGTAAATAGTTTAGAAATGGAAGACAGTGATAGCGATTTTCTAGGTTTTGAGAGTCCGGAAATTGAGAAAAGTGTAGTTAGGATGGAAGAATATAATCAGAATGTAATTGGTAGCAGAATATGCCAAGAAGTAGAAGATCAGAACGTTAGAGAAACACCTAGAGGTAGTTCAGAAATGTTTAGTAGTAATTCAGAAAGGCCAGCAATTATGTCGGAAATAGAGAATATGTTTCAAAAGATAATGAAAAAGATGAGTACAGAGTTAAGTCAAAAGATAGATGAAAATAGTAAAGAATTAAGAACAGTGAAAAAGATGAGTACAGAGTTAAGTCAAAAGATGAGTACAGAGTTAAGTCAAAAGATAGATGAAACTAGTATAGAGTTAGGACAGAAATTAGAGAAGGGACAACAGGAATTGGGAATGCAATTGGAGAATCAGAAGAGAGCTTTAGAAACCTTTAGGGAAGAAGTTAGGGAGGAAATTAATAAAGTCAGTAGTGAAGTAAAAGAAAATAGAGAACAGGTTAAGGGAGAATTAGAGACAATAAGGCAAGAAGTAAAGAATTCTGAAAAGAAATTAGGTCAACAAGTGAGTGAAAAATTAGATAAAGAAAGGGAAAAAGTAACATATAGATTAGACAAACAAAGGGAAGAAATTAGAGAAGAGTTACAGGGGTGTAAAGTTAGAATAGAAAGATCTGATGTAGAAAGTGAAAGGCAGGCTAGAAATTTGGAGGATGTTACAGACCAAATAAAAGGAGTAGTAACAGAAATTACTCAGGTAAAAGAGGCCTTAGAAAATTTGAAATTAAATGAAAATGCATGTAATCACAACAATCTTAGTAATGAAGTTGCAAGAAACGAGGCAATACCAGGTGTATCAGCTGACATTTCGATGCAAAATAGGGGTAACAGTAATTCCCATTCTGATCTCGGAAATAGCTCAGGGATAGGTGACAATTCAAATTTACATTGGCCTAACCATGTCTTAAATGAAATGACACCTCCAGTTTTTGAAAATGAAGATTCAGATGATCCTAAAGCCTTTTTAGAAGGGTTACAAGAGTACTTCACGGTGAAACGTATACCAGAGGAGTACAAGATGGTGATAGTAAGAAAATGCCTAAAGGGTAATGCTGCTAATTGGCTAGGCCTTTCTATGGGTAACAATAATGATTACAGGACCTTTAGGAACATCTTTTTAACCAGATATTGGGGAGCTAGTAGGCAGGCTAATATTAGAGTCGAATTAAGCAATGGAAAGTTTAATCCTAGATTGGAGGAATCGATGGTAAACTATTTTATGAGAATAGCGAGAAAATCGAAGATGTTGGATCCTCCCTTAGATGAAAAAGATCTAATAAATATAGTTACTCCACATTTTCCGGAAACGCTTCAACACTACCTACCTAATCATAGCCCGACCCGATAGCATTGCAGCTATGATCGAATTATTATCAGCCTTAGAAGTCAATAAGCCAAAACATGCATTTGGAAATAAATATGAAGAAAAAGAAACTGTAAATTCTTTCGGGCAAGGGGCACAGTATTATCAGAATAGAAGTGAGATTAGGGAAAGATATAAAGGACCAGTACCAAGGATGGAATCATTCCGGTGGGAAAATCAAGGTAGATATAACCAGGAAGGGCATCACCAAAATAGAAATGGTAATCAAAGGGGAAGAAATATAAGGGTGAATTATATGAATACAAATAGATTTGATCGAGGTAGACGGGGACGTTATTTTGGACATAGTAGAAATTCAAATGATGGGTATTGGACAAACGGAGATAATGAGTTTAGACCGAGGTCACCAAGACAGGGAGAAAGGTATTCTAATGGACGAAATTCCCCCGAAAATGCGGAAATGGTTGAGGCCATTAACACGGTCAAAAACATGGTAGGAAGTAACCCCGATTTAATGCAGGAAAACAGAAGTAACAATTCGGGAAATAGTACAGGAGCCATACCTAAAAATCAGGGAAACGCCAGACCCGGTCAAACGCGCCTTCAGTGAGAACTGGGTATCCTAGTAATGATTGTGATAAGTACTCGGAAATAAATAGTCCTGGAAGGCAAATGATGATACAAAAGAAAAGAGAATGGAAAAATAGAATTGACGAAAACGAAAAAGTAGGAGATCCACCTAAAATCAAAATTGGAGTAAATGGAAAACAATACAATGCAATTATAGATACGGGATCAAATAGCACAGTATGCTCACAAAATTTTTATGATAATTTACAAAGTAGTGGTTTTAAAGTAATGTCTTTACCAGTTAATGGGATATATTGCTCGCTAGCTGTGGGAAAACGAAAAGAGAGAGTAAAATTTCAAGCAATGATAAATATTGAAATAAATGGGAGAATACTAGGAATTTTATTTCTGATTGTAGGAAGACTTGTGACAGATATTATAATAGGTTGTGATTGTCTTTATGCCTGGGAAGCTGTGGTGAATTTTAAAAACATGATTCTAGAAATGAAAGTTGAAGATGAGACCATTATAGTGCCTTTTGTGGAAGATAGTAGTTCAGAAACTATTGTACGAGAAAAAGAGGAAGAAGAAATCCAAGGGGATACATTCTTTGTAGAATATGTTAAAGTAGGAGCTATGGAATTAACTGAAGTAAATGTCAAAGAGTACAGTGTCGATAATAAAGAAAATGTAGAATGGGATAAAAATGATTTCATAGACAATATGAGGTTTTCTGATGCAACTAGGTACTGTGATAGGGAGAGTAGTGAAGACTTAGAAGAATTGTTGAGGGAAAAAGTAACTCAGGCTGATCAACTAAATGAACAACAGAGGGATAAACTGTTTGAAATATTAATCCGAAATAAAGAAGTATTCTCTGAGAAACCTGGTAAATGTAATATTTATACTCATTCGTTTGAGATGATACCCATCAAACCTTTTACACATAAAGCGAGAGCTATCCCTAGTACAATAAGAGAGGAGGTAGATGCAGTTATAAAGTCAATGTTAGAAGATGAGGTTATTGAGATTTCGAATTCAGAATTTGTGAATCCCCTATGTATTGTAAATAAGGCCAATGGAAAGATTAGGGTGACATTAGACGCGAGAAAACTAAATCATTGTTCCTCATACTTTCCATCAGGGAATCCAACAGAACGTGTCCTCCGAGATATAGGAATTTATTTACGTGTACTTACACATCATAATCACAAGGATTGGGTGAAATATTGTCCATTGATAGAAAAGATTATCAATCACACCATTAATGTAACTACTGGGTTTGCACCAATAAAATTAATGTTAGGAATTGAACCAGAACCAATATTGATCGGGGTACCAAAAACACTGAAAATTAATGACATTCAGTTAAGTGAAGAAGAAAGAGCGAAAATTGCTTTGAACGAATCAAGAAAAAGGCAGAGAAGCGAAAATTAAAGAAAAAGAGTAGAAAACATAAATGGGAACCTAAGATAGGCGATTGGGTACTAGTTAAAGACCATAAGTTATCAAGTGCCTTGCGAGGTAGGAACAAAAGGATGGAATTGTTATATAAAGGTCCTGCAGAAATTATATCAAAATTTGGTTATCATACCTATGAATTAAAAGATGTTAAAAATGAAAAATGTCTGGGAAGGTGGCATAAACAACTCCTTCGACCATACAAGAAACCGTGTGGTACCTTGGAACCTTGATTTCATGTAAAAAAAAAAAAAAAAAAAAAAAAAAAAAAATTCGAAGTGTCATTTGTATATTGGTGCCCAATCAGTTTTGAGATAAAATTTAAATGTTAGCTTACTTGAAAACCATATATTGGTCAGGTACTTACATATTCATGAAAAATGCAGAATGTGAATTGCTGTATATACTACAAAGAGCTTAAGAATATATTGTATAGAGCTCACAATAACAGCTTCAGAAAGATTTGTTAAAATATTTAGATATATAGATAGTTATCACAGCAAGACAAAGAAAGAACTTGTCTGAAGAGTGTAATGGATTTATATAAATATATGTACATTTTAGTGCTTAAAGGATCTAGTACAGATATGTGTTACAATAACAAAAGTGAAAATTCACAGTGCAAGTGATAGTGAGAGCGAAGTGAGCAAACATGAACTAAAAGAACGAAGTATAAAGAAAGACTCTTGAAATTTAACCTTTATATAAAAGCTTCACAGAAGAAACCATAACATATTGTAATTAGTATTTAAGGATTAATGTTTAGTCAAGTGTACAATTGTTTGTCATGTTAAAAAGATTAATGAGAAGATATGTTAATAACCAATTTCAAAACAGTGTAATTGAAAATTGTATATAATGGGAGTGTTGCCGATTATTCAAAATACAGGAGTAATTTTTAATTTTTCTTTCGGGCAAGACATTTACATTATTTTATTATGAAATAATAAAATAACATAAATGGGGGCATTTGATACCGAAATTTAGATTTCCAATCGAATGGGCTTGATAAAGACACGTTTTAATTTAATTGCCGGATGTGAGATTTGCGATAAGTGTTAAGTAATAACATAAATAGATAATAGAGCAGGAAGTGTTGTAAGGTGAGCAAGATATGAGTAAATAATAGTCGTTAAATTTGTAGGATAAACGCATTATTGGTTTGAAATTAACGAGTCATGACGTCATACTACATAGTTTAAATACACGTTTGAAAGTCAGGTCTGAAAACCTTAAAAGTCGCGCGATATATTTAATAAAATATAAAGTAAACATCGTTTAATCCTAAAAAGGTAATTATATATTCGAAATTCATAAAAGAACATGTTATAATAGAAAGGGACATTTCTAAATTGCGGGAAAAGGAAATAGCATTTTGGATACGAGGCTTTATTGGATGACGTCATGACATTCAAAATTGAAGTGAACGGTTTTCCTAGCTTGGGGACGCCAGAAAGCGTCACTACTCACCCCAGACCAGTACTGCAAGTTATGCTGTGCAGACGTGAGTGCGATTCCTCTACATATAGAATCGGCATAGCTCCCGAAAGTATCTAAGATGCAATAAATAATATGCAAAGGTTTTCTTGGGTTGTCTATCACACCTACGCAGACCCGAGATAAAATAAAGAGATCTCAAGCTGAGCTAGCGGGAAAGAACCAAATCAACGGGCGACGAGAACCGAACAACGACTTCAGCTTCAAATGGCGATCCAACATCGAGAAGTGAAGAACGACTATTAGCTTCAAAGCCGTGTGTGTAACTGTGAGCTGTTATTGCGTTATTTGTTTAATATTTTTGTAAATATTTGTAGTTATGGAGGGGGAAGCTAGGAAGAGACGATATGTTGGTAAATTAAGAAGTAAGGAACGCCAAATAATTATGAATGTGTTAGATTATTTTTGAAGCAAAATGCGTGTAAGGCAGTAAAAGAAACAGCTAAGGCTATCGGGTGTTCAGAAGCAGTAGTGTGTATGATTAAAAAGGAACTAATGAAGGGACCTCTAAGAACGCCATTGAAAAAGAAAGCAAAAAGGGCGGGACTACACAAAACGCTAGGTTAACACATTATGATTGAATAGTGCAAGGTTGAGTGCGGCAAATTGGTCATTCTTTACAGTTTGCAAATATTCCACCCACGCTGAATATAATTTTGTCACAATTCAACAGTGATGAGACCCTACCAAATTTCTCAAGGGCCACTCTTAGTCGGTTCTTACATGATTTGGGTTCGAATAAGAAAGAAGGGGTAACAAGTGCATATTAATAGAAAGAGACGATACCATCAGATGGCGACTTAAGTATCTAGAAGACGTAAAAAGGTTTAGGGACCAGGGGAAATTAATTGTTTATACAGACGAGTCATTTGTAAATTTAGGTCATACAGTGACAAAGGCGTGCAGGGATACCAAAGTTAAAAGTGCCCATCTCATCAAGCAGCAATTGAAGGACTAAGTACAGGACACCGGCCACCTTGGAGTCGCTCGCGGAGAAAGATTCTCAACTAGTACATGTTGCAACACTGCGCTCCATTTAACGTGTACTGTCTTCTAAGGGTGGAATGCACTTTAGTTGTGAATCTTTCTCCACGCACGACCCCAAAGTGGACAGAGTCCTATACTTAGTCCTTCAATTGCTGCTTGATGGGCACTTTTAACTTTGGTATCCCTGCACGGCTTTGTCACTGTATGACCTAAATTTACAAATGACTCATCTGTACAAACAATTGATTTCCCCCTGGTCCCTAAACCTTTTTATGTCTTTTAGATATTTATGTCACCATCTGATGATATTGTCTCTTTCTATTAATATGCACTTGTTACTCCTTCTTTCATATTCGAACCCCAAATCATGTAAGAACTGACTAAGAGTAGCCCTTGAGAAATTTGGTAGGGTTTCACCACTGTTGACCCGTGAAAAAATTATATTCAACATGGGTGGAATATTTGCAAACTGTAAAGAATGAACAATTCACTGCACTCCACTTTGCACTATTCCATCGTATTGCATTAACCTAGTGTTTTTTTTATTTTCCCGCCCTTTCTGCTTTCTTTTTCGATGGCATTCTTAGAGGTCCTTTCATTAGTTCCTTTTTAATCATACACACTATTGCTTCTGAACAACCGATAGCCTTAGCTGTTTCTTTTACTGCCTTACTTACACGCATTTTACTTGAAAAATAATCTAACACATTCATAATTATTTGGCGTTCCTTACTTCTTAATTTACCAACATATCGTCTCTTCCTAGCTTCCCCCTCCATAACTACAAATATTTACAAAAATATTAAACAAATAACGCAATAACAGCTCACAGTTACACACACGGCTTCTTTCGAACTAATCTTAGTGCTGCTCCTTATACTATCTTCTGTGTCAGGCCTGACGCTGAATAGATGAATACCTTTTGTTTGCCTTACTGGATAAAAGAAAGAGGTTACTGCCTTTTGGTTTATTTTAAAAACTTTCTCCAACCTTCCTCAACATTTGTTCTCGCTGGTTCCCTGATGTAAACTCAATAACAAAAAAGTTTCACACTGCGTAACTTTTGCAATGCACAGATATAAAATTTTCCGAAAACATTTAATTCAAAAAATTATAACACTTAACTGGTAAACATAGAGAATTCAAAGTAGGCAGGTAGTAGCACTATAGTTTACTCTACCTAAGAACAAAATATAGACGCATTCTAGCAGTTAGTTTGTTAGTTAGTGCGTGATGAGTATAGAAGCAGCATATATCGGACTTCTATTGAAAAAAAACGTTTTCTGAAGAAATATGAGCCAATAGAAATGTTGTTGTAGTTGTTAGCTAATGCTGGATTTCTGACAATGAAGTCATTAATCCTCTTGCTCTCCAATATTTTTCACTGATGGATGGGGCACTAGAAGTGGCCGGGCATATTTGAAGGTGGTCTCGATCCATTTCCTCTTGCAGATCACATAGAGGACAGAGTGGTGAAGAATATATCCCAATTCTGAATAGAAATGTATAATGACTCTAAAAAGGAAAAAAATTCTGTGCAGGATAATGTGTTCAAACCTGAAATTTATAACAACTGAATATTTATACTGAGACAGAATATTAGAAGACCCCAATAGAAAATCGTTCATGTAAATGTTTGTTAAAAGTGTCTAAATATTAGAATTGTTTGTGTCCCATAATAAGGATAGGAGACGATAATTGGGATCACTTCCCTAATGAGAAAGAACTATTTGCGCGGATGAATACCGCGGATAAAGATGAAAATGGCGGTGTGTCGTGTCAAAGCGACGCCAAGAAACAATTTAGTAGCGTCTATATGTTCAAGGTGATAAGACGTGTTTTGGTAGCATGTGAACATGGAACTTTCACCAAACTTTTATCCAGCGTAAATTCTACCAAATTACAAAAGTGCAAAGGTTTTTAAGTATTTAATATGGTGCTGAGAGTGTAAAATATCGAAGTGTTAATAAATAAATACATTGTGATAAAGAAACATTGATATATGCATTCCATCTGTTACCACGATCCTGTAGATAAAAAACGAGTCTCATAGCACAGCCAATTCCCATAAGAATTGCATTAAAAAAATGCACCAATACCATGGTATTAGGACATATTAAGTTTAAAGGAGAAGCATTATATATAGTGATGTCCTGATCATTGTGAAGGTTTTTAGTTGCTTTTATATATTCAGGTAGACAATCACTTACTTGTAGTTGTAGATAAACAGGAGCGCTTTCGTGGAGGTTACGTCCACATCCTCAGCCAGTAGCAACTGCTGTTTGAAGTCCGAGTTTGGTGCCTTGTACACTCTCCTTCGCTCTGGTGGTAGAACTTGCAAACACAATCAAATCTGATGCAGAGGGAATTTCAAAATTGCAGACATGACTGGAGTTTAAGTGAATAAAATATTTCTCCCAAAGGTCCAAATCTAATGCAGAAGTGGCTGGTTTTAGCAGTTTGATGTTGTTTCCAATGTTGTGATTCTCGTTCCAAAAATGGTGTGCCACCGCAGATTTCTCACACTGTTTGTTGAGAATGTGTCTCCTGTGTTCTTTTAGTCTAATATTCAGGTTCCTTTTTGTTTTACCTATGTAGAACTTCTCACAATCGATCTTGTAGATTCCTGATTTGGCGGTTTTTGAAAGCGTATTCTGAAGTGGGGAGTTGTGTAAGTTCCTGAGGTTGTATTTGTTGTAAGGTGCCAATTTTATGTTGTAGTCTTTGAAAATGGTAGTCAGTTTTCTAAACAGTTTGGGATGATATGTCATTTTTTTAAAATGCCCTTTAGTTTCATTTATTCTTTTTAATTTGGTTAAATCAGTAAGCTTTTTCTGTTTGATTGAGTGTTTGTTCATTTTATGTATAACATCAGAATTGAAATTGTTCAAGTTTGCAATGTTGAGGATATTGTGGAATTCTAAATCATATTCCTCTTTTCAAGTGGTATGGAGTTGAGTCTGTGTAGTAAGCTTCTGAAGACCGCATATTGATGAGAGTAAGGGTTATTATTGTTCTTCTTAATGTAATTGTTTACGTGAGTGTCTCTTCTATAGATACCAAACGTTATTTTTCCATTCTGCCTCATTAGTTTTAAATCCAAATATGGTAAAACTCCCTTTTCTTCAACTTCCATGGTGAACTTGATATTTTCGTCTTGTATATTGAGTAATTTTAGGGCATCTTCCTTAAATCTGTGGGGGGTAATGGCGAAAACATCATCCACATATCTGTACCAATGTTTGAAAATGTGTGGAAAGGCTTTAGTGACTTGGATTTCTAAGTGGCTCATGTATAAATCAGCGAGGAAAGAGGACTGCCCATGGCTAAACCCGAAGATTGTTTGTAGTAGCTGTTGCCAAACGTAAAAAAGTTCTGTTGTAGGCATCCTTCTGTTAAATGGACAATTTCATTGATTGTTGAGGTAGGCAGACCTAATCCATTTAGCCAGACTCTTAAGCGGTGTGCAATTTTGTGAGTTGGTATACTTGTGAACAGGGACTTGACGTCGAAAGAAACCATTATATCTTGTTTTTGGAGTTTAACATCTTGAATCTTGTTGGTTAAATCTAATTCTTGATGTTTAGGTTCTTATATGGGTTCAGAGAATTGAAAAATCTGACTAGCCATTTGGTTAAGTAATAGGTGGGTGAGCCAATACCATTAATAATGGGTCTCATACTATTGTCTTGTTTGTGAATTTTGGGGAGGCAATATAATCTATGTAAAATTGAGTTGTGAGATTTCAGCAGTGCTTTTTCCTTGTTTGATAGTAAATTACAATCTTTTAACATCTGATTTGTTATGCTGATGCATGTATTTAAAGGGTTCTTTTTCACTTCTGTGTAATCAGGTCCATCTAACAGGAGTTTGACCTTGTTATTATAGTCATCGATGTCCATGATGACTAGAGCATTGCCTTTGTCGGCTTTTACGTAAATAACTGGTTTCAAGTTGAGAGATTTGAGAAGTTGCGAATGTTTTTTGTTGTAACGTTTGTTCACATTTGTAGATTTGAGCAATTCCAAACATTTATCTTCGATTTTATCTTTGCTTTTTACGGGTAGATGACATATCGCTTTTGTGATGCCTACTGCGTATTCCTCCAGGTTATGTGACACATCCACGCATGTCTTAAGGCCGAATTGAAGAAAACGAATTTCTTTCTCTGTGAAAGAATGTTTTGAAAGGTTAACCACGTTATTAATCTGTTTTTTTACACACATCTTGGGTGGCCGTTCCGAGTAATCCCTCTGCACCAGATTTGATTGTGTTTGCAAGTTCTACCACCAGAGCGAAGGAGAGTGTACAAGGCACCAAACTCGGACTTCAAACAACAGTTGCTACTGGCTGAGGATGTGGACGTAACCTCCACGAAAGCGCTCCTGTTTATCTACAACTACAAGTAAGTGATTGTCTACCTGAATATATAAAAGCAACTAAAAACCTTCACAATGCTATTAGGAACCTGGGAACAGTGCAAGGGTAGAAAAGGATGAGGCTAATGGCAACTTGTATGCACTGGATAGAGACAGATATATCCCATTTAACTCCATACTGTCATCTAAGAGTGGGACAAGGTATAACATTGTATATGTTAACATAACACCAGAAAATATCACTCAAGGCAAACATGACACCAAAAGATAATATTCAGAAGCACGTTATAGTCATGCATTGATATGATTTCATAAGTTAAATGCAATATAAAATATTGTGAGAAGGTTCAAACCTGTAATGAAGCACACTGTAATTTGCCTTCAAATATTTAATATTCGTATTCCTATTCCTATATTAATTCAGAATTAATAATTTTGGTGAAATCAAAGACAATAAACAGACAAACCAAAATACAGCTGGTGAGTTTAAACGTTCTGTCGCTAGTGTATATACGTGTGATTTTTATTTATGGGGAACATTAACCACCCAATTCGCACATGTTACAAGAGTTGAAGGACAAAATCACAAGAGAAATACAAGTTAATCAGTCAATATGAACTTTTGCGAGTAAACCAGAATTGTTTTCTGAGATATAGGGAATGTATTCATGTTGAAGGTCATCTATTTCAACATCTGATGTGATGCAGGTAAGTCTAATGTAAGTTAGTACCATAGTATTTTGTACGTGTGACTTACTGGTCCTTTATGCGTAACTCTGGCGGAGAGCGTGCCAGTCCTCGCCCAGTCCCTTGCCACTGCAGGGCAGTCTGGACGGTCTAAGAATGCATGGTAGAAAGGAGCAAACACATACCCAGTATGTAAATGTACTGAATGGCTGGCCTAATGACTATAGGGCCAAGGTCCTGTTCGGGGCAGTCCAAGATTTATTATTCAATAAATAAAATGTGCAATGTAGCAAATCAACTTAATTCATGCTCACAATACATGTTCTGCAAAATAAATAGATGAGTGAAGCTATTAAGAGTGTACTTTATGAGTTGTTTTACTGTGTTTAATTCAAGCAACATTTTCGATATCCTAAGAGCACTTATGGCAGCCTGACATTCTCTAACACCAAAATATGGGGGAGCAAAAAGGAGAATGATTTCATCGTTAACTCCTGGGCATTAGATACACACACACATCCTTCAGCTCACCAAGACACTAGTAAGCATCTGGGATGGGGAGATGACCTTGGAATACAGTGTTTGGCAATGAATACAATTTTAGAAATATGAATGTCTGATGAACAGTCCACAAAAACTGTGGGTTTTGAAAAAATACTGTAATCAGCCTAATTAGTAGTTGCCTGTATTCTTAAATGGAAAGAGAGCAAATTAACAACACTTGGGAAATGATTGTCAAAATACTTTCTAAGACAATGTTCCACCATAAAGGATGAGTAACCTGTGTGAAGCAACCAGAGATTTCTAAGTGTAAGAAAGTAACAAAAGAATTGGAGGTAAATATGGTTTCAGTAATATTCATCAGAGAAATGCCGGGTTGGTCCTGAAAATAAATTAAGAAATCCACTTTTGGGAACCCTAGGAAGATTGGTAGGCATTAAAGTCTCTCCAAGGGGGGAAAAATAACTATGAAAGATCAGCATTGCACTGAAAGAAGGTGTCATACCATACACAGTTAAAGGTAGGAATGCTACCAGATCTACACAGGAGTGTAGGTCTGATAGCAACAGCTTGCAACATAGTGGTTAACTTACAACTGAGTGTTATGCTTAGTATTTATTTGGTGTTTTATTTTAGGACTAATATGCAGTCATATGAAAGATTAGTCATAAAATAGGAATTAGAAAAAAATTGTTAAATATGTGTATTACCCAAGAAATAGTGTTTGTTTTATTAATCAAACATAGCAAGTAGCTATATTAGTACGCATGAATATTAAAAACTAATTTGAAATGCATCCAATTGTTACTGTCATTCCATTTTGTATTAAGGGTGAAAAGGAAAATGATGAAAACGGGTAAAAAAATGTGATCGATACAATCCAATGTTGCTGTATCAGTGGTAACTGTAACTACAATAGACACATCATACAAATCATATGTACCTGTCAGCTATAAACAGGCAGATCTTTAAAGAACGGAATTGGTCACATAAATCAAGGAAAGGATGAGTGAAAAATTGGTAATCTTGTGCTTAAATTAGAGAGTTGGCATGTCAGTTGTCTGAATAGTTCATTGTAGCTCATCTGATAGAAAACTCAACAGTAATGCTACAAGAAATGCAAAAAAGTACATATATTTTATCTAAATGCTTTCACATTTATTCCTCACATATTTTCTTTATATTTACCATTCAAATGTAACAAATGTTCTCAAACATAATCCAGGAAACACTCTTTAAACAAGGTATACATACACAGCAACTTAAGATATTTTTTTATGAACAGGACAGTTCTTTAATGAGCTAAAGATGTTATGCATATAGTTTTTGATTTTATTTCATGTTGTAATTCAGTTCTCTTTCATAAGTACACTGTTTGGAAGGTACAGCTGCTAAGTTTTCACTATTACTGCCTTTTTGATTATAAATCTAATTAGTTTTGCAAATTTTCTATATAAGCCTTAAAACAGGCAAAGATTCTGAGGACAATGCACTACACTGTTTAGTGTGTATTTAAATGCTGGAAAGTAAAATTACTGTTACACAGTAAAAGTTATGGAATAACAACTTAGGAAAATGAATGATGTTTTCTTAAAGTTAGTGGTAGAGCCATCTTTTATACTTCATACCAACGTTTTTAACATG
Organism: Tenodera sinensis; assembly: GCA_030765045.1. NCBI lineage: Eukaryota > Metazoa > Arthropoda > Insecta > Mantodea > Mantidae > Tenodera > Tenodera sinensis. Next base: position 805,075 of record JAUKNM010000087.1, read on the forward strand.
CTTATATATATCGTACATATATAATTATTTATTCTCCATTATCCATTGCTCTTTAAATGTATATAATATATATTTATATTAATTAAAGTTTGATTAAAAACTAATGGTCCTCTATGAAAGGATGCCTAAAATATTCATTGTTCATGTAATTAACATCTTTAAAGCTACAATTTTTAAAGTATCCATCTTTTAGTGCAATGAACTCATGTCAGCCTGCATCATATACCTTTCTTGTTCACCACACTTATAGAGATATTCCTTGTAGTTGGGCCTTGGGGTGCAAAAGTGAGAACACAAGGTAATGTTTTCTACTAAGAATACCTTTGGTTAGGTGACAAGAGAAATAACTGGAGTTCTAGGATTTAAGAGGTGACAAAACAAGGACAAATTCACAAACGTAAGCATCAGAGGGACAACAAGGATAATTAAAAACAAAATATGTAATATACAATGTATAACAAATAATTTAAGATGAATTAGCACCATCTGCTCATCACTGCATTCGCATCCACAGCACCATCTATTTACAGTGCAATATTTACAAATAGTTTGCAAAAGTTTGTCGTCTAGTCTACAATACTTTCCAGATTTAATGTTTAACATAATTGTCTGATTTTGCATCAATGCACCCGGTCTCATTCCACTAACTTTTAATGCTGGAAATGACAATAAGAGAGGATTCAATGCGCCAACTTTGAGCTACTGCATCAGTTTCAGGAGCATCAGGGGCTCTACATAGTACTTCCAGTCGATTGCCAAGATTATAAGTTCCTGGTGAACCAACTGCAGCTGAGAGGTGCACAGTCATCGACCCATGTGGCTCTAATTCCATCCATGTCTCTGCCAGCCCTATCCACCGGAACGCTGATGATGGATGTGGAGAATACAGCTGATTTTTGTTGCCCACAGACACAGAACTAGAAAAAATATACATAACATGCTTTTAATACAGCTTTAAACAGTTATAGTCACACAGCAAAGCCTTTTAATAAATAGAAATGTCCCTTATATGAAAATACTAGGGATGAATGAGAAGTAGTGGCAACATGCAGTATTCATGTTCATCTTAGTCATTAGGTTGTGTGGATCTATTACTGGAATGGTTGATGACCTTCCCTACAAGTGGCAGCAGCTGTTCAGTTATTCAGAGATGTGCTGCTGTGCTGTAGAGGGGAATGGGGCAGGTGCTCTAGGAAATGTTTTCAAAATGGCAACAATGCTCGTGAATCAAAATTGAAGTTGCGTGAGGTCATGGTGCTCGAGATTATTATTATGGACTATGTGAAGCATGTGGTGATGTAACATTGCCATATTGCAATGGCAAGATGGGTGAAAGCATTTTATAAATGCCAGGATACTGTTCAAAACAACCCTTGTTCAGAATGACCCCAAACTGACAACAAAACAATTCAGCTCCTTGCTTCTCTGTTGAATGTTGATCACTGACAGACTGCATATGCATTGGCCATAGAGGTAGGTAGATGCCACCAAACCATACTCCATATTCTGTATTACATTCTTGGGTTCTGCAAAACTGCAGCACATTGGATACCTCATGACTTACAGAGGTACAACAATGGCATCATTATGTGCTTGCACAGGACCTAGATCACTACCAGAGAGAAGCTGACAACTTCATTGGGAGAATCCTCACAATACACAAAACCTGGGTTCATTACTACACACCCTGCTTGAAATGGCAATGGAAGGATCCCATCTCTCCTTGTCCATAGGTAGTGTGTTATGATCACTGTGGCATATTACACTTAGGTGCTGTACTGCACCATGTTGTATATGAAGGGCAAAATGTGGATGCTATGTACTTATTGCAATTTCTTGGAATGCCATCTTTCTCTAGCACTGCAGAGAAAAGTGACACCATCGCTTGTAATATAATACATGATCCTTCATGACAATGCAAAGTGACACACTAGTAACACTATCAGGGGCCTCCTATGTCGATGGAAGTGGGAGATACTGGAATGTCCACCATACTTAACCAACATGAGTCTGTGTGACTATGATCTCTTAGCAAAAATAAAAGAACACTTTAAGAGAGGTGTTACATCACAGAAGGCACCATTATCAATGCTTTAGGACAGTTGCTGTAGGGCATTAACAGAGATGGAAGTGCTGATTGATTTTAGCAACTTCCACATATGTGGCAGAAGATTACATGTAAGAAACATATGTAGCTTTACTCTGATAATAAAATCCTCTAGACATTACAGTATGGTTGCCACAACCTTTGATTCTTCTTTCCTTGTTTACCCTTCTCATATGAAGGACTTACACCTTCCCGGACTTACAAGTGGACACCTAAGCTCAGGTGCCTGCCGAGGACCAAACTATGGATCAGAGAGACAGAGAGAGAGAGAATAAGCTGAAGTATGAGAGTGAGGAAGGAGATATGAAATGAGAGTAAAATGAATGACTGGGATTGAACCCAGGCTGCCTTGGGTCTAACTACTGGCTGTGGCACTGCTACTTTTCATTCAATCCATGTAATTTGGTTGAGTAAATTTTAGGCTCATAAGCACATTAAAACCTGTGATTTAACTGAACCTGCGAATACAGAAAATGTAAACTAAATGGACTTTTCCATGGAAAATGTTAGATATTCCACAGTGCAACATTTATAAAATAATGTAATTATTCCACATATATTATGAATACTGTCATATCAAATATAAGACAATTAGAATAAACTCAAGCATCCTCTACATTTCACATAATTTTGTTCTCTGCATTTTGTTTATTTTAAGAGCACTTGAAAACTAAGGTACATAATATCATGCACAATTCTTTTATAATGTTATTGCTTTCACAAATTCATCTGTAAGTGTATGGCTTCAGATTTGCATTATTATAATAGTTATGCCTTATCTTATCTGAGAGAGAGGTAAGAGATAGAAGGGGGAAAGATTATTTCCATCTGAGTAGACCTGATGAATGACTTATACAAACCTACTATTGCCGATACTGTTAACCCGCACTACCAGCTGATTATCACAACAGTTTCGAAGAATTAATTGTACAGGTACCACACATAATCTGAAAAAATAAAAATTATTTAAAACACAATCATTTTCACACTCAAGCTAATGGTGATTTAAATTTCAAAATTAATGTTATCATAATAACAGTATAAAAATAAGGAAGGAAGAAATAACTTTTTCAATGCTTAAGTATGAATTTAAATATAAAATTCCTATTAGTTTAATTGCACTAAGAAAATAAGGGAATGTGGCAGAGTTAAGCTCAATGGGTCTTTCCTTCCCCCCTGATATCCTGTAAATAAGCACAATAAGTATGAAGGTCACTACAAAAGTTTTAAGATGTGAGAAAATGAAAGTTGATCTGCGTGAATCGAATGCAGGCAGGTGAATTGAATGCACCCTCCTTGGTGAGTAAACTGGTATTGGGTAGTGTGCTCTCCCACTCCAGGAATTCCAGCAGTGCAAGGATGAACAACCCATGGCACACAGGTAGTCAGCCTCTGCAAGGGAGCTAGGAGGAGACCATTTTTCACTCAAGGATTTTTGACAACCTTAAAAGTGTGTTAAACCAGTGCCAAAGTCTTGAACACTTATAACAGGCCTTTTGGGACATTGCTCCATCCTGTACCACAGTTTCCTGGTAGTTTCAGGAATTTAAAAGGGGCCAAATATCTTTGAAAGTTGAGGAGAGAAGCGTGTATCCAGCAATGGTAATGGCTGAGGAAAACATTGCAGCAATGAGAAAATGCTTCACAAAAATAATTGCATAACATTTAAAGAAATTGAGGCAGCAATGTAGATTGGTTAGCCAGCGGCTTTGAAAATCCTCCATGAATTCCTTTGTGTGAGGAAGGTCACATCGCGATGGGTGCCTCACAATTTGATGTTAAAAAAAAAAAAGGAGAAATCACCTATGTTGAATGGTATGAGAAAATGCTGACAAAATTCAAAGGAGGGGACTCTTGCATGGGTTTCTGGCATTGTCACAGGTGATGAAACCAAGATTTACTAGTTTGATCCAGAGATCAAGTAGCAATCAGTGGTGTGGATCTTTCCTGATGACAATCCACTGCCAAAAGTGAAGTGTCCACAAGAAAATGGTGGCCTCATTTTCCTTAAAGGGTGGTCTTGTGGTAATCATTACTCTGGAGAAGCAAAGTCTGGTTACCAATAATTGATACACCACAGTTTGATTCAAAAAAGTTTTGCCAAGCTTCAAGAATGGCGGCCATGCATGGGACTGCGAGATATGCTTCTCCATCATAACAACGCACCCATACACATGGCCAACATTACCATTCAGTTCCTAGAGTCCACAAGAGGTCAAACTTATGACTCATCCACCACACAGCTCCAACCTGGCCCTATGTGACCTTTTTCTGTTCCTGATGGTAACAAATTGCATGCATGGGAGGAAACTTTCAACCCCTGAAGATGCTATTACCACCTACAAAGGGAAGCTTGTAGCCATCAAAGAAAACATGTGGCAGAAGTGCTTCCATTAACTGGTTTAAGTGAATACAAAAGTGTGTACAGTGTGGTGGCAAGTACTTTAAGAAAGTGCAACAGTCAGAATAATTAAAAAAAAAATTATTCTTGATGTGCCTAAAACTTTCATAGTGACCCTCGTATATACTAATACTAAATGTAATTGGATGTTTCAAAAGTTTAGGTGCAGAAATTTCTATGTTCAGATGTCTGTTTTAAATGTGTAAACAATTATAATATATAGGGACACTTGATAAATAAGTTTCTCATAACTATGAAATTTATTGTTATTAATTTAGTGCCACCATATTTACTTATATTACCTACTCTTAACCTAAGCACCTCCAATATTGAGACATATTTCCCATTGTATCAACTTCTGAGAACCCTCTTATTACTTCCCTATTTGCTATTGTTTTAGTCTGTATTATATTTATTTCTTCACCTTTAACTTTGGATTCTTCTATATTTCTGTCCATTTGTTGCATTACCTCATTTTTACTTTGTTTTAAGCTACCTAATCTTTCTTCTATTTCAATTTTTCTACTATGTCTATTTTCTGTTCAAAATCCTGTGTTCTTTCCAGCTATCTCCTTCTCCTTTTATCACCCTTTCCCAGAATTCCTTTTTGTCCATTTTCCAGTTCTTTATAAATCTGTAAAAATCTGCTAAGCTCAATTCTACTTCTAGTGCATGAGCTATTTCTACTGTCTTTTCCACTACGATTGTCTGAGGTGTCTGTACTGTTTCCCTACCGTGCGTACTTCCATTACTACCCTTACATTTTCTTTGCTTGTTTTCAATAGCTCTACTTTCCTTTCACTTCTCAGCAACATATAAATTGGAAAAACTTTTTGCCCTACTGCTGTTGTATTCTATGCTTGTGATTCCAATGACAAGAAGATATTGGGGCCCTTGATAGAATACTCTGTTGTTGTGATGTTGGAATGCAAAGTAAAGATCTAGTTGTCAGGATGCAGTCATCGAGATGCAATACTGTAACGTATACCATTAAATTAAATTACAATTTCTTTGATGATGACAGATGGATAGATAGATCGAGACAGAGACAGAAAGATGCATCTGTCTGTCTATCTGCATCTATTACATTTAAAAGTTTTTTTTGTAAAAAAAATGGTAATAGGATTTGAGAATAGATTTGGTTAAATAGAATTTAATTACATTTTGCAAACGTTCATTTTGATCAGTCATTCTATTAAGGTAAATTGACTCTGCAGGCTTAGAAATAAACAAAAATTCATTCAACTTTGTTTTAGCCAGACTCGAGGAATTAGCTTGAGGATTTCAATATTATAAAGTACTGAAGGTAAGTTCAACAAACTTGAGTGACTGTGAAAACTTCCGTGTTGTTTTATAGTGTTCATTACAATGACTCTCTACAATTCATAGTTTTCTATATGTTTAAAAGAGAGATCGATTGTATTACATTCACACAGCTTTCCCTACTCGCTTTTCTTCCTGTAGAATTTATGGTTGTTCAACAGGTGTTTCCATTATGTCTTCTGGCTGTTATTTATTTTGTTTATTATAGTGTCCTAAGCATTTTAATGTACTCTTTGGTTTAGTGTATTAAGTAATATTTTTAAATGTCTCCAATGAAACACAAGGCTGTTGGGCAAGTGCAACTAAGTTTAAATATTGATGTAATAAATTGTTAAACCACAGACATCGGGTATTTCAGCTAGTGGTAAATAAAAATAGCAAAACTGACACAGAAGTACTTAAAGAGTAAACAGAACAAATTACACCATATTCTCAAATGAAAAAAAGTATGTTGTAAAATAAACATACCTTGAGCATTTGAAATCATGTTTGATGCACGGCGAATGCATTATAGTATACGTCACTAATTTCTGGAGTACATCCAGTGATACATATGGTTGAGTTGTTGGGGAAGAATCCTCACAACCAAAAATCTGAAGTGGACCTTGCAAAGTTTCCTGATGCAGAGCTGGCTCAGGAGGAAGTGGCCACGTTACTGTTGTACCCATCTGATCCAGCAAAAGGTGACTTTGACCAAGAGCAGCCCATTTTTTGCCATCCCCAGCAGTCACGCTTGCCTGTATTTAATATGTTAATGTTAATAATCACCAACACATTTCCAATCTATGTTTAAAAACATAAAATAATGCAAAAGTGAATTAAAACAAAAATTTCTGCTTAATGAGTGGAAACAGGGAAGTTTGAAAACAGTGTTATAATAATCAATATAAACCAAAAAGGTGAGTTGATTAATAGCACTACGCAACACTTACTTATATTTTACCGGAACATGTTTCGGAGGCTGACTTTCCTCCATTATCAACTGGATATTGACTGGCTCTCCCTTGTTTGGATGGTGATGTTTCCTCTGAGGTCTCCTCTGGCGGTGGTTCAAGGAACTTGCTGAAGACATCCTTCTTGGGGATGTAAAAAACTGAATACTCTGTTTCTATTTTTCAAAATGAAGATTTGTTTCCATGTGGACAGCTCTTATTTTCCTGTGATGTGTTTGAGGAGTTTCAGTTCTGGCATTATGTTGTGGTTTTTGTCCAAAAGTGTTCCTTGGATTTTATTTCTAAATTTCTTTTGGTTTTTCCTATATACACTTCATTACAGTCACTTCATTCAATTTGGTATATGGCAGATTTTTTATTGGGTGGGATGGCATCTTTGATGTTTGAGCTCAGTAGATGTTTTATGGAGTAGTGGTTCACTGGTGTTAGCCCAGGCCTGGGGGAGTGGTACACATTGAGCGGGACTGCGCTCACGACCTTGAGCGTGTGTGTTGGGTGAGGACACATCAGTTCAGCGACGTACCTTTCACAATGAGTGCAGGACGTGTTACGCCAACATTTAATCCCGAATGGGAAGAAAAGTATTTCGCCGTCTTCGAAGGTGGAAAATCACATTGTTTGGTTTGTGGTGCAACAGTATAATATCCTTCACATTATAACATTAGGAGGCATTTCACAAATGCGCATGCGCAAGAATATGGTGAAGAGAAGCTGACAGGTGTGACTCGTGAAAAAATGCTGGATCGTCTTAAGGAAAATTTACAAGCCAAAAGTGACAGTACTAGCAAGACCATAGTTAACTGGCAAAACATAGTTCGTGCCAGTTTTAAAATTGCAAAGGAAATTGCCAAATCCTTTAAACCCCTCTCCGAAGGAGACTTTATAAAGGAGTGCTTGATAACTGCTGCTGAAGAAATTTGCCCTGATTTAGTGAATTCCTTTAAATCTCTCAGTTTATCTCGTCGAACAGTCACCGAGCGAATAGCAGAAATTGCTTGCAATTTGGAGAAACAGCTGAAAACGAAAATCGGACAGTTGGTGTACTGCTCATTAGCACTAGACGAGTGTAGTGACAGGAAAGATACGGCTCAGTTAGCTGTTTTCTTAAGAGGAGTTTATGAAAATTTCAATATCAGTGAAGAATTTCTAGATCTTGTATCGTTAAAGGACCGGACCACAGGTGAGAATGTGCTTAACGCTGTGCTAAAGACAATGGAACACTTTAATCTTCCATTGCAAAAACTAGTTTGTGTTGCAACCGATGGAGCGCCATCCATGATGGGTCATACGTCGGGATTTATAGGAAGACTTCGAAGTGTTCTTGCAGCAAAAGGAATAAACCCAGACGGTGTACTACATGTATATTGCTTTATTCATCGCGAAGCATTGTGTGCGAAATCAGTAACGTTGGATACAGTGATGTCAGTTGTTGTGCGAATTGTGAATACCATTAGGTCGAATTCACTTCGTCATTGACAGTTTCAAGAATTTTTAAAAGATATAAATTCTGAGTTTTTAGATCTGCCGTATCATTCTCAAATTAGATGCCTAAGTAGAGGCAACGTGCTTCACAGAGTTTTCGCGTTACGAAGCGAAATAGACATTTTTTTAAAAGATCAGAAAATAGACTTTGGAGAACTTAGCACCAAAGACTGGATTTGTGATTTAGCATTTTTGAGTGATCTAACGTTACACTTAAATACATTGAACACCACCCTACAAGGGAAAGACAATTTAATCATTACGATGATTGATGAACTAAAGGCTTTCATGGACAAATTGCGACTCTGGATGCATCAAATACAGCACACAGATTTGTATCATTTTCCAAATTTGGAATGCGTATTTATTAAAGGATCTTCTGAAGTACTAAACAAATACAAGACAATTCTGGAAGATTTACTGGAAGAATTTAAAATCCGATTTAATGATCTGAAGACCATGGACACAGAATGGAGGTTGTTTAACAACCCATTTGCATTCGATGTTGAAGATGCACCACACTCTTTGCAGATGGAATTAATCGACCTCCAGAACAACACACCTCTGCGGACTTTAGGACTGTTGGGAGTAGAGTTATTTCGTACACTACCCAAAGTGAAGTTTCCAAATTTATGTCTCTTTGGCAGTCGCATTGTAGCTGTGTTTGGTACAACATATTGTTGTGAGCAGTTTTTCAGTAAGCTGAACAATGTCAAAACTGCTTCACGCAGTAGTTTAAGTAATGAAAATTTAGTGCACATATTGCGATTGCAATGTTGAAATTTGCAGCCAGAATATGACGAAATAATAAAGCACAAAAGATTGCACGTTTCAACAGTGACTCAGTAAGTAGTGCTCCAGGTTTACGTGATTTACGAAGTGTTTTAGTTTATTGCATATTAATATACTTCAAAGTCTTGCAAGTCTAAATAGCATTGTAAAATCTGAAAATATAACACTACAACATATATGTAAATATTGTATAGTGTTTAATTTTGTGTTTGTAATAAATTAGAATTAAGCAACACGCGTACGCCACTGACTGGTTCATGTGCCTTTATTGCACGCACGTATGGGACGGTAGAAACCTGTTTTTTCTCACGCGAACACACGACGCCCCCAGGCCTGTGTTAGCCCAATGTTCTGTTCTTTGAAAACTTTTTTGAATTTTTCAAAGGCCCGAGGATGGAATGTGAATTTTTTTAATGTCAGCAGCAGAAACAAAAATGGCATTAAAAATATTCACATTCCATCCTTGGGCCTTTGAAAAATTCAAAAAAGTTTTCAAAGAACAGAACATTCAGCTAGCACTAGTGAACCACTACTCCATAAAATATCTACTGAACTCAAACATCAAAGATGCCATCAGACCCAATAAAAAATCTGGCATATACCAAACTGAATGCAGTGACTAAGGAAGTGTATATAGGAAAAACCAAAAGAAATTTAGAAATAAAATCCAAGGAACACTTTAGAAATGTAAAAAACAAACAGAAAAATCAGCAGTTGCCACTCACTTTTGGACAAAAAACCACAACATAAAGCCAGAACCGAAACTCCTCAAACATGTAAAGGGAAAACAAGAGCTGTCCATATGGGAACAAATCTTCATTTTGAAAAATAGAAACAGAGTATTCACTTTCGACATCCCCTAGATGGATGTCTTCAGCAAGCTCCTTAAACCACCACCAGAGGAGACCTTAGAGGAAACAGCACCATCCACACAAGGGAGAACCAATCAATTTCCAGTTGATAATGGAGGAAAGTCAGCCTCCAAAACATGTTCTGGTAAATTATAAGTGTTGTGTAGTGCTATTAATCGACTCACCTTTTTGGTTAAAATAGCTATGATGTCTGTCATGGTACCTTTCACAATATAATTGCTTTACTACAGATGCATGTCCACTAGCTTCCCCATAAACAGGCAGCATGTGTGTAGGCTCAGCAAATGAATAATGATTGTTCATATTTCTTGGAAGTTAAATAGCTCCTTCTATGAAATAAACAATCCTGAACTCCAAGTTCATAAGATTGACCTATTGGCCAGCATTCAACCACAAGATGATTTGTTGCCCCTTTCCACCACTCAACCTTCAGTTAGAAGCACAGAGGATGTGTCTTGCAATATCCATCCAGTGTTTATGGAGAAAATCTGATACCATTTCTTAATTATGGCAATTTTTTACTAAATTTTAACTTACTGCTAGAAAAAGGTTAAATCTTCAAAAAGCATATTCCTTCCAGTAATGTTTTAGCAGTTAAAGAACAGGTCTGTAGCAATAAATGGTCGTGACACTTTTGGTATTTCATCATTATGTGTACTTTAATCTAATGTATTCATAAAGTAAAATACTTATAAACCTAAAGCTTATGCAAAGTAACAAAGTGTTTTGTGCTAAGTACACCGGATGGAAAAACAAAAAATGAAATTTACATTATATTAAGTAACAGCAGGGAAGGAGTCATGGATATGCAAGTGATAAACAGGCTAAAATTTGACTCAGACCATAGAATGGTAAGGACAACAATTAAACAACACAAAAAGAAGAGATATGTTAGAAGAAACCCTTGATCTATAGCACAGAGAATTAACAAGGAAATATTTAAAGAAAAGATCCACGCAAAATGCAAACAGACGCAAGGAGATGCAGAAAGGAAAGTACAAGAACTATATGACACACTACAAAATTACATACTTGAATCAGCAGATGAAGCTTCCTTGAAAAAATCAGAGACTAGGAATGGGCACAAATTACACCAGCCTGCGAATTTAAACTTTTTTTTCTGTGGCACGGGGTTAATCAGCTCTCTAAACCTAGGTTTGGTATGCTGAATTCAAATCTGCTTTTCAATTTTTGGTACCAATGCAGAAAGGCAATATGTAATATTAGAGTTTCTTTCTATTTTTTAAGTACAATTTAAAATGTGTGACATCATTTAAACAAGGAAACAATCTCAATTCCATAGATGGAATAGTGTATACTGAACTAGAAAATTTCAAACATACCTCATGATGTTATTTTCTCCTCCACTTTGGTGAAAACGAATGCTGGGTTGATTTGCGTTTGTAGTCCCGACGAATGCAGAAATTGCAATTTTAAGTTCATATTGCATCCGAGTGCCTTTAACTTTTCGAGCATTGTTTTAACAATGTGTTTGTATTGGTCATCTTTAACATTATTCAAAAACCTGAATAAGTCCCAAGCTTGAACCTCTCTATGTTTGTCATGATATTTCTAACATAAACGTCATTTATGAGCAATCATGTTGGACACGCTTTATGTAAAAGTAAGGATGTAAATAGATATTCTGTATATATGAACATAATTGAAATGTTGTCTACTCTGTACATTACATACTATGTAAGAATTAAAATAGGTATGCTATGATTAATGTGCACAGTTAGTATTTTGAGGTCGCTTATCTTAAATTTGACACACTTAACACATGAGTAAGAATATTTTTTACTAATAAGCTAAATGTACATGTGTAACATGTTAGAATGTATTACTTAGCTATAAATTTGGACTGCTTTTTCATACAAGCAAAAATGTAAACATTGAAGCAATGACACAGTCTGTAAAAGCCAAGTAACATGATTTTGTACATGTATAATATATAATGTAAGTGTCAATGCACTAGAAGTATTATCTTCATCTCGTACTTTAACAGCAAAACTTGAAACCTATACATGTTTTGCATGTTTTTTATGCATTTAATTGTAAATGCTTTTGACATGTTCTATGTTCAAGGTCTGACTGGCCATCATTGAACCTACAGAACGCAATCTAATCTAATCTAATCTGAGTCTGCACGACACACCTTAAGATCACAACATACAAACTGCTTGTGTTCATTATATTAACTTTTTCCAGGACAGTATACAAATTTTGGTATGTTTTTTTAAGGGATTAGAGTGAGCTATTGGGACCAAAACAAACACATTACTATTGTGTAGCAGAACACCTTTCAGACTTCTCTTGCTCAAGTCAAAAACAGGTGCCAATCTTTTGCTTCATAAGCTGTTCCAAGACGACTTATTAAGTTAGCGATATCACAAGAAAGTTGTTCCAGGTGCTAAAAGATTATCTTCCTTCAGCTTTGAACCTAAAAGTTCACTTTTTTTCTTTGGTAAGACCCACATCAGTACCAAATCATTTAATTTTGACTGACTCAATGGATTTGGATTGCTATTTTCTAAGTCTGGGGACCAATTTATTTCATCTTCTACACTTGAAGTATCAGTACTACTTTCTGGCAATACAGTAGTTGGTGATGGAATAGAAACATCAGGTCCATGGGGCACAGGCCTAGTTGCTGATGACAAGTTTGGATATATAATGCCCACCTTGATTTTCCTATCAAATTCGGATATATTACAGACAAAAGTAACAGTCATTAATATAATCTTGTTATTGCTGCTATACCATAGCAACACCAAAGGGCATGAACAAACTCTGTTGCAGCATTGTCTTAGATTTTCTACACAACTTTTACATACAATATGAGGAGCAAAATTCTTGTCTTGATCTAATTTCATTTAAAAATAGGCCAGATATAAACTCTTGATAAATGCGGTAATTTTTATTTCCTAACAATTATAGAATGTTGGAAAATCCTTACCCATCTAACAGCACTTCAAAAACACCTAGTCTTCCAATGGATACCAGTTCACTGTGGACTGAGTGGTAATGAGAAAGCTGATTTTCTTGCAAAAAAGGGTACCGGCAGTGTACAGAAATCTATAGTTAATCTACCATTTTATGCAGCTAAAAGATTAGTCAACTCTGAATTCAAAAAAATTATTGCAAAATATTACTATGAAAAATCAAAAAATAAAAGATGGGAACTACCAAACATTCAAACAGTAATTCCTGAGTATCCTCGAAAAACGGCAGTTGCAACCTTCAGGTTGATTACAGGACATGATTGTCTGGCAAAACATTTAAACAGAATTGGGATATATTCTTCACCACTCTGTCCTCTATGTGATCTGCAAGAGGAAATGGATCGAGACCATCTTCAAATATGCTTGGCCACTTCTAGTGAAAAATATTGGAGAGCAAGAGGATTAATGACTTCATTGTCAGAAATCCAGCATTAGCTAACAACAACAACAACAACATTTTTATTTCCTGTTGCTTTATCCCATAACAGAAATTGTTAGGATTGTTCAGACAGCCCCTCCTCGAGCTTGCCTTTTTTTTTCACATATAACATTCACAACACAACACGGCTTCAAAAGAGACCAGCTGAGAAAAATTTTAAATCTGGACTGCAGATTCCAAGATAGGTTCCTATTTATGTATTATGCAATAAATTTTTATGAGATAGGTCCAACATTACCTGTAAACAGAGATAGAGTTGGTGCAGTATGACGTCATATGATATAGCATGTTTGCAAGTTTTAATGAACCATGCTGCAAGCTGAATATGCAGTGATGTTAATACTGGCGTACTGAACTTTCAATTTTGTGTTGAATCAGAACTGTTCAAAATCTGCATGTTATACACAAAAAAATATCATTATTTTCTAAATCAGAGCATCCGAACTGACCATTCTGATGTAAAATATTCCGTGCCGCAAAATCTTCGCAGGCTGGTGTTATCAGAGAGCACAATCAGCTTATTGGAAGGGTGAAACAATTAATGCTGCAAACAGAAGCTTCACAACAGAATACTTGGAGCTAGATAACAGAGTGAAGAGGGAAATATGAAAAGACATATGAGAATAGAACCTCAATCAAACAAGAGGCACATTTGAAAGTTCAAAGTCAACTAAAAAAGAGCAAAGAAGATGTTGGGAAATGACAAATTCTGGATGATTGGTGCAAAAAACAAAAGTGGAGAGGAAACAAGATCAAGATATGTAATAAACAAAGCTGCCACAAATTTTTATGGGCAGATATATGACAGCAACTCATGAATAATTCACAACAATTTTCAGAAATTGAAGGAGGAAGAAGATATACCACCAATGTTAACTAGGGTAGTAGAAAATGCAATAGCACAACTGAACAGTAATAAAACCCTAGGTGAACGTGACATTATAAATGAATGTTTGAAATGAGGAAAAGAAGAAATGACTAAAATATATAACACACCTGTTCTAATAAAATAATAGAAACTGAAGAGATACTTAACACAATGGAAGATGAGAACAATATTCCTCATACATAAAAAGGGAAATAGAGACGACTTGAACAACTACAGGCCAATAAGCCTAATGTCAAACATTTATAAAATATTCACAAATAAACTTGCCAAGATAATAGATGAAAACCAAACAGAGGTACATGCCACCTTCACAGCAAGATACAGCACTATAGACCATCTACAAACAATAAACCAAGTCATCAAGAAGACACAAGAATTTAAACACAGTAAAACCTGACTAAACTGGACCCCTTATATACCGGAAACCTGGACAGCCGGAAAATAAATCTCAGAACAGAGATATTTCCTATGTTAAATAACATTTAAACCGGAAACCTGCCTAAAACGGAAACGGAATAAGTTTTCTGGAACTGTTTGCATAAATAATCTAACTAAGATGGATTTTCATTATGCTTAATAGATAGTAACGTGCTTTGACAATGAACTTGCAACGACTGAAGACATTCAATGTGCAGCAGATATTGCTCCTGGAAACAGCAGTTGTGAAGTCATGGAAGTGTTGGACGACGACGATGACAAAGCCAAGGAAAGGGAGACAAAAATATGCACTTTTAGAGAAGCATTATCTGTTGTGTGTGACCTTCAGGAATTTGCAGCTTCCAAGAATGTTCCAGAACTCCTGGAGCTAATGCAGGATGCAAAGGAGATCATAGAGCATTCTCTTGTGAAGAAGTTTGACAGTCCGCTTTGACGGATATATGGGGAAAAAAAAAACTGCAATTATGTGTGACACGTAGTTGAAAATACAGCAAAATATACAATTGAACCTATTTTTTATTTACAGAATTTTATTTTAAATTATTCCTTCAGTTTAATTCTATACGATTATATTTGTTGTACTTTGTTTTACTAAAATATGTGCAACCTTTGTAAGATGGAAACCCGTGAAAACATTACTGGAATGATTGCGTTCCATTTTAGGCAGGTTTTACTGTATATACATCGCATTTGTTGATTATAGAAAAGCATTCGACTTGGTGTAACATAACAGTGTTATAAAGGCAATGAAAGCAATAGCCATACTCCCAAAATATATAAGACTGATAAGCAAGATATACATAAGAAGCAGCATGGAAGAGAGGACTAAAATTGACGGGCACTTTTTCAGAATGAAAAGAGGAGTCAGACAGGAAGACCCTCTATCCCCAAAATTATTCACATGCACCCTCGAGCTAGTTAGGGCCCAAATGACCTAGTTGTCGACGGGCCCTTAAAGTCCACTCACTCACTCACTTAAACTAGTATTCAGGAAACTAGGCTGGGGTGGGAAATTAGAGGCATAAATATCAATAGGAGATGGCTGACCAACTTGAAATTCGCAGATGACATTGTTTAGTCTCCTACAGTGTGGCAGAGCTAAAAGATATGCTAACAGAGCTCAAGGCAAGAAGTAAAGAAGTAGGTCTACTAATGAATTCATCAAAGACCAAGTTGATGACTAATTTTGCAGACACACCAATTATAGAGACAGGGAGCCAATAGAATACTGTAGGAGATTCATTTACCTAGGACAACCAGTCAGTCTAACTGAAAATAAGAACATAGAAATAAAAAGGAGAATTAGACTAGCCTGGAGTAAGTTTTGGGGTATGAAATTTATTCTACTAGATATACATATCAATGTCAATATAAGATCGGACGTCCTGCAAGCCTGTGTCATCCTGGTTCTCTTATACAGAAGCCAAATCTGGACATTCACCAAAGTGCATATCCAGACAATACAAGTGAGCCAGAGAAAAATGGAAAGAAGACTACTGGGTGTTAGCCTCAGGGACAGGATGACGAATGAAGAGCTGAGTTGGAGGAGTGGAACAGAGTTGGGGAGGCCACATGGCCAGAATGCACCAGAATAGGTGGGTCTATGTGACAACGGTATGGGACCCAAGGGAAAATGAACAGGGGACACCCACGGCAGAGATGGTCACAAGAATTTAATGCAGTGATGGGTGTGCAGGGGATGAGAAGGGCGAGAGACAGAGTGAAGTGGAAAGTAATGTGGGAGAGGATAAAAGCACAGTGATTGATAGTCCAGGGGAAAGAGTGGAACGAAAAGTATTTTAAAGCAGTGATGGGTGTGCTGTGGATGAGAATGTAGAGAGACAGAGTGAAGTGGGAAGAAAGGTGGGAGAGGATAAAAGCATAGGATAGATTAGTGCAGTGGAAAAGAATGGAGCGAAAAGTATGGGAGTCTACCTTCCCTTTATACATAGGTACAAAGGGAAGGTGGACACAGTTACAATAATGCAATTAGCAAGTAGGGGCAGTAAGAAAGGTACAAAATCATGACTGTCTAAGGGAAATTTAACTCACAGAGACTAGCTGACTCTGTGACTACTATTGAGCTAACAAGGCCCTTGCCCGACAGGGGTCTTAAGGGCTTGTTTGTTTATTTAAATATTAAGAAGGCAACAAGAAAGGAAAGATATAGAGAGAAAGAATGTCAGGCAAACTGGATTTTATCTCAGGACCTCCTAAATACTAATTGTTATCCTTAGCCAAGAGTTAAAATGGCAGCTGAACAAAAGCTGACTAAAAGCTCTAAGGCAGTAAGAGATTTAAAAGAACTGTAATCAGTGGCATGTGTACCCTTTGTCTATAGCAAGATAGCAAAAGTTCTAACTTTCAAACTGCAATGTTTTAGCAATTAAAACTAATCTCTCTCTTTTATTTGACAGGAAACTAAGTTCTATAAGTATAAAATTTAAATATACTTTGTTAGCAACTATAGTGCACACAGTTTATCGGCAGTTCCCAAGAGTTCAACACGGCCAACATTACACTAAACAGCTGATGAAAGTATCCCAAAAAGCAGTCCTGCCAACGTACATAATAAAGGCATTTCTAACCTCAAATATCAAAGGGTTAAATATCATGCTTTCAAATGATAATAATGCTTGATTAGTCATTACCAAACAACAAAGAACATACCTTCGGCAAATCTTATTCTGAAGTACACTTGTGTATAACATCACTTCCAAGTGCTAAATATCATAATATATATTTAATGCACTGCTGTGTTGTGAACACAAAAATAACAACAGTAACAATAACTGTATATACTACTCTAAAAGAATTCAAGACAAAATCACGCAAACACAAGCAGTACGTCCACACATTAATTAATACAGCATCTAAACAGAATCTTGCTTTAAAATCTATCGGTTGACCTCTCTCCAACGCGCTAATAAACAAGGGCTTATGTGGCAACATAACAGATGCAATAACACTAGCTATGGCCATAGCTTTACCATGGTTATATGTTACAAACAGTTGGCAACACTAATACAACCTAACGGATGGCATATCACCAAATATAACCAGATTGCACCATAATGGGGGAAAAATGCCAAGGTTGTCTTTTGAGGTATCTCAATAAGCTGTGCCTACTATAATTAGTATTGTCATGTTGCTTCAAAAGTACTCTACAACTTTAAAATTTTGTTCTAAAGATCACAGGTGTCCTACCTCAAAATACTTATCTATGTATAGTCCCTCTATCATCACAGAGTTAACTGCCTTAAAGATTTGAAGTTCCCAGTATTTCCACTACTGATTTTCACAAAATTGCAGTATTACATCAATACATATTACAGTAAAAATGCACCAGTATTCAAACACAGTTATGGATAGTTTAACATCTTTTCCTTTTTTTTTTTTTTTTTTGCAGTCATAACAAGAAGCTGTGTTTATTACTGTCTGCCATACTCTTTGTTAAATGGTGGCTTTTTAAATCTTGAATTGACAACTTAATTTAATTTGCCCTCCATAGTATCTATGAACTGACTATATAATGATCTAGAACAGTGGTGTCAAGGTTACAGGCAGTTCAGAGCTCACCTGGGCAAGTACTGCAAGCAATGGGGAAAACATGACATAATACATTATCAACAGTAGGAGTGTTATCAAATGACAACTGTTTAGTTGCAGCTTGGATGTATTCATGGATAAAACCTTTCATTGAGTGTGCACAACTTATGAATGTTTTTCTTCAGAATTGCGGGGAACATGCTTCTCAGTCATAAATAGAAAACCACTTTATGTAGTTATTCAGTTGATTAAAACAGTAAAATAGTTACAACTTTATGATGACCTATTGAAGCAAAAAGGTGTTGCTTCGTGGTAGCTTAACGACCGTTGTCGTTACTTGTAGTTCGGCTCCGACTATGCTCTAACATGAGATTTAATCCAGGGTATGCGCGAGTATATTTTATAGATCACCCAGAATAACTTTGGAGACTATTTATTCTCAACTCTTTAACACATTTCGGGAGTTATGCCGACTTCCAATACATATATCCTCGCAGAGCAACCGCAACTCACATCTGTCCACAGCTAAGTCCTCTACCGATCTGGTGAGAGTGGTGACGCTTCCTGGCGTCCCCACGCTAGAAAAAAAAGTTCCTTCCGATTTCAAATTTCATGACGTCATCAAAAGAAAGCCTCGCATCCAAAATACTATTTCATTCCTTTTCACAATTTAGAAATGTACCTTTCTATTAAAACATGTCCTTTTTTGAATTCCGAATATATAGTTACCTTTCTATGCTTAAACAATGTTTTCTTTATAGACCTGAATTTTGACCGTGAATTTCAAATTATGTGGTATGACGTCATGACTCGTTAATTTCAAACCAATAATGCGTTTATCCTACAAATTTAACGACTATTATTTACTCATATTTTGCTCACCTTACAACACTTCCTACTCTATTATCTACCTATGTTATTACTCAACACTTATCGCAAATCTCACATCCGGCAATTAAATTAAAACGTGTCTTTATCAAGCCCATTCGATTTGAATCTAAATTTCTGTATCACTATAGAGATTATTAAACCTACCCTAGCCCTTGGTTAGTGGTTCTCAAACTGTGAAGTGCACCATTTATGCACTTACATACCTCTTAAAGATAGATGCTTTTATTACTTTTCAATCCCAGATGTAAAAATGTAAAAATAAATTTTCAAATGAATTAATAAATAAGTGAATAATTATACAGTATTAATTACAATGCTTTTAATACGAACTTATATCAGATATATCTCTATTTATGTCTTGTCTTGCTTAGTGGCACTACAGCTCTTTGAGTGTAGCCTTGACCTACTGCCCAACCACTAGATCCTCCACCTCTGCCCACTACAGGCATAGGTTCCACATCACAGATGACCCAAGTTGTTCATGTAATGGAGGAGAGCAAACAACAGACCATATAATTTATGACTGCAAAAATCTCGAAGAAAAAAGAAGAACATTCAGAAGGAAAATAATTCAAAGAAGAGGAAAATGGCCACCAACTAAAGTCGAAATTGCTAAAAGTTATTTTAAAGAATATATTCAGTATGCCAATGCAATTGATCTGACAAAAAATAATTGAACTGTATAAATCTATGTAATTATTAATGTTAAATTTATAATAAGCAAACCCAACATGTAGTATTACATATTGTAATGGAACATGTAGAACAATAAAGAATCTTAAGAATAAAAAAAAAAAAAACTACAGGCATCATGAGCAGGATCTAGTGGTGGAGAGTGGGACATGGTCAGCGCCCCAAACCCTCCTGGCCAGTATATGCAGTCTTCGTAACCAGAGTTGATCATACAGAGGAACCAGGATGGGTGATCAGCCCAAAGCCTGGTTTGAGAGTGAGGAAGTGGATATGAAATGATGGCGAAAGATAATAGGGAAGGTGGGAGCAATTGGCAGAATGATGACAGGGGAAATTGGGGAACTCGGAGAAAACTGGTGTGTCCACCACACATCCCACATGTAGATGCTTGGGATCAAACCTGGGTCACTTTGGTGAGAGTCAAGCAGTCTAACCGCTCGGCCATGGCATGGCCAATCTAAATTTATACAAAAGTATAATATAAAAGGAAAGTGAAGCAACCAACAGTCTCTTAAAACTACAAATTAAATCACACCTTTCTATTTCTATTTTTGCCTTGTAATTTAAGATTTAGGGTGTTTAAATGTCTTGTCTGTCAGAAATACAAGATCTGCAATCCACTGTGAATCCTGTAACTCCATTGCTGCCTTATGTTTCTCTTTCAGAAACATAGATATAACTTCCTGTAGCTCAAAAAAAACTATGTAGTACTTTTCCTTGGCTTAGCCATCTGACGTCACAATG
Source organism: Tenodera sinensis (assembly GCA_030765045.1). NCBI lineage: Eukaryota > Metazoa > Arthropoda > Insecta > Mantodea > Mantidae > Tenodera > Tenodera sinensis. The sequence continues at coordinate 825,653 of JAUKNM010000087.1, forward strand.
AAAGGGAATGTCGGTATGCTCCAAGTGAAGCAATTCTAAGAATTCCTTAAACTAATGGTGATGCAATTCATGTGCCTTTATGTATATAGCTGGTTCTATATGAACTGTGTTCGTAACATTTTGTAAATTTGTGCTCTTAGCAGACAGAACTATACATTGTACAACAATATCAAAAATGTCTTGAGCTTTTGTAGTTCCATTCTTGGGCAGAAGGTCAAGAAACTCTTCTGTGATTTGCAACTGATGGTTGATTCCTTGAACATACACATCCTGGCAATTGACAGCGGCGTTAAACAACAAAATTATTTAATTTTCCAGTTCACTAGCAACTTCAAGAGCACAACAGGCCACACAATTTCTTGACAGACTGATGTACATCTGCCTTGGTACTTCACTGGGGCAAACATTCCTAGCTGCTGTTAATATACAATCTTTGATGAACTCCCCATCTCTATAAGGTCTGTAACTTGCAACAATCATGTGTGCTTGCTCAAAACTAGCATGCATTGCCTCAGCACTGCATGTCTCTCAGTTCTCCTAATGGGAGAAAATGGAGGAAATTAACATAATCACATGGCAGGCAAGCGGGTAATGCAGGGGGCACAGACTGATAGACACACACATACACACACAGACCTTTTTCTAAAAAGCCGGCTGGGACAGACAGACAAGTCAGCAGTCGTGGGACATGCAATATGGGCCGACGGAGAAAGCATAATTCAGTATAAGGAGACTACTGTTCTTTCATCTATGCCGCACTACCACGTCAGACTACAACATGAAGCCATAGAAATTTACAAACATCCTAATAATTTTAACAGAAAGGAAGAAGCTCTAAAGCTGAACAAAACCTGGCATCCGATACTTGAGCATAAAAAAGAAGCAGAAATACAGAGAAATCACATAAACCATTCAGCAATCAGAGCAGAGAAGCCCCGCCCACCTAACACACCTCCTGCTCAAGCCCAGATAATCCCCTGTGAGCGGCCCAGATATAAATACAGCACCTCCAGCCATAAACGATTCTGTTGTAACAACCTTCGCTGAGAAGACTCAGACCACGCCACCAATGATGTCCACCGCAGGTGTGGACGAAACGTCTGGACCTCTAAACTCCAGCAGACCAAGGCTTTTAAGCTCAGAAGAAATCTCTAGCTTTAAATTATAGTATGCTTCATTACAAGTGGTTTGGACCTTCTCACAATATTTTTATATTGCATTTAGCTTATGAAATCATATCAATCCATGACTGTAACATAGTTCTGAATGTTATCTTTTGGTGTCATGTTCGTCTTGAATATTTTCTGGTGTCATGTTAATATAAACACATCAGTTTATTATTATTTATTTATGCCAACAAACTTACTGTTGGTGTTTTTTAAACACACAAGCCGTGTGTGGGCAAAGTTTAAGAGGTAGAACTGGAACTTAAAAATTCAATGCCACAACTGGGATTTGAACCACAGACCTTCCGCTTGGTTTACCAGGAGAAATACGAACTGGCTTGAGAATTTAATGCCATTCTGGCAGTTTGTCACAATAGCTCAGTGGTTAGAGCGTCCGCCCGGCAAGCGGAAGGTCTGTGGTTCAAATCCCAGTTGTGGCATTGAATTTTTAAGTTCCAGTTCTACCTCTTAAACATCAGTTTATGTTTATGCCACTCTCTTTACATCCTACTCTGTTAGTGTCCCAGAGCCCTTCCCAAAGCTTGTGGTGTAATCAGAGTAGTTTCAATAGTCAAGGTGAACAATTCTGTGACAGCCCAACTGTTAATTGCACAGTAAGCATATCAGTATAGCACTAACTGCCACAAATAAGCAAGAATGGGTAAAAGAGCAATATGAGTGCAGAAAAAAGAGCAATGGCATGTGCATATTGTGACTTTTTGGTTGGGTGTGTAAAGTAAAGAAGACAGATGTAGTCGAGATAAAGAAACACTTTTATTTCCGTAAACAGTAACTTGTACACTCGTTGCAACCGCAAGAAAGTCTTTTCTGATTCTCCAACAGCACGGCTCCGAATTCGTAACACAAAGAACTAACTCTTCTCCGTCGGCACGACTCCTCAACCTTCACATACGTCCGTCTCCGTCGGCACAACTACTCAACGCTTCACATACGTCTGACCGCCTCTTCTCACACTTTACCGCTATTTATATCTCCCAGGCACTATTCTGGAAGCTTCAGGAACATTCACTTATTGCGGTGAGATACAAAGTAGAAGATTCCAGTAGCCTCTATCCTTTTCTCTCTTTCGGCAAGCGCCCCAACAATGCGGTCATTCTCTATCTCTTTCCTTCGGCTCCTTTGCGGTAGTGCCGACAATAATGCGATGGGTGACACTGCTGTTGTCGGCAATTAGATGCGGCGGGCGCGGTGACAATATAAAGATGCAGGAGGGTCCAACAGAAAAATAGCACATAAACTGGTTCCCATCCTGATCGACCATGCAGTGGACGTCCAAGAAAAACAGCAGTAGTGGAGGACAACAGAATTATACTTTTGAGCAAACATTATAGTAAGCATTCAGCTGTGTCCATCTGCAATTCAATAAATACTACCAGGGCAGAGTCACTATCAGTGTCGACAGTAAAAAGTCGCCCATGTGCAGTTTTGTTGTTAGGACTGTAGTTGGGAAGAAGCCATTGTTAATCCATAAGCACAAGCTTAAAAGGTTGCAGTGGGCCAAAGAGCACCAGAATTGGACCTTAAACAACTGGAAAAGTGTTCTGTGGACGGAAAAATCCAAATTTGAGAAATTTGGATCAAATTGTTGGCAGTATGTTTACCGTCATCCTAGGGAGAGAATGTTTGAAGCTTGCCTTATCCTCTCTGTGAAACATGGAGGTGGAAGTGTAATGGTGTGAGGGTGTTTTGGGAACAATGAAGTTGGAGACTTAGTGAAAGTGGATGGTATTTTGGAGAAAAAATAATACCATCAGATTCTTTTGGGCCATGCTGTGCCATCTGGTATGAGACTTATTGGGCATGGTTTTGTTCTTCAACAAGATAACGGCCCTAAACACACATCAAGGTTGTGTAAGAACTATGTGAATAGTAAAGAAGAGGCAGGAGTGCTAAAATATATGACCTGGCCCCAACAATCTCTGGATCTATCCCCAATTGAACTTCTCTGGGAGGAGCTTGACATGAAAGCGGAACAGATGATACCTAATAGTGTGGATGAGCTGTGGCAGTGTCTTTTGCAAGCCTGGAGTAATATAACTCCAGAGGTATTACAAAAATTGACTGCAAGGATGCCCTGAATTATTTCATCATTTTGATGAACAAAAACTTTGAACAATTTCTTTACAGCATATGTACTGAAGTTTGTTACAGAATAAGATAAGTATTTGATCTCAGCTATTTTTATAAGTACACCACCTAAAAAGGAGTATCTAAGTTTTTTGTATGGTGAGTTTAAACTTTCTGTCACTAGTGTACATAGAACACTAATTTTGCTGCCAGAGATTTATGGTGTGTGAATTCATGGTTGTTTTGAATAGAGCAAAATCATTAACGAGCTAGTATGCCCTAATCTTCTCTGAGCTGCTGCTACTTGCAAGTAATGGCCATACGAAGTTAAGGATATGGTAGCTGAGCATTAAGATTAAAGAGCTCATAATTGCATTTGTGTAGTTGATTAAGTCTGAAATTCAAGTCGCTACAGGATCTATTTTCTGTTCTTTTTTAATCTGTATGTTCCAATTTATGTATCGTGAGACACTGAACACAACCAATTTCATGCACTGACGAGTGCTGTTAAATTTAATAGAAGAAATTGATTTAAAAGGGCAATGTGTACCACAAGCTTTGTTGTTGTTGTTAGCTAATGCTGGATTTCTGACAATGAAGTCATTAATTCTCTTGCTCTCCAATATTTTTCACTGATGGATGGGGCATTAGAAGTGGCCGGGCATATTTGAAGGTGGTCTCAATCCATTTCCTCTTGCAGATCACATAGAGGACAGAGTGGTGAAGAATATATCCCAATTCTGTTTAAATGTTTTGCCAGACAATCATGTCCTGTAATCAACCTGAAGGTTGCAACTGCTGTTTTTCGAGGATACTCAGGAATTACTGTTTGAATGTTTGGTAGTTCCCATCTTTTATTCTTTGATTTTTCATAGTAATATTTTGCAATAATTTTTTTGAATTCAGAGTTGAGTAATCTTTTAGCTGCATAAAATGGTAGATTAACTATAGATTTTTGTACTCCGCTGGTGCCCTTTTTTGCAAGAAAATCAGCTTTGTCATTACCACTCAGTCCACAGTGAGCTGGTATCCATTGGAAGACTGGGTGTTTTTGAAGTGCTGTTAGATGGCTAAGCATTTTCCAACATTCTATAATTGTTTGGTTTTTTGGTGACAACTTGGAAGTAATTGCTATAATTGCTGCCCTGGAATCTGAGAGAATAACTGCTTGCTGAAAATGTGAAATTCTGTACAAAAGATTTTGTAGGGCCATTCGAATTGCTTCAATTTCTCCATCAAAGTTTGTAGTTCCTTAACTTAAAGATTTGTAATAGGAAAAGAGGTGACATGTGACTCCAGCACCTGCTCCATCTTGGTTTGATATCAATGATCCATCAGTATAAATATGGAGCCATTCGTGTTCTGGAAATCTAGTATGGATTGTCTCTAATGCCAATAATTTTAGACCACTAGTTGGAGTATCACTTTTCTTAACTTCTTCTGTCAGGTATAAATAATATGTGATGTCTAATGTATGTGTCGGATTGACTTTAGATATGAAGTTTTCCTTTGAATTAGGAAGGTATACATTCTTCTTGATGTCTTGAATTTTGGAAAGAAAGCTCTCCTGAGTCTTTAGTGTCTGTGTAAAATTTCTCTTGTGCTATGTATTGAATGGGAGTCTGATAAATTTTTCGTGTTGAATAAGAGCCGCTTTTTCTATTCCATATTCAATGGGGCATTGGTTGGTTAGTATTTCCATAGCTGCTATTGGTGTGGTTTTGATAGCACCTGTAATTAATCTCAGACTTTGGTTTTGAAAGATTTGAATCTTTTTTGTGTTTGCTGTTACAAGAACTTCGCTGCAGTAAGTAAATAATGGCTTTATATATACATTGTATGTTGTATTAAGAGTTGCTCTGGAACATCCCCACTTCATTCCTGTTAGACGTTTTAACAGTGAAAGGCGCCTCTCTGCTCTTTGTATTACATTTTCTATTTGTTTGGTCCATGTAAGTTTAGTATCAAATGTAACTCCTAAATACTTTGCTTCCTTTGTTTCTGGTAATTGTTGACCCTCAAAATTTAGTTTTATTTTTAGTGGCTTTTTTCTTAGTGAAAAGATCTGGTAGTTTGATTTTGTTGTATTAACAGTCATTAAATTTTCTTTGGTCCAGCTTTGTAATTTGGTTAAGGATTGTTGCATGGTTTTTTCTAGTTCTGTACTTTTGCTTTTTGCTTTTGAAGTCCACATTACTAAGTCATCAGCAAATAGTGCACACTTCACACCTGATTCTTGTATTTGTTGTGGCAGATCGTTAATAAATATATTAAAAATATATATTAAAAAATATATTAAAAAGTGTTGTGCTGAGCACTGCGCCTTGTGGTACTTGTTTGTATTTAGATATGTTTCTTCCATATCTGGTTGCAATAAAGCGTTGTGTTAGGAAATGACATAGCCATGAAAACATTGGACCTTGTATCCCTATTTTTTTTGCTTTCTTTAGTAGTTTTGTTCTGCATATAGAATCATATGCACTTTGGAAATCAATAAAAACTGATAAATTACCTTTTTTTCTATTGAAGGAGTCTTTGATTTCTTGACTGAGAAGTAAGACTTGTTCATTTGTAGAGTGGAACTCTCTGAATCCAGCTTGACATGGGGATATTAAATTTTGTGATTCTAGAAACCGACTTAACCTGTTTGACACCATTCTTTCCATCACTTTTGCTATTATGCTAGTAAGAGCTATTGGTCTATAATTTTTTATTTCTGACGCTGTTTTGTCTTTCTTCAAGAGTGGGGAAATTATTGCCTTTTGCCATTCAGCAGGTACAGTGGTTTTCCAGGATAGATTGTAGAGTTTTAGTAGTTGTTGTTTTGCTGTTTTTCCAAGGTTTTTTATGAACTCTGGATGTATGTGATCGGGTCCAGGAGACTTTTTGTTTTTTAGAGCTTTGTTTATGGTTGCAAATAAAGTTATGTTCTTGCTCACCTCAGGATGGAGGAACATTGCAGAGAAGTAAATTCGTTACTCATTAATTAAAGGCAGATAAGAAAGTGATAAGGAATAGCAAATAAGTAAAGCACTTTGCTTATTTGCATACTCCATGTGAAAATTGAGAAGCAATAATAGGTACTACTAAGGACATATATCTAACAACAACAACAACAACCTTCCTATTCATAATCTCTAAATTAAGGAAGTTGAGAATACAATGGAAAAATTAACAAAATCAAACTTGATACCCATTTTTTAAGCAAAAGTGTACTGAAGGAATTGGTGAAATGTCCTTCAACATCTACAGAGTCTGTATGTCCGAATAAATCCATCTCATATCCTTTTGAAAATGTCTGGAGTGTTACAAATAATGGCACAGGCAATCAATATCTCTGCCAGCAAATTATCTGAGTTGATGAGGGGTCTCATATACAAGAGTCTTGATGTTTCCCCACAGGAAATAATCTGAAGGTGAGATCAGGGTAACATGGTGTATAATTCCAAAGTCCTGGAAACATGCTATTCAAATGGTCTCTAACATCTCTGTCAAAGTGAGCAAGAGCTTCATTGTGTTGGAACTACATCCAACATCATACATCTAGGGAATGTGTTCCAGAAATCGAGGTAGAACATCAACAAGGAGCTGGTGGTTTATGTATCCATCTAACCACAACAAACAAAAGTATGGGCCAATTATGTAATTTGAAAATATGTCAGCTCATATGTTGATACTGAATTGTGTTGATATTTCCTCTCAAAAATTGCATGTGCATTATCCCAGATGTGGCTATTGCTGTGGTTTAATGCCATTTCTTTTTTCATGAAACAACACTCGTGAAACAGTTGGGAAAAGATGTCCGGTTGTTGACCATAGAACTCAGACTGTAGTTGGAGGAATCTTCCTGCATCACTTACCACATGCTGAGATGATGTATGCCCATACTATAATGCCACAGCACATGTACTAGCTGAAGGATTGTTCTGGATCCTTAAAAGAACCTTTGTCTCAAAACCTTGTGTGGGACAGTTTTATCTTGACAGTTTTTCATAATTTATCTTGCACGTTTGATAAGTCTGTACCTACCAGAGATCCAGTTTCCTGTAGATACTGATGAATGTTGTAAGACAGAATGAGGCAATTGTTGTCTCTGAGGATAACTGACCGCACAGAGCAATACTACCTCATGTGAGCTTCCTTCTGCCTCTCCATAAACAAAATGCACTTCAGTTACCTTGGAAAAGCAGTTAACATTAGTCATGGCTGTGTTGAATGTGAGTAACCAGTTCCAGTAAAACATACATGATCGTATAAAAATTTAAGCTAACAGTGAAGCAACGCAAATATTATAAACTACAATAAGTATTTCGTGACAACACTTCACTTGTCTTTTGTTAAAGTATGTATTCAAAAGAATATGTTTCATAATATTTTGATTACATTGTCTTCTTCTTCCTCTTCATTGTCTTCTTCTTCTTCTTCTTCTTCTTCTTCTTCTTCTTCTTCTTCTTCTTCTTCTTCTTCTTCTTCTTCTTCTTCTTCTTCTTCTTCTACCTTTAGGTGTTTCTAAAAAAGATAACATTTCAAAAAGATAAACAATAAAAAATCATTGACATTTATGTAAACTGTTTAGACTGTGACCAAGTTTACACTGGAAAGACCAAATTAGACTTGAAATCACAGTAAAAACAGGTTTTATAAATATTAAATACAAATTGATAAATCAGCTGTAGCTGATCACTTTTGGTTATTTAATCATGAAATAAATCCAAAAGTTAAATTATTAAAGCTTTTAAATGGACCTATAAATTTAATGGTTTGTAAGAACATGTTTATTTCAAAGAATTGAGATTGCATAATGAATTTTGAAATACCATCAAGGATTCTGCTGACAAATTTGTTACATTTCCAGTAGATGGCAACACTATAGTGAACAATCCATCATCTAGTGGTAGTAATCTCAACAATGCAAATAAATGAGTAAATAAGAAGCAGATGATGTAAACAAGAAATTATGAAATGTGTCCCTCTGAATTTATGTTTTAAACAAGAGAGTGATGCATTATCACGAAATATTTATTGAAATTTATAAACATAAGTTATTAGTTTGAAATGACCTGAAAGCAAGCATGGGCAGCTATCAGCATACCTAATGGCTACTTATCTGTAACAACACAGATGTAAGAAAATTGTAAATCTTCCTACGCAATATGTTCAAACCACGCAAATTCTATAACGTGTACTTCAAATTTTAAAGAAATGCAAGACATTTAAAATTGGGTTGGTACTGGAATTACTGACCAGCAAGATTAATAATTTTATAAATAAATGATAGGGAGATAGATAAATAATTGCAATATATAATTTCCATATATTAAAATCAATGCATAAGGTAAATAGTCAGTAGCCAGGAAATTTAAGTATTTAAGAAAAGCAATTAGTTATAAGTCAGAGTATGTAAAGCAATTAGGTGTTCCGGTGAACTCAGCCAACACGAAATCCATTACCTCAAGGTTTCTGTAATTGGAACTTAGTGCATTCAGAATTCAGAGAGCAGCATTAATGCCAGTTCTGAAAATTAGAAAGGGGAGAGAATTCTCAGTATTTGGCAAGTCACGGAGTAAAAGTTGTGTTTTAGATGCAAATAAAGCTTAAGATCTGACAATATAGGTAGAAACTTTGATGGTATGATGTCATTAAGTAGGCAGGACTTAAGTACATCAAAGAGCATGCATTTCTGAAGCTCGGGTCTTATAATATAACAATTTGTTATAATAAAGTAATTTACTGTGATTGATTATCAGCAGTCCAGAACACCTAAAGTTTGTGCCCAGGTTATCACATACTTGGCATAACCAGATTGGAATTCACCGCTGAGTATTTTAGTTTAATTTTGAGACAGAATATTAGAAGACCCCAAAAGAAAATCGTTTATGTGAATATTTGTTGAAAGTGTAATTTGTTTTTTGATGTTGGTATGAGTTGGTTAAATGACGAAAACGTGTTGCAAATGTTCATTGTTACAAACAACTAAGTTAGTTTAAAGACGTCATAAATATTTCCATATTTGATTTTAATATATATGTATAAATATTAGAATTATATGTGTTCCATAATAAAAGTAAGGGAGGATGGTTAGGGATCGCTTCCCTAACCAGAAAGAACTATTTGATGGACGCATACGCGGATGTATACGAAAAAGGCGGTGTCACGTGACGTGACGCCATAATCTTCCCATTAGCGTGTGTGTATTCAAGGTGAAAGGACATATTTAGGTAGTGTGAACATCGTAGAACATTTACCAGAATTTCATCAAACTTTTGTTCCACTTTAAATAAAAAAGTGAAAAGATTTAAATGATTTAGAACGGTGCTAAGAGGAATTATTTAATGTAAAATATCGAAAAAGTGTTAATAAAATAATACATTGTGGTGAAGAAACATCGTGTGATTTTTCATTCCATCCGTTACCACGCCCTGAGATCACAAACATCTCAACGCTCAAAGACACAACGAAGCATAATTATAAAAACCGCACCAAATGGCTTGCCCAACGTGGAACACGAATTTTGGATGGAATGGAAATTACGGGAAATGAACTTACGCGAAATACCAAGTGACGCCATATCTTCGCGCCAAAAAGAAAGAAGACGCCATTAGACCATCGTTTGAAATCGATTACATCAGAACACCGATGAACGGATACTCAACGCAGGAAAACACCAGAGACCGTCTAGCGAAGCCAACTGCCCAGGAGACGCACGTAACTGGACAAATCAACGAGAAAAAAGTAGGACCAAAAATTTTTATTTTTATGTTACTGCGAAGCGGCAAAATAGTAGGACTTTTAAGCGAAAGTGAACTGAATAAAGAAACTAAAATGTCGCAAAGAGAGAGAGAGAGATCTAGTAACAGGAGTAGGGGAAGGGGCAGATAGGCCTAGTTATCAAATAGGAACAGAAAGTGAGGAAGAGCTAGCAGTAGGAAAAGACCAAAGGTTACTAATGATAATGTTTGAAGAGTGAGTGAGTAGTGGGGTTTACGGGCCCGTCGACAACTAGGTCATTAGGGCCCGAAGTCCAATATAAAAGCAATCAAAGAAAATAAAACCTCAGCCCTTTAAAGCTAAAAAGTGAAAGTTAAAATACCTAAAAATGAACGTTAAAACCACTAAAAAAGAGAGCTAAAACAGGTAAAAAGGAAAAGTAAAAACCAATAAAAACATATTACGAAAAACCTACACTACTTACACTGTTAAAAAAGGGTAAAAACACGAGTAAAACATCCTAAAAGTATTTTTCCGCCAAGATAAAAGAAACCTTACACTTGCTTACCAAAATCGATGCGCACAACAAACCGCAGTACTGCATTTACAGCTGCTGGGTCGTTTCCTAACACGGTGCACAGTGTAAGACCCAGGCCAAAGGACTGGCGCTCACGAGCATACCGCGGACAATCAGTAAGGACATGTGCAACGGAGAGTGGGACATTGCACGTCGCACAGACAGGCTCCGGATCACCCCGCAAAAGGTGTGCATGCGTGGCTCGAGTGTGGCCTATCCTCAGGCGGGTTAAAATGACCTCCTCACGCCTGGAATCCCTGCAAGATGTTTGCCAGGGTTGTACCGTGTTCTTGATTGTCCGTAACTGAGTGCCAGCTAACGCTTCCCAAGATTGTTGCCAGAGAGTAAATAGATGGCGACGAAAGTACTTCTGCACATCTATATAGGGTAGCGTACGGGTGGAATATTCCGGAAGGCGACATGCAGACTTCGCAGCCGCATCAACCGCCTCGTTGCCCGGAATACCCACATGACCTGGGATCCACGTAAACGGAACTGGTATCCGCGATATAACAACTGAGATAAAAGTGTCTGTATTTTAATAATTGATGCCGAGTTGCCAACAAATTGTTGCAGCGCCTGAAGAGCGCTCAGGGAGTCGCAACACAATAAAATGTCCAGGAACTGAACGGGAGATAAAAAGTAAGAAATAAAAGATGGCAAACAGCTCGGCGGTAAAAACTGAGCTGGCGTCCGGAAGACGGTATGTGTGAAGTCACCGTTGTATATAAATGCGGAACCCGTCGTACTACCCAACTGGGAGCCATCGGTGAATACCGGTGTATAAGTCCGGTATCGGCCCAGAACTGCGGTGAAGAGTTGACGGAACACCGAAGGAGGGGTAGCAGTCTTTGAACAGCCCGACAGCTCCAGGTCAAAGCGTGCATGCTGGAGCTGCCAGGGAGGACAGTGGCCAAATGAATGCCGCTCTACAACTGGCAGTCGGAGGGCGTTTGCGACAAGTAGTTCTTGAAACCTGATGCCACTTGGACGGGAGATTGTTTTATTCCGCATATAACGGTGCGCGAGGTCTGGACGCAATACAGGTGGAAACGAAGGATGACCTGGATGAGCGGCCAACCTTGCCACATAAGAACAAAGTAACAATGAGCGTCGAACACACAGTGGAGGTTCGCCAGAATCAGCATACAGACAATCCACTCTACTTGTGCGGAAAGCCCCAGTAGCGAGACGGATACCAGTGTGATGAATTGTGTCTAAAAGGCGGAGTTTAAAGGCTGATGCAGAGCCATAGATAAAACAGCCGTAGTCTAATTTGGACCGGACCATTGAGCGATACAACCTCAACATTACCGTGCGATCGCCGTCCCAAGATGCCCCAGATAGAACCCTGAGTACCCGAAGCGAACGACCGCAGGAAGCACGGTGACGTATATGGTGCTCCCATGTGAGTTTGCTGTCGAGGTGTAAGCCCAAGAACTTCAGGTGCGGAACAAATGGAAGACGTGTGCCACGCAAATGAAGATCAGGAGGAGGGTGTACACCACGGAGTCGGTGAAAGTGGAGACACTGTGTTTTCGTAGGGGAAAACTGAAAGCCGGTGCGAGACGCCCACTCGGCGATGGATGTTATGGTCATCTGCAGTTGACGCTCGATGTGCTCCAAACTATAAGAGCGATAGTATATCGCAAAGTCGTCAACATACAGCGACATCGGGATTCCGCTACGAATCCGATGCCATTAATGGCAACGGCGAAAAGCGTAACGCTGAGAATCGACCCTTGGGGTACACCATTTTCCTGAACCTTCTCTTGGGAGAGCGTGTTGCCTATGCGGACACGAAAACGGCGAATTAGTAAAAAGTTAAAAATAAAAAACGACAAGTTGCCGCGTAAACCATAACCGTGCAAAGCACGGAGGATGCCATAGCGCCATGTAGTGTCGTAGGCCTTCTCCAGATCAAAGAAGACACCCACGACATGCTGCTTCAAGAGAAATGCATTCTGTATGTAGGCCTCCATGCTTGTCAGATTGTCGACACTGGAGCGATGGCGACGAAAACCGCACTGGACATTACTCAGCAGGTTATTCGTCTCTAGCCACCACACTAAACGAGTGTTGATCATACGTTCGAGGGTCTTCCAAACGACACTCGTTAGGCAAATAGGGCGGTAGCTAGAGGCAAGTGCCCGGTCTTTCCCGGGCCGAGGTATAGGGATGACGATACCCTCGCGCCAGGAAGACGGGTAAACCCGCTGGAGCCAGATTCGGTTATAGATGCTCAGCAGGAAGGAAAGAGCCTGAGGTGGAAGATGAAGCAACATTTGTCGGTGGATGTCATCCGGACCGGGAGAAGAATCGTGCGCCAGAGACAAGGAGTGCATCAGCTCTGCTATGCTAAAAGGCGTGTTGTATGGTTCACTACCATCGCTGTTAAAATTAAAAACTATCCGCTCCGTAGATTCCTTGATAGCTAAAAACGACCTATCGTAACTTTGGGTTTGGCTGGTAGCAGAGAAGGAATCGGCAAGAGCGTCGGCGATAGCCTGCTCGTTGGTGTAATAAGAGCCCTGTACGGCAAGACCGGGAATAATCGTCCGGCGACACTTGCCGTACATACGCCGAACCGCAATCCACACCCTTTGTGTTGAAGTGCGTCGAGAGAGGGAAGAGACGTAAGTTACCCAGGATGTGCGTTTTGCACTGCGAAGTACAAAACGCGCCCGGGCACGCACACGCTTAAAGGCAATGAAGTTCTCTTCCGTAGGATGTGCACTGAAAACTCGAAGAGCCCGTTTGCGGGCTTTAACAGCCAAACGACATTCCTCGGACCACCAAGGCACGGGAACATGACGAGGTGTAGTAGAACCGTGAGGAATGCTGGAATTTGCGGCAAGCAGGACAGAACATGTAAAATACTCCACCATGTTGTCAATGGTGGTAAAACCATCGTCCGTAAGGTGAATGAGGGAACGGAATTTCCCCCAGTCAGCCTTGGAAATAATCCAGTGAGGGTATCGTGTTGGAATAGGATGGAAACCAGTAATGTGAATGTTAATGGGAAAATGATCACTGCCAAAGAGGTCGGAGAGCACCGACCAATCAATAAGTGGTACCAGTGATGGGCTACAGAAGCTAACGTCTAAGGGGGAATAGGTACCATAGGCAGATGATAAGAAGGTAGGGGCACCAGTGTTCAACAAAAGGAGGCCGGACATATCGCAAACGTCTGCTACAAGGCACCCACGAGCATCGTCGGTGTCGGAGCCCCATTAAGTGTGTTTGGCATTCAGATCACCAAGGAAGATAAGCGGTGGCGGAATCTGAGCCAAAAGAGCCCGAAGGTCGTTCTCGTGTACGACACTGACCGGTGGCAGATAGACATTACAAATTGACAGACTCACGCCCTGCAACTGGACACGCACTGCTACAGCTTGCAGCGGCGTGTTTAGCGGGATGCTTGTAGCTGAGATGGTATGCGCCACCAGAGTAGCAACACCACCGCTTGCTCGTCGATCAGCTGCAGAGTCATGTCTACATGCCGAAAAAGCACGAAGATGTAAGGTGTGGTTAGGCTTCAGATGGGTTTCTTGTAGACAGACGATTGAAGGCGAATGGTGCCAAACTAAATGTTGTATGTCCGGGACACGGGTCCGGTACCCATTAACATTCCACTGAATTATTTCCATAATAAAAAGGTTAAGGCATAGCCTTTATCTTTTTCTTCATCTTAACCTTGGCGCACTTGGGACCAATGATGGGCTTTTCACCGTCCTCAGGCGACTCCTCGGAACTTCGGAAGTCAGAAGATCCCCGGCGGCTCGCGGAGCGGGAGCGGGACTTCGTGGAGGTACGACTACTCGCCCGATGTTTAGGTCGCGAACGATTTGTGGGAACAGGCAATACGGTGTAGCCTTTGCTTGTGGACGGCTGGTGAGCGTGTGTCTGCACAGCGGAAGATGTAGTTGCTGGTGCAGTTTTATCACGACGCGGTGGAGAGGTGCTCGCCGGTAAATCTGTTTGTGTCGAAGCATCTGCGACGGGTACATGCTGTATAGCAACAGTGTTCACAGGAGGGCGACGAACAGCGGATGCAAAACCTGTGGTGGTAGCAGGTTGCAGTTGTTGAAAGCGACGACGTGCTTCAACAAACGTCAGGCGTTCTTTCACGCGCAGCTCCTGGATACACTTTTCCTCGAGGAACTTCGGACACTGTCGCGAGCTGGATGGATGACTCCCTCCAAAGTTAACGCAGTAAGGGTCACGGGTGCAAGCCGTGCCCTCATGGTATGGTAGTCCACAACGCTCACAAGTAGCAGGATGGGTGCACGAAGGCTTAGTATGACCGAACTTCTGACACTGAAAACAGCGCATAGGGTTCGGTACATACTGACGAACTGCGGCACGCTCGTAGCCGCAGAAGATGTACTCGGGTAACTGAGTACCCTTAAATGTCAAAAACACAGTGCATAAATCGATCACTTTTCCATCCTGTTTTCGAGTGAGACGGTACGCCTGACACACCCGTTGATCTGAAAGGCAGGTGACTATCTCTTCATTAGACAGACCATCAAGACTGGAGGTGGTGACACCTCCTCTGCAAGTATTCAGTGTTTTATGTGGGACTACCCGGATAGGGTAGGAGCCCAATAAACTCGCTTTCAGCAGCTTCTGCGATTGGTCTGCAGTAATCACCTCTATCAATAGCGTACCGTCGCGTATTCTGGTCGCATTTTTTACAGGGCCACAGATTCGGTCAACTTCCCGTTTAATATAGAAGGGGCTAAGATCCTTTACCGTTTTCCCGTCACAAGCCAAAGTCAAAACCAAAAACGTGTCAAACGAGGAGGGTTTGCGCGGATGCATTATGAATTGGACCCCCATCCGGAACCGTCGGCGTCAGCCTGCCATCCGGGGGTCAAAGGATAAAAGACACCAAAATCTCCACGGTCTGTGCCGCCATGGAGACCCCTCCATGACTGATCTCAAAGCGTACTTCAGAGGGGCTACCCTCCGATCTCCACTGCTTGTCCGCATGATGTTTGAAAGACTAGAACAAAGTTTAGGTCAGAAAATGGAACAAAATAAGGTAGAATTAAAACAAAACATAGAACAAAGTTTAGGTCAGAAAATGGAACAAAATAAAGTAGAATTAAAACAGGACATAGAACAAAGTTTAGGTCACAGTATAGGCCAGAAACTAGAACAGAATAAGGAAGAGATAGGTCAGAAAATGGAAGAAGTGAGAAAAGACTTAGAACAGAAAATAGAATTAGGAAGACAGGAGTGTAAAGAAAATATGAAAGTAATGGAAACTAATTTGAAATTAGTACATAAAAACATAAATGAGACAAAGGAAGCTTTAGAAGCTAGGATAGAAATCATAGGAGATAGGATGGGAAAAATTGAGTCGGAAATGAGAGAAAATAGGATTGTATTAGAAGGAGAAATTGGTAGATGTAGAGATGAAATAACAGAATGTAATGCAAGTGTAGACTGTAAGATTACAAATGTAAAAGCAGAAATAACTGAGTTTTTTTGAAACTCAAATTACAAAATCATTCCCTCTAATTTTTAAAATATGGTATAGATATGTGGATGACATTTTTGCTGTTGTCTCTAAAAAACAGATAAATGATGCTTTAAAACTTTTAAATTTACAAGATAAAGCTATACAATTCACTTCGGAAACTGAGAATAATGGATTCCTTTCATTTCTGGACTTAAAAATTAAAAGACATAACAATAAATTGAAATTTGGTATTTGCAGAAAATCTACTCACACTGATAATTACATAAAATATAAAAGTTTTAATCCTTTTGCACATAAATTCGCTGTTTTTAATAGTTTAATTTATAGGTTAATAAATATACCCCTTAATAAAGATGAATTTGACATAGAATATAAACACATTATTAACACTGCAGTAATTAATAGTTTTAATACAGATTTTATACATAAAGGGATAGAGGAATTTAAGTATCAAGAAGCTGTCAAAGAAGTTTCAACCCTTAAAAAATAAAAGATAATTGTATTTTTAAAAAGTTTACTTACCATCCATGGGCTAATAAAAAATTTACAAGGATTTTTAAAGAATATGGAATAAATTTGGTCCCTCAAAATAAATTTAATATACAAAATTTACTTAATTTTTCAAAAAAAGATAAAATACCAAATTATAAAAAATCTGGCATTTATCAATTTAGCTGTTTAGATTGTGATAAAGTTTATATTGGTAAAACTAAACGTCATCTAGAAACCAGAACAAAAGAACATTTTAGAAATATTAAATATAAACAAACTGATAAATCAGCTGTGGCAGATCATTTTTGGTCATTTAATCATGAAATTAATCCAGAGGTTAAATTATTAAAGCAATTAAGTAATCCTATAGATTTAATGGTTTGGGAAAAAAATTTTATTTTGAAAAATAGGAACCGTGTCATGAACTTCGAATTACCAACTATAGATTGTATTTATAAATTTTTGTTTTCAGAGATTGGTAAATAAAAATTGAATAAGAGTAATTGTTTTTCAGAAAAAATAAAAGTTTGTAGCTTGGCAACGAATTTGTTTATATGGCTTTAAGAATGAGCTGGACACAGCTTGAAACCCAGGGTCAGCAAATAATACTAAGATAAGTGAAGTTTTTAGTTTCTAATTTGTTCTTACTTTAGAAATTGTGAATTATTTACACTAAAATACAAACTAGATAATATTAACATAAATTATAATGGTAAACCACTCAGAGCAGTTGATGATGCCAAATACTTAGGCATCACTTTCGACAAAAAGCTAAGTTGGAAAAAACATATAACAAACATCTCAGAAAAGGTTGAAAAGAAACTGCAAATCCTGAAAAGGTTAGCTGGTGCTAAATGGGGCTGTTCAAGGAGAGTCCTTAACACAACATACAAAATGTATGTCAAACCAAACCTCTTGTACTGTTCTGAAGCTTTAATAACAGCAGCAAATGCTAACATCAATAAACTTGAACAAATACAAAATCAGGCTCTTCGCCTAATCACTGGAGCAGTTAAATCCACACCTGTTGATGCCATGCTTGCCTTAACATGGACCCCCCATCAATAACAACAAAAATAGAAGAACAAGCATTGCTCCAACATGAGAAAATGTTACGACTGCCAAACTCTAAATGTACAGAAGAGAACCTCCCCCCTTCAATCCTTAAAACTCATAGTAGTTTCCTAGAAAAGGTAACACAGATTAAATCCAAATTGAACATTCCTAACACCAGAGAAAATCTGCTTATAAGAGAAAATCCATTGGAATTATTGCAACCTACCTTCAGTTTGGAATTAATAGAGGAAGTAAGTCAGACACACCAAAAGAAATACAAAAACTTTTAGCTCTGGAAACAATCAATACTAGGTGTCCCACAGAAGAATGGCTGCACATATATACCGATGGATCCTCCAGGGAAAACCTTAGTGGAGTTGGAGTTGTGTATTCACATTTTTCCTTTTATCATTCTGTTGGCAGAGACACAACAAATTATGATGGAGAAATAGAGGCTATACACATTGCTCTCCAACAATTATTAAATCTTCCCTTAAATAAATTTAACGAGGCAGTAATTCTTTCAGATTCTAAAGCTGCAATTCAGGGAATATGTTCAAATACTACAAAGAAGTCAACAAAAATTAGAGAATGCTACAAAATGTTAACACAACTCCAAAAAGTTAATAAGACTGTTCATCTCCAATGGATTCCAGCACACTGTGGAGTCATGGGGAATGAAGCTGCAGACTCACTTGCGAAGAAAGGCACAACAATAGAACAAAAGTCTAAATTCAATTTCTCATATTCCTCAATAAAACGCTTGATCATTAAAAAATTTTCTCATTCTTACCTACAAGATATAGAAACAAATGCCAAAGATAAAAAATGGATTACACTACTTTCCAACCCAGATATAATCCCCCAGAGACGAAGGAAAACAGCGGTTGCAGCCTTCCCACTACTGACAAATCACGACTGCTTAGCAAGTCATCTCTACAGAATAGGTATCTCAGCTTCACCAATATGTGTCCTGTGCAACGATCCAGCAGAAATGAACGAAGACCAGTTGAAGACCTGTGAAGCATTAAGATCAGAAGAAACTACAGTTCAAAAGTATTGGAAAGCATGAATGCTAATTGCTTCATTGCCAGATGCAAGGCACTAGAAAACAACAACAAATTTTTCTCACTGACACACATAAAGGTATAAGATATCTGTTGAAAATTCAGTACACAGAACATGAATTTGACGTGCGGAATTTGTCTAAAAGTCTAATGAAAGAAAATTAAAATGGTAGAAAAACAATAACCAGAGTTGATGGTACCAAAAGTCACTACAAAATAACCACTTATGGTGAGCTGCACTAACTGTAGCGAGAACAGTGTCATATTAATTGAAAAATTTACATCAATTCCTCCTCATATAAAAATTAAATGGCTAGACAATGGTGAATGGAAACTTGGTGGACATGATGAATTGTTGGAAGAAGACTAAAGAAATAAAGTATGGTCCAAAGGTGAATCAAACCCCTATCATGCTCTGAAAATTATTTTGGATAGCATCTTCTTAAAAGATTTGGCTCATATTTGACATTCTATACATACTGCAAGTTTGGAGAGATATTACAGTCTTCATCTCAGATATGCTCCAAAAAGAATACACTTTTCATATAATGACCTTCAACTTACACCAGTGCATGGAATCAGCATGGTTTTTGATGTTCACACTGTGTCGAAATTGATGTCCAAATGGTTTAAATCTTCAAAATCTTTTGTTTTATGTTCAAACTGATATGACAGATACTATGTTCACTCATTTTCAAAGCAGATGTTGGACTGCTGTTTATCACTTATTTGGTATTAACATGTGGACCTTGAGAGGTAGAACTGGAACTTAAAAAAAATTCAATGCCACAACTGGGATTTGAACTACAGACCTTCTGCTTACCGGGCGGCTGCTCTACCACTGAGCTATTGTGACAAACTGCCAGAATGGCATTAAATTCCCAAACCAGTTCGTATTTCTCCTGGTAAACCAGTTCTACCTCTCAAACTTTGCCCACACACGGCTTGTGTGTTTAAAAACACCAACAGTAAGTTTGTTGGCATAAATAAATAATAATTACCATGTGAACCTTGTTTGTCATTTGAAACACTATGCCTTGTCTGAGTTCAGTGGAATAACTGATGTCATGAGTCATATCAACAACTATGAGTAACATGAGAACCACTCACTTGGAACAATGAAACTGCCTGTGTTGCTGCCTATTCCTGACAACAAATAAACTGATGTGGCGAATGAAATATTCATTTTTGTGTTTCGTTCCCCTTTAAGAGTGTATAGATACAAGGGTCACTATGAAAGTTTAGAGCTGTGAGAAAATGAGAGTTGATCCACTCAAATTGGATGCAGGATGGGATAGCCCTGTCCTTTGTGAGTAAACAGGTACTAGGTAGTGATACTCCTACTTCAGGGATTCCAGCAGCTCAAGGATGAACAATCTGTGGCGTGCAGGTAGCAAGGAGCTTGGAAGAGAGCATTTTTGCTCTTTCCAGGCATGCAACTTTTTTATCATCTGGAACAGAAAAATGTCAAACGGGGCCAGGTTCGCTACCGTATAGTGAATGAATCCTAAGTTTGACTTCTATAGACTCCAGGAGCTGAACAGTAATGTTAGCCATGTGTGCGCATGTGTTGTTGTAATGGGGAAGGATCCCTTACAGTCCTGTGTGTAGCCAATGTTCCAATGTTTTTTAAGCTTAGCAAAAACTTTTGGCAAGCAAACTGTGGTGTATCAGTTGGCGGTAACCATGCTCTGACCCTCCAGAGAAATGGTTGCCACAAGACCACAGTTTAGGAAAAAATGAGACCACCATTTTCTTGTGGACACTTTGGCGACACTTCACATTTGTTGATGGATTGTCGTCAGAGAAGATCCACACCGGTGATTGCCACTTGGTCTACAGATTAAACTAATGAATCTGGGTTACATCATCTGTGACAATGTCAGAAACCTGTGTGGAGTCCCCTCCCTCAAATCTTGCCAACATTTTCTCACATCATTTAACACGGGTGTATTTTTGTTCTTCAATCAAATTGTGAGGCACCCATTGGGATGTGACCCTTCTCACACAAAGGAATTTATCAGGGATTTTCAAATCTGTTGGTGATCTAATCTTCACTGTTGGCTCAATTTCTTTAAATGTTATGCAACTATTTTTGTGAAGGATTTTCTCAATTTTCCTCAGTCCCTGCCGATACCGGAAGTGTACTTTTCTTCTCATCTTTCAAAAATGTTCGGCACTTTTTAAATTCCTGAAACCACCAAAAAACTGTGGAATGGGAAGGAGCAATGTCCCCAAAAGCCTGTGACAAACGTTTCAAGACTTTGACACTGGTTTAACTCATTTTTAAGATCGTAGAAAATCATTGAGTGAAGATGCTCTCTTCCAAGCTCCATTGCAGGGACTGACTGCATACACGATGCAATTTGTTTATCCCTGTGTTGCGGAAATTCCTGGATTTGAGAGTCACTACCTGATACCAGTTTACTCACAAAGGATGGAGCTATCCCATCCTGCATTGAATTTGAGTGGATCAACTTTAATTATCTCACATCTCAAAACTTCCGTTGTGACCCTCATATAATTATGGAGTATGATCAAAGTAATCATATAATTCATTCAGATTATAAGAACCATTGATCAATCGGAAACTTCTTAGTAAGTTTAAGTTAGTAAGTTTCTTAAACATTGCCCACATACGGCTTGTGTGTTTAAAAACACCACCAGTAAGCTTGTTGGCATAAATAAATAATTCTTAGTAAATTTTCTAAATTTGCTCTAGTTATTTTGATTTATTTTATTAGTATACGAGTATACATTTTATTAAGTTATACACATTTATGCCTTTCTGCAATACAGAGTTTACCTTCTTAACCCTGGAACACTAACCCTATCCCTATAGTACATAAACACTAAGCCTCGTAAAATTTACTACTGTTTATTTCCATTACAAAATACATTACTATTATCTCACAAATGTTTATGTCTGCCTCACTTACAACAATTTGTGCAGAGATTTGCCCTATGTTCTTCGCAGTATGCACGGTGACATTCTTTGCAGTACGTTGTTCTCATTCTTCTTTTTTTAGAAGGACAGACATGAGAAATCGTTCTCTTGCCAGTGGCCTGTGGTTCTTGCCTTTGGGAGGGTGACTGTTCCGGAAGAATATCCTGTATCATTACCCGTAGGTGTGTTTGTAAACTGGGGGACTCCAGTCTCTTGGCTATCCATGGCATGGTGAGTTCCTCAGACAAGCGTATTAGAATGTCCTTCCTTGCCAATTTGTGTGTCCCTTGGTGCTGATTATTGTGACTGTGGATAACCCAAGCATTTACACAGCTAATATTAATCATGCCATAAAACATACACAGTGGCCATCGCCGCTTCTCTATCCTGTCCAATAGGCGCCTGAACGAAGTGGATTGGCATCTTGAACGACTAGCAGGCTTCGCAGGCCAGCAATGTTTGTTCTTCGCTTTCAGAATACTTTTGGGTGGCATCACAATATATAGATTTTCAGGTGGCGAATAAATGTTGCCGTTCTCTTCACTTTCATATGCAGAATTACTAGAATGCTCAGATTCTAACCTTCTACTTTTACGTCCACGTTGCCTAGTTAAGAGGAGAGTTTTCATCACTGCTCATACACATCAATATTTGGTCCTGCCATATCTTCACCATCTGTATCAGTCATTATTAGATCATCAGACTCCACATTATCAATTTCTTCGTCGGAGCTAAAATCAATCTTGGGGCCACTATCTTCTTCCAGAAGCATTACCATAATCTTTTCTCCAAAATGTTGGTCGTCTGCACCCAGAATACTCATCTGAAACGATCGAAAGCAATGATTCAACTGCTTTCCGGAATTGTTATTACACGTCCTGCTTTCCTGAATTCAGATTATTACAAAACTAAATCTGCTTCCTTGTACTCACCTTGTGAAATTTTGGATACGTGAACACTAATCTTCGTAAAATTTACGACAAAGCACTAACAATGCACTGTTGCATCCGATTTTGACAATGCACACCCACTGACCAAGCTCTTCAAAAGCTATGAAGCTACTGAAAAGGAAATAATTGTGACGCGAAAACTATAAGAGTAAAAGCAGGATTGCCAATCGCGCGTCATAAAAATAACGAGGCTTAGCGTTCTAGGGTTAAATGTTCTGGCATTATTTAGATGTATTTTATTACAAGTTCTAGTAGCATTATTGTGTATGGAACCATTAATATTGAAACACTGAATATTGTTATTTACACAGCATACTGTTTCTAGAATATTGTCGCCCATTGCATTATTGTCGGCACTACCGCAAAGAAGCCGAAGGGAAGAGACAGAGAATGGCCGCATTGTTGGGGCGCTTGCCGAAAGAGAGAAAGGGATTGAGACTTCTGGAATTTTCTGCTTTGTATTTCACCGCAATAATAACTGAACTTTCCTGAAGTTTCCAGAATAGTGCCTGGGAGATATAAATAGCGGTAAAGTGTGAGAAGGGACAGGTTTTGTGTGACGAATTCGGAGCCGTGCTGTTGGTGAATCGGAAAAGACTTTCTTGCTGTTGCAACGAGTGTACAAAGTTACTGTTTACGGAAATAAAAGAGTTTCTTTATCTCGACTACATCTGTCTTCTTTACTTTACACCCACAAAAGTCACAATATAGAGGCAGGGTAAAGTGAGGATATTTAAAGAAACTGAGGTGGCATTGCAGAAAAATACTTTCAGTGAAAATGGTAGTGTTATTTTGTTTGGTGTGTGAAAAGAGTATCTCTGTGAAGAAACAATATCACATTGTGGAGCACTTAATACCATGCAGCATGAGGAGAGGTTTCAGAATAAATGTAAGTTAAACCAGCAACTGATTAAAGGCACTGTTGAACAATTGAGTTTTAGTGATGCATTTTCTAAAGACTTGTGTTTATGATTAGTGAGTCCTGACATTCCGTTGCATAAATTGAATAATGTACAGCTTTGTATATTTTTGGAAAAATGCATCAAAAAAAGGGTACCGGGCGAATCTACATTGTGCATACACTATATGAATTTCTAATGATGAAGCCACAGATGCATCAGGACTCTGTGTGTGTGTGTGTGTGTGTGTGTGTGTGTGTGTGTGTGTGTGTGTGTGCGCGTGTGCGCGTGTGTGTGTGTGTGCGTGTGTGTGTCTGCGTGCGTGCGTGTGCGTGCGTGTGTGTGGTGCTGTGGTTGGTGCTATGGAAGCAGCTAGCATATCATTTCTTCTTAATTTACAAATACTTGAGTGAGTAAATCATCTACAGCTGCCAAATTATTCACAACTCCGTTTCTTGTGGCCAGAAGGGATATGGTATGACAATGTATTTCTAGTTGTCAGATACTGCTCCATATATTGTTAAAGCAGAAGCTGGATTTGAAATCCTTTATCCTAGATTAGTTCGCCTGACGTACCCTGCTCATGGTTTACATCGTGTTACTGAAATTGTCAGAAGCCAGTATGAAGCTCTGGATCTTCTTGTTTAAAGCATGAAGAAAGTGTTCGTAAAGTCACCGATTAGAATTAAAAAATTCTGTTAACTCCTTTCATATTTATCTTTGCCTCCTCAGCAAGTTTTAACTCAGTGGGGAATGTGGTTAGAGGCCTTTTTTTAAATTTACATCCTCCAACATTGTGTCATATCGGACGAATGAAACAAAATGGGTGAAATGATGCTCAAATGAGCCCAAGGTCCATGGAGCTTTAAGTTGTCCAACATTCGTCTTCTCAGGGTAGGGAAAACCTCGGAGAAAACCTTACCCGGATAACTTACCCTAAGCGAGATTCGAACTTGTGACCTCTTGAACATGAGGTAGACACGCTAACCATCACACTACCGAGGCGGGCTGGTTAGAGGCTGTATCATACTACGTAGAACATTTCAGTGAAGTGAAAACTTTTGAATTCCCTAAATGCAGAAGAGGCAATCAGCATTGCCACAGCACAAGAATGTTTTGCTAAAAACGACATTCAAGAAAAGAAACAGCACATCCATAATCATTTCTCCAAAATACCTGAAATTTTAAAGCAGTTGGAAGCTCGAAATAATTCCTTGGAACATTTGCTTTCTCTGATTGATGAAATTTCACTTATATTGTCATCAGAAACACATGGAGTTGCAAAAATTGCATTTGACAAACTCAATCAGGTGCTACAGAAAACTTCTGGTTACAAAACACTGTGTCAAATTTCTAAAAATCTTTCCAGCGAAGAAACACATATTGAGGAGGAATTCACCACAGAAGAATTGTGGTGCTTTTCTCTTGCACCTGTGGCATCATGCAACGTCAAAAGAACATTTTCATTATACAAATAATTTTTCATTGATAGAAGCAGGAAGTTTACACAGGAAAATCTCAGGATGACCTTCCTTATGTGCTGTAGCAGCAGCCTTCCATAAGATAAGGGTTCTCTGACACTATTTATTATATTAGCGTGTATTAGGTTTTACTTAATTGGCACTTGTTTTCGTAATTTTTCGTGCTTATTTGCTTGCTTATTTTACTATTTTATTGTGCTTAGAAATCCGGGCTTTAATTATTGCATATCAAATTGATTATAAACCTGTGCAAAATATGCACTTGCAAGAACTGTATGTCTGAGACCTTTCAAGAGTAATAAGATTACAGTTTAAGTATACAAATCTAATGTTAGGAATTCTAACTCACCCTCCATCTCACCACAAGTATAGCATCCAGTTTAAGAGCTGTTTCCATTCGCTTTGCTAAATTCTCAAATTCTGCTTCTGGTTTTGAAGGTTCACTTATGCTCTGCTGGTAGCGGTGGAAGAAGTCAATATATGGACTAGTTCTTTTGAGTCCTGCTGTTTCATGCTGCTGAGCAATAACAACATCTGAGAAAACCTTTTCTTCAGAATCTGAAAAAAAAAGAAGCATGAAACAAATGGTGTACTGTTAAACAAATACACAAATTACATAAATTATTAATTCTTTCTTCCCACCTCTTTATTTAGCTTGATAACAAAGCTTACTGTGATCTGTTGTCTTCTAATCAAGTAAAACATGAAATGGGATTAATTTCACTTCTAGTAAATCATAAGAATTATACAGGGTAGGATAAAAGTAGCTTTCTCCACAGACATTAACAATGGCAATCCAACACTGGAAACAAATGAAGTGCAAAACTTGAACCACATGATTACTAACTCCTGCTTTTCATACTTATGCTGCAATATGCATAAATATGTATGAACACGAAAATTAAAATCATGTAATATGAACTGCGGAAAATGATCTTTTTCCAACTCTTACTTCAAGATATTTAAAGCTTAAAAGATACAACCAATTTGTAAAGCTGTAAAGTATTAAAATTATTAACAGTATTTAATAAATAAATACAGTTGAACCTGATTTGTACATATATCAATGGGAAGAGGTAAGATTACAGAATTACTTACAACTGAGATTTTGATAACGCATATATTTTTTTTAAAAGCAATACAGTGGACCTATGTACGTACAATTTTACAAACAACAAAGATATGTATGAAGAAAACATTTTGAACTTGGTTCTCCTCTTAAGAAATCAGTTAATTTGGCTTGTTTCATTTTTCTTGCATTAAGTGCATACATGATATTTTGTTACTGATGACTATACGTAGCGTGGTATAAACAATTTCTAAACCTGAGCAGTTTTGGTTTTGTGTGGATTAAGTTCCACCTCTCATGTGAATTTTACTTTCAGATCTAGTGTGCACCATTTCCTTTTTCTGTTCTCCATAGCTGATTAAAAGTAACTGAGAACTGAAAGACAAAACCGCTGTTCAACAGTAAACACCAGATACTCATGGTAATTATTATTTATTTATGCCAACAAACTTACTGCTGGTGTTTGAGAATTCAATACCATTCTGGCAGGTTGTCACAGTAGCTTAATGGTTAGAGCACCCGCCGAGTAAGCGGAGGGTCTGTGGTTCAAATCCCAGCTGTGGCATTGAATTTTTAAGTTCCAGTTCTACCTCTTACCAGATACTGAAATTGTTTACGTTTACTTGTCATTTGTTGCTACGACATTGTGGCGCCGAAAGCTACCTGCTCAGGTTGGGGCTTTATCAAAGTAATAAGGAAAATACGCCTTAAATTTCTTTTAAGATAACGTATGCCATATGCTCCTTAAAATTATGTAAAACTCAGTTGTACTTAACTGAAATTTAATATGTATAACTGCGAATTACATATAAATAAGGTTTTATTAACACATTTCTAAATGACCTTTTGCCGGGACCTCAAAACTTCACGTATAAATGCAAATTACATAGAACTTGGTTACGTACAAAGCAGGTAAATAAACAAACACAACAATAACAATAATAATAAATATAATAACAATAATAATAAATAATATAATAATAATAATAATAATAATAATAATAATAATAATAATAATAATAATAATAATAATAATAATAATAATAATAATAATAATAATAATAATAATAATAATAATAATAATAATAATAATAATAATAATAATAATAATAATCACAGCAATTATAAATAACTGCTTTGTTAAATCATTTAGAAGACTAATGCTTTAAAAATAAGTCAATACCCCAAAAGACAATGTTAACACATCTTTTTTGGTTAATACTGCTATGAAAATTACAGTTAAAACTCCAAGTAGATTAAAATACCTAAAACTTGCAAACTCCTGTTTACAATTTATACATATTTTTTGCTATGACTTCATGTGATTGCACCTGAGTAATAAGAGATTCCATGATCAAGCTTTTGGCCCTCTACACTCTTGAGACCTTCTTCGGGTAATGATGTCACCTTTAGTAAATTAAATATATTCTTGTGATTGGTCCACTTACTTTGGCTAAGCCTGCAGCTCATTAGTTCAAAACATTATGAACGGTCCTCTTACACCTAATTTCTGAAAGTAGTTAAAATATTGAGATTGTCCTGACATTATCCAATCAAAGACCTCATTTCTAAAATAAGCTAAACATTTTTGGTTGCTATGCTGTATTTTTGAGTGACCTTGCTTTCTCACAGTGCTGGCTGTGTAGCACTTCACACCTTTCTAGTTTCAATATCTCAAGTTCAATCAGATTTGAAATCCTTAATACCAAGTCCAGGACTCAAATATGGTAACATAATGCATTACTGTATTTTTCAAAACATGAAGACCCCACCCCACTCCTCTGCCAAAGGCAGCATTACTTTGAGGTATGGGTTTTACAAGGTTTGTGGTTTGAAAATATAAAGGAACCAGAAGATGGCTACACTGCCTCTCACCCTGTTTATGAACGTTGCCTTTTGTTTTCTATAGTTATTATCCAGTGGCAGGGGGAGCAGTCCTCTTTTGGAGCTTTTTCGTGATTTTAAAAAAATGTATATAGCTGTGTTACTCTGATATATGTGAGCATGAATTAAATCTTGCTCATTTGATTCACCCATTTCAGTAAACATCCAGAAATCTGAATTAGTTCATGATATATGTTAAAGGTGACTCGCAATGCTACAAGTGCATTCAAATACTTCTAGTTGATCATGTTATAAGTTTAATTTTTATTTGTTAAATTTCTTTCATAATGTCTGCTAAATTTGGAAGGCTGAATCAGATTTGAAAACTACAATGTAGTGGCCAAGATTCAACCTACAGATCTCTTGGACATTTCATGTTGATGAACTTCCATTGTGCTAGCATGATGCTCGCAAACTTGCACTGTATCTTATAACTGAAATCACCTTGGAGATTTATGGATAAAATCAGACAAAACAGACTTATTGCATCTTTGGATACCTCGCCATGGTAGCACAGCATAAGTGCAGTGGCTCAGAAGTCAAATATCTATTCCACTTAATATATATGAAGTGATATAGACAAAGAAACTTTTCAAATGTTTTAGGGCTAACCTGGCCAGCAGTGCAGAAGCCTGGTTATTTCTATCTACACATTTTTGGCCAAGTTTAAATCAGAATGTTATGTGAAAGTAACTTTAGGTTGTATTCTCTTTACAAAAGAGAAGCGACGTTTTGTTGTTTGTTGCTAAGCACTGTAAATAAAGATTTGTTGATCAGAAGCCGAGAATTATTTTGTGTTTAATATTATAAGTTTTCATTATAACGAAGTAGAACTACACTTCATTTAGTTCTTTTTTTTTTTTAATGTGTAATACCTAACATCTGGCGACCGTGAAAGGACAGTTGTTCAGTTATTTTGGTTGGTGAAAAGAAAACACGAAATATTGACAGGCATAATAAAATGGTGGAAGTGATATTGTTAAAAAGAGAAAGAACACAATTACGCCGTTCATTTTCTCGAGTTTATAATGCATTTCAGAGTAAGATCAAAGAAGTCAATATAGTGCATGAAGATATTTTGACATGTTTTAAGATCCTTGAAGACAAAGCTGATAGATTATTTGCACTTGATGAACGAATCTGTGATGCTTGCAGTGTCCGCAAAGTTGAAAGTGAAAATAAAGCTACAGAGTTTGAAGAAATAGAAGCATACTGTGACAAGTGGGTAATAGCTAAATGTGAGTATGAAAAGTCTGTAAGAGCTGAAGTGCAGTGTGATGCTTCTTCTGTGAGGTCAGTTACGTCCCAATCCAGCAGATTGCTCACGAAATTGCCGAAGTTGTCACTTGTCAAATTCTCGGGAGATATTAAGCAATGGCTGCCATTCTGGGCACAGTTTAAGAGAATTCATGAAGTAATGAATTACAGGACGTAGAAAAAATTCTGTATTTAAGAGAATCTATGACCCCAGGCACGAGAGCCTACGAGCTAGTAAATAGATTTCCCCCGACTGCCGAGAATTATTTTAAAGCTGTACAACTATTAGAAGAGTGCTATGGATAGAGAGACTTGCTAATAGAATGAGAGGTAGAACTGGAACTTAAAAATTCAATGCCACAACTGGGATTTGAATCACAGACCTTCCGCTTACCGGGCGGACGCTCTAACCACTGAGCTATTGTGACAAACTGCCAGAATGGCATTAAATTCTCAAACCAGTTTGTATTTCTCCTGGTAAACCACAAAGGCAGTCTCACATCAGAGACAAATTACCCCAATGGTGACTTACTATTTTAAGTACTTTATATCCCAGGATTAATAACCTTCAGATGGTAATTATTATTTATTTATGCCAACAAACTTACTAGTAAGTTTGTTGGCATAAATAAATAATAATTGCTAATAGAAATTTATGTGAGGGATATAATTAATCCAGTGACAGAAAAGCTGTTGCTTTCAGTTTTGTTTGACAAGATTGAGGTTAATGTCAGGTCATTAGAAACAATGGGATTAACAACAGACAACTATGCTGCATTATTGTTCCCTCTAGTGGAGTCATGTTTAAGTGATGAACTTATCCGCATTTGGCAAAGAAAAGAATAAAATATGCGAGAATATGGGTCACAGGAGAAGCTGAAAAATATTTTAAAGTTTTTGAAATTTGAAGTGGAAAATGACGAGTACCTGCAACTTGCGAGGAAGATTAGTAACACTAGTGTAACTGATACAATGAAGAATGTAAAATCTTTGAAGAAATGTCCAACTCCTACTGCTCAGGGCTTAGTGGCAACTCTAGGAGTATTAAGTGTCTGTGTTTTCTGTGGTGAAGAGAACCATTTGTCGTTGGGGTTTCCACAGGTTGAAGAAAAGAAGACAAAGTTGGCAAAGAAAGGTGCCTGTTTTAAGTGTCTCAAGATTGGACATACTGCTAGAAGATGTCACATGCGTCTCAAATGTAATGTCTGTAAACGACAGCACTATCCAATCATGTGTGATATCTCCGAAAATAAATTACAGGCAGAATCACAATCGAAGTCAGTTACTAATTTCTGTATTAATTATTCTTGTGTGTACCTCCAGACAATCATAATTAAAATAGTTTTTGGATATAAGGTGGAAGTTGTGTGTGCTCTTCTGGATTTGGCATCTCAACATTCATATGTCTCAGAAGATTTAGCGGCAAGAATAGGACTTAAAGCAACTCAGAAGATCACTTTGAATCATTCTTGTTTTGGAGGTCGGACCGAATTGGCAGTAGAACACAAAGTATTTAAGGTTGTCCTTCAGAATCTAGATAATTCTAATCAGTTAGAATTAAGTGCACTTGGTCAGCATATTATTTGCATTCCTGTACCTCGTTTTACAGCAGAGCAAGCGAAGGAGCTAAGACTTATACATCTGGATGTAGGAGAGGATAAAGATATCGAGATTCTTATTGGTGCAGATTTCTTGGGATCGGTACTCTCCGACGAGTGCAAAAGAGTAGGAGGGTTGACTGCGATAAAGACTGCTTTAGGGTGGACTGTATTTGGTCAAGACGTGTCCATACCAAGTAAGCAGAGTGAGACAACACTTATTCCACTCAACCTAGAGAAGATCTGCAACCTATGGGAATTGGACATGCTAGGAATACAGGATCCAATAATAGAAAGGAAGAAAATCCAGTTGGAGGAACAAGCAAGGAGGAACTTCATCGAAACAGTAAAGATAAATGAAGACGGAAGGTATGAAGTTCAGCTTCCCTGGTTGAATGATCATCTACCTTTGGACTCTGCATACGACTTAGCAGCAAAGCGCCTGGAAGTTACTAGAAGCGAATGGATACTTAGAAGAATATGATAAAGTTTTTAAATGTTGGCTAGATGAAGGAATAATAGAAGAAATTCCAGCCACAGAGACAGACATTTGTGGCCACTACTTGCCTCATCGACCTGATATCAAGAATTCAACAACAACGCCTGTTCGACCAGTCTTTGATGCCTCGGCAAGAAAGGGTAATAATCCTTCTCTCAATGACTGTTTAGAAAAGGGCCCAAATCTGATTCAACTTATTCCTTCTATCCTCATCAAGTTCCGGAAGAAGAAAATTGGTGTGGCACCTGAAGATCATGACTTTCTGAGATTCCTATGGGGAAAAGAAAAAAATCAGAACATACCAACACAAACGAGTAGTTTTTGGAGTGACATTGAGCCCTTTTCTGCTGGGAGCTGTAATTGAACATCTCTTGCAAAATGCCTGGAAAGAAGCATGGGAAAAGGAAGATATTTTAACCACTGGCATTACTGAACAACTAAAAGAGAGCTTTTATGTTGACAACTGTGTAACAAGTGTTTCCAATGAAGGTGAACTAGAACTGTTTATTACAGTTTCCCAAGCTGTTCTTGCTCGTCACCAACTTAGAGGGTGGGAGAGCTCATATATTGTGTATGAAGGAGATGTTAAGATGACGTCTGTTCTGGGAATACGATGGAATCACGCGGATGATTCTCTTAATTAAACTGTGATCACCTAAAGGAACTGTCACCAGAGAGGATAACAAAAGGAGTGATACTGTTGTACACAAGGTTTACGATCCAATTGGATTTGCAGTTCCAGTTATATATTACCTAAGCTACTGCTCCAAGAACTGCATAAATATTCCTGGGATGCTGAGATACCTAAGGAAATCCTAACTAAGTTTGGCTCACTGCACTGGCAAAAATCAGTAGATTACAGATTCCTAGGAGGCTTCCAGAGACACATCTGAATTGCAGCCTGCATGCCTTTTGTGATGCCAGTTGAGATGTCTACGCAACAGTGATATTTCTGCGGGCATGCACTGAGACAGGAGTTCGTGTTCAACTCCTCCAAGAGAAATCGAGGGTAGCTCCACTGCCTCGACCTACTATTCCGCATCTTGAATTAATGGCAGCTACAATTAATACATGTTTGTTATCATCTATAAAAAATGAGATTAATGTTGAAGATGTTTATTTGTGGACCGATTCGACAACAGTATTGGCATGGATAAAACGAGAAGTTCTTTGGTCAGTGTTTGTTGAGAACAGAGTTAGAGAGATCAGACAACTGACACAAAAGGAATCTTGGAGACACGTACCAGGTGTGCTGAATCCTGCTGACCTGCCTACCCGGGGATGTACAACAGCAGAACTCCTGGCATCAAAATGGTGGGAGGGACCATCCTGGCTATACCTTAAATGAATGAGTGGCCTACAGACTGTTGTGGCGTAAATGAAGAAGAAATCCTGCTTGAAAGGTGAAAATCTGCTACAGTTCTGTTGGTATCAGAAAATTCACAGGACTCAGGCTCGATTTGAGAAAATAAGCAGACTCATTGGATGGATTAAAAGACTCATTTCAAACTGTAAGTCTAGAAGTCCACAGCGAGGAGAACTTACATGTTCAGAGATGGAAGAGAGTGAAAAAACAGTGATTAAGTTTCTAAAGTAAGAACAAATTAGAAACTAAAAACTTCACTTATCTTAGTAATGTTGCATGTGAAAAAAGAACATGCAACATTACTAAGATACGTGAAGTTTTTAGTTTCTAATTTGTTCTTACTTTAGAATCTTGTTGCTTCACGGTTAATAGCATCAATTTTCCTTATTTAAGTGATTAAGTGGATTCAGAGACAGCATTTCCATGGAGTTGAGGATCAGAAACTTACATCAGTGGTGCCATTCTTGGAAGAACACGGCATTCTGCAAGTGAAGACAAGAATAATTGAGAGAGATGACATCCCAGAATTCCAACAACCAGCTGTCTTACCTGCAGACAGTCCTGTAGTTCAGCGACTGATTTATGATGTTCATGTTCCACATGGTCATGCAGGATCACAGACTCTGTTGGGTATTCTCAGAGAGAAATTTTGGATCCTAAATAGAAGAAGGATTGTAAGGTCAACAGTACGAAGATGTGTCTCTGCAGGAGGTACAAGAGAGAACGACTGAAAGTCACTATGCCACCTCTACCAAAAGATTGTGCGAGAGATGCAAAGGTTTTTGAAATTGTTGGCGTTGACTTAACTGGCCCATTATTTGTGAAGGATAGTCAGAAAGTATGGAGTTGTCTATTCACATGACAGTTTATCATGCTATACATTTGGAACTGCTTAAGTCATTATCTACAGATTCATTTCTTCAAGGTTTATGAAGATTTGTTTCACGCCGGGGAAGGCCTTCAACAATCTTCTGTGATAATGGAACAGATTTTAGAGGTGCCCATAATATGATGAGTAAATGTGACTGGCATAAAATAGAAGCGTATATTGCAGTATCCAACGTATCACATGGAAGTTTAATCCACCCGCAGCATCCTGGTGGGGTGGGTGGTGGGAGAGATTGATTGGACTTGTGAAAGATGCCCTGCGTAAGGTCCTTGGGAAATCATGCCTAACTATTGAAGAATTACTGACTATGCTATGTGAGTGTGAAGCCCTTGTTAACAGCCGCCCTCTGACTGCAGAAACTGAAGATCCTCATGACCTAAGGCCTATCACGCCTGTCCTGTTTTTACAGGAGGTTCAAGAAATAGGTGTAGCAGATCTTGATCAGATAGACGAAGATCGACTTAAAAGAAGGGCAGCATATTGTCTGCAGTTAAGAAATGCACTGCATCAGCAATTCCGTAGAGAGTACCTTGGACAGTTACTGCCCAAGCGGAACCAGCATGATCATGTGAAGAAAGGAGATGTTGTATTAGTTGAAGCAGACAACCTGAAGAGACATGAGTGGCTGCTCGGAGTAATTGAGGAACTCCTCCCTGGAAAGGATGGGCGAACTCGTGTTGTAAGGGTTCGAATAAAGAATGGAATTATAATGCGTTCTGTTCAACATTTGGTTCCCTTAGAGCAGGGATGTCGAACAGCACTCCCAAACTGGGAACTTGAGACACGTAGACTCTTGCTACCGGTCTCACCTCTGTTGTATACCCAGCTAGAAGAGTAGGGGTGAACTGGTGCCAAACAACAACAAACAGTGGCGGCTGGTACCATGCTTCATGTTTGTACAATTTACAAATGGAAATACACTGTTGAATTAGTCACTGATCCTTTTTTATTGCTTGTTGTTTATTGTCTTTTGGATGCTTGGCAATGTTTCCTGCCCACAAGTTTATCAATTTCAGGTTCCATCTCTGAAGAACATAGGCGTAACACTGACACTAAATGTCTGTCAGTAATATTAGTACGCCTGAGCGTTTTATTGTTATTCAATTTAGAAAAAAAACTGTTCACAAATGTATGTCAATGCAAGCATTGCTATCAAACGACGCACAGATTGACGAAGATTGGGAAATGTAGTTTCAGGTAATGAACTATACAATTTGACACCTAAATTTCCTGAAATGCGCAATGGTGTGTTGTTTTGCAAGTCAATTAATTCTAATTGCAAATCATGCGAGAAATCACGAGGATGGACACTGAAAGGGTTGTTGAAGAGTCTCCATTCGGGATCCATAGACTTAACTTTTCCAAATCTGTTCTTGAATTCATTCAGGAGATCCTCTAACAATGTCTTATAGTTTGGTATCAGATGCTTACAGCCATCATTGAATACACTTTGCAAACAAGGAAAATTATGCACATCCTCATTATCAACTTGTGTTACCCACAATTCAAGCTTCTCCATAATTACTTTCAAGTGGTCAAACATATTGATTATGAGTCTGTCCTTTCCTTGTAATTTCAAATTAAGGGAATTGAGATAGGAAGTCAAATCCACCAAGAACGCCAAATCACAAATCCAGCCTTCACTATAGAGTTCTGGAGTTTGTAAATTGTGAGTTTTTAAGAATGTTTTTATTTCACTTCGAAGATTAAAGAACCCAGTCAGCATATTACCACGACTAAGCCACCTTACTTGACAGTAATATGAAACGTCCAAAAAATTCACATCTTCAAGAAATTGTTGGAACCGTTGAAGAAGTAAAGCATTGAGCAAATAATATTGACTATTCTTACAACGGCCATCATAACATTCTTTACAGTAACAGACTGAGCACAAAGATTTGCATGATGAATAAGACAATGAATGAATTTAACTTTGGCTGCATCGAGTTTTTCTTGAGACAGAAATCTTCGTACTCTTCCTACAAGTTTTGTTTCTTGTCCCCTCATACAAGGTGCACCATCTGTTGCTATGCAGACTAATTTGTTCCATGGAAGTTTAAATTTAGCAATAGTTTTTATTACACCATCAAAAGTATCTTGTCCCCAAGTCCGATCTTTAAATGAAACAACTTCGAGAAGATCTTCAAAAACATTGCAATCTAAATTGACGCCCCTAATGAATATAGCCAGCTGTGTTGTGTCTTTGCAGTCCGTACTCTCATCAAGAGCTAATGAATAACACGTAAATGTGTTCATTCTTTCTATTAGTTGTTCCTCCAAGTTATCTCCCATTTGTGATATACGTTCTACAACAGTATTACGAGACAGACTTATACACTGAAACGCATTAACAAGTTCCGGACATATTTCTTCTGCAGCAGTAATAAGACAGCTTTTAACGAATTCTCCATCTGTGAATGGTTTTGAAGCAGACGCAATGTGTTTGTTGATTTTGTAGCTAACACGAACCAAAGTTTTTCTACTACTGGCTGAAGATGATGATGAAATATTTTCGAAATTCACTCTTGACTGAAATTCCTCTATAGCCTTTTCAAGAGCAACACGTGATAATTTGTCTGGGCCATAAATTGCAGCATGTTGAGAGTTAAAATGTCTTTTAATATTGTAATGACTTACATATCGAATTTCCGCTCTATATATTAAACAACGTGCCTTGCTGTCATTTAAGATAAAGAAGTATTGATCAGTCCACTCACGTTGAAAACACCGTTCTCTGTGCATACTAACTGCTACAGTATATTTATCAACAAACCATGTACAGCACACCACTCAGGCTGACTGACTGTCGTTCGAGCACAGCTGTGACTGAAGCAAGCACCCACTCACTTCACAGCTTGGGAGTGCTGTTCGACATCCCTGCTCTAAATTGTAAATTGTACAAACATGAAGCATGGTACCAGCCGCCACTGTTTGTTGTTGTTTGGCACCAGTTCACCCCTACTCTTCTAGCTGCGTATACAACAGAGGTGAGACCGGTAGCAAGAGTCCACGCATCACAAGTTCACAGTTTGGGAGTGTTGTTCGACATCCCTGCCTTAGAGTGTTTTATACAATTATCTGAGGAGACTACACCGAAGACTGATTCTTCAGAACAGGGAGAAGATCTCAAAGAGACCTCACAGTGCAGAGACATATTGTCTACTCGTAGTGGGAGATTAGTGAAGCACCCTGCAAGATTTTATGAATGAGCCTCTCGTGTTGCAATTTTTTGAAGTTCCAAAATTTCAAGGTAGGAGAATGTTTTGTGAAGGTAACTTTAGATTGCATTCTCTTTGCAAAAGAGAAGCAACGTTTTGTTGTTTGTTGCTAAGGCCTGTAAATAAAGATTTGTTGATCAGAAGCCGAGAATTATTTTGTGTTTAATATAAGTTTTCATCATAATGAAGTAGAACTGCACTTCATTTAGTTTCTTTTTTTTTTTTTAACATGTAATACGTAACACAGAATATATACAAATCTGTCAAGCATTTATTGGCAATTGCTTTTATCACATCCATTCTTTAATTTCATTGCACATGGTGACCAAAAATGCATTTGTTTTCTTTATTAAATTGCTCTAACAAAATTACTCAATAACTGTAATTAAATAGGTGCTTAGGTTAATCATTTATGTTAGCCTAATCATTCAGGTAATTCAGTTTCCTTAAAAATTTCAACGTGGGCAATAACATCTGGAGTTTATATCTATATATATGAATGGACAAAGTAATACACACGGCGAGAGTGACCTTGAGTCAACTGTGTTTCTGATATGCATTAATATGGTTAATGGAAAGCTGAGGTAGGCAAAGTAGTTAACTCTGAGAAATGCACAGAAACATGTGAAATGCTTGGTTAATGAATGAGGCGTATTTATAAAAAGTGTATTTATAAGAGCTCTCAATTCCTTTTTTCAAACTGAATCACCAAGAATTAGATGTCTCAACAAGTAAAGGAGGGAAGCAGCAGCACAGATGATGATTCAGATTTGGGGTAGGCCAGGTTGGCTCAGTTGGTTAGACGCTGGCCAACTGATCCCAAGACTGCGGGTTCAAATCTGGCCCAGATTGATGGTTTTTAAGTGTGCTTAAAAACGATAGCTCCATGTCAGTAGATCTACTGGAATGTAAAAGAACTCCTATGGGATGAAATTCTGGTACACCGGTAATGCTGATGTGATCCTGGCAATTGACAGCATCATTAAACAACAAAATAAAAAAAATTATACAAAATTTTTAAAAATTCAGATTTGGAAGTATTAAGGTATTTATAGTCTGCATAATTTAAAATAGTTATAAACAATTTCTTTAGCTCTTATTTACTTGTTCTTTTGCTACAATAACCACCATTCTCATAACCTTTTAACAGCATATATTTGTCACCATTGTTTCTGAATACCATAACAAGGGTTGTTCTTGTGCTGTTCCACTACATCTATGTGTATTTCATCATGTGCTCCAAAAAATGTGACACTGTATGAATGGTGGAAGAACACATTAAGTTTTCTGCATTAAGATTAAACTTGAATGAACATAAAATAGGATTTAAATTCACTTAAAAAATTGAATTCAAATTGAGCATAGCGATGTAAGAGCTTGTCCCCTCCCTTGCTTCCCATTTGAAGAGCCTGTTGTTTCAGTATGTTGACCATGATGGTTTAGGGTGTTATTGTCCACAATTGCATGTTGATACAATTATTTTATTTAAATCAAAATTAATACATATTTGAATATGACAGACATTCAGCCCAGGCTCTTAGCCTATCATATCCACCCAACAAAATTTCTTATCATACATTTTGCTTCTCTATTGCTATTGAACACTTTATAACTAACACAAAATTTTTAATTCTGTTCTCTTTGTACAGACCAATTCCATTTTTTCTTAACTCTACTTAAAAATTGACCTAAGTTCCTGATCTCCTTTCTAAAAATCCTCTTAAATGCTGTTATCCTATATCCCTTCTCCCATTTCTGCCCCAGAAATTCTTTCCTCCATATGTCCGTTCCTTGGCTCTCAAAGACTATGTGCTCCAGGTCTTCCTTCCCCCTGCAAATAGGACACAGACTCTGAGGGATACCCTTTCTTAGTCCTCTCAACCTCCAAACACCAGTTCTTAGCCATGCTATTGCCTCCCTTTGTTCTTCGTTTACCTTAAAAACATATGTTTCCCTTTCCCATGTTTCCTTAACTGATTTGTAATCTACCAAGGACCTTTTTTCCATTCTACCAACAAATAGTTTTTGGATTTCTATGTCTTCAAACCTCTTTCTTATTATTTTCCAAAAGTTGTTATGATTAGTCTCCCCTCTGCTCCAGTAGTCCCCCATCCCATTTACTTCTAAGTTCTTTCGAATACTACTTGTCCATCCAGATTCCCTAAGACTCTTTTCCTGGTATTCGACACACTGCCTTAACAAGTTATTTTTATCCAAATTCAAAATTCTGTACCAATATTTCAGAGCTCTTTCTATAATCATGCCCTTTCTCGACACCCTTCCCATCTCCATCTGCACTACCTCTCTTGCCACCGCATTTGGAAGACACTTCCCTGCAAAAAGTCCTATGAACTGTATCTATGGTTTCCTCCGCCTCATTCAATCCCCATATTTCTATACCATAGAGTATTTTTGGTTCCACCACCATATTATAAATTGTTTCTAACCATTTGACCCCAATATTCGGTACTCTGTACTTACAACTTCTTATTGCTGACATAGCCCCTTTCCCCTTTGTCAGAGCTAATTTCTTTTGTTTTCCCCACCCTCCATTCCCATCTAATTTTACTCCTAAATAGATACATTCTCATACTACTTTATACTCCTTATTCCCCTTTTTCCACTTTTCACGTTTACTCAGTTTTGCTCCCTTCTTAAATACCATTATTTGTGTTTTCTCCTGATTGACAGTTAGGTTCCATTCATTGCAGTATTTATCTACCTCCTGTAATGCTTGCTTCAGACCATTTACTGTAATTGATCCTACTACCAGATCATCAGTGAATAGTAGCTATATTCTTGCTTATTCCCAGCAGGATATCATCGATAAATAAATGAAATAGTATAGGACTCAATTTACACCCTTGCCTTAGTCTTTTCCCTTGTGCTATTTCCCGAGAGACTATTCCTTCCCCCACCCTCACACAGAAGGTGTTATCTTTGTACAGTGCCATCAAGATCTTTACCATCTTATGACTCAATCCTTTGCATTGCAATTTGTACAGTAGTAATTTTAGATCCACCTTCTCATACGCTTTCTCTAAATCTATAAAGGCCATGTATAGTTTACCTCTTTTTTCTTTAAGGTATTTATCCACTAGTGTTTTTATTACAAAGATATTATCCACAGCTCTCCTCCCACATCTGAAACCCATTTGAAATTCCGACAAGATATTGTTTTCTTCTACCCACTTCTGTATTCTGTTTGCCAAAATTCCAGTGAAGATTTTTCCTACATTAGACAGCAGTGCAATCCCACGATAACTATTTGGTTTGGATGTACTACCTTTCCCTTTATAGATTGGGTGTATAATTGCCTTTCTCCAATTCGCTGGAACATATCTCTTTTCTTTTATTGAATTGAACAGCCCTGTTAATTTCTTGACTCTTTCTATGTCATTGCACCATTCTTTAAGGAATTCTGTGGGGATCCCAACTAGGCCAGTAGCCTTTATTTCTTTTCATTGTTCTTACTAGTCTCATTACTTCCTCATCCCTAATCGGACTGTCTAGAATTTCCACATGTTTATTGTTGACCTCAAGGTCTACCGCCATTCTATTTCCCCCGTACACCCCATAAAGGGTTCTAAAATACACTATCCACTCTTCTGGGTCAATATTCGGCTGGTCTACATATTTGCTATATGATGATTTTAAGGCCTTCCATACCTTAGTAACATTCCCCTCCCCTAACACCCTGATTAAATTACTCTCCTTTTTTTCCCTCCATCTTAATTTCTTTTGTTGTATGATCTGATTGTAAAATGTCCTACTCTGTAGGTATTCCTCCTTCGTTTCGGCATTTCCTTCATTTCTCCATTTCTTTAACATCTGTTTCACTAACTTTTTTGTTACTTTACATTCCTCATCAAACCAGTCCTCCCCCTGTTTGAATATTTTCTTTCTCGCTCTCATTCTCCTTCCTGCCACCTGTAAAACACCATTGAAAATATTTACCGCTTTCTCAATTTCATTTACCTCTGACATATAACTAACCCCCAGCTAGCATATTTCCCCATATCGCAAATCCAAAACTTGTTTAAAATCCCTACCGTAAACATCATTCCACTTAAATCTCACGTACTGTTTACAATTCTTTTTCCTGTCACCCAGGTTCTGTTTTGTCTGCTCTGTTTGTACTATGATATCTACTATCAGTGGGAAATGACCACTGTTGGAGCTTAAGTTAAGAACTTTAAAATTTCCAAGAACACATTCCAAATTGATTGGCCATAAAATATAATCAATTACACTTTGTCCATTCTTGTTTATAAAAGTAAATTCTCCATTAATATCCTCATCATATTTCCCATTTAAGATACTCAACAAATTATTTTCACAGAGTTCAATAAGCTTGTCACTAGCACTGTCTGTGACTTTATCCTTGCTTTTCCTCCCCACTTCTCGTTTGCTCATTATTTCATCACTTATCCAATAATTTTTTATTTCCACATCTTTTTCTTCTAGTCTAATATTAAAGTCCCCCATTAATATGATCTCTGAATCGATGTACTTCTCCCTTAACTTTTCACACTCTTCTTCCAGTTGATTAAATAACCTAGGGTTGTGGAACTGCGAGGATGCAGGTGGCTTGTACACTATTCCCAAACATATTATACAATCATCTAAATATTTTTCTTCAAATATTATCCAACAGGTGCTTGGATGTCTGGACCACATTTCTTTTATCCCTTTACTTAGAGTTTTCCTTATAAAACAGCCTATACCGCCGGACAAACAGCCTATACCGCCGGACATTCTCCCTTTGACCGCTGTCTTTTGTCTCTTTATACCCATGTATATAAAATCTTTCACCGCAAGGTCCTCTTCCTTTAGCCATGTCTCAACCACTCTTAAATAATCTAACTTGCTCAGTAAGTAATTTAGATTTCCCGTGTACATTTTACTTTTCAGCCCCTAGCAGTTCCAGAATCACAGCCTTCTGCTACTACCCATTCCCTATTGTGAACCTGCTCTAAACCTGAACTTATCGAAAAAATCCCTCCTCCTAAGTTCATATCCCTCTTAGCCGTTTTGTTTTTATCTACCACGAGAATACTTCCATGTTCCGATGACACCTCACTATTAGATGTTTCCTCTCCCTCCCTCATGACCACTCCCTCCTGCACACTCTCCTCACTGCTTTGCAACCACGCCTTCTTCCCCTTCTCCACTAGTCTGCGGGACTCTTCTAACTCCGCCTTCCTCGGTGACACGATCTTTCTTCCATCTGTTGTTGCGTCATCACTCATTGTCTCCA
This sequence comes from Tenodera sinensis, assembly GCA_030765045.1. NCBI lineage: Eukaryota > Metazoa > Arthropoda > Insecta > Mantodea > Mantidae > Tenodera > Tenodera sinensis. The sequence goes on from JAUKNM010000087.1 coordinate 867,618, forward strand.
TCACCGACCTCGTTGGCACTACTCCTTCCCTACCAGCTGATTCTCTAGGTGATGTCACTCCAGCCCCTGACGTCGAAGCTTGGTTCCACTCAACTTCGTGTCTCCTGTCGCGTTTATCACCTCCAGTAACCCTTGGTTGAATTTTCTGCCTATGTTGCAATGTTATTTCCTTTCTCGTCTGCTCCCTTCTCCATATATCCATTTTCCCTTCAACGGTTACATTTGTTCCTTCTATCCAAAGTTGTCAATTTCATGGTCCACGCTTTCATAACACAGAAATTGCACAAATTATGAACAGAGAGAGAAAAGTTACTTACTTGGCTGACGCCTTTGCACTTTAGCTAAAAAATGCACCAGTTCCTGAGCTTGAAGTTTCACATCTGAAATAAAATGAGACAGTTATTGAGTATTTAACACTGACAATTATAATATATTTAGCCTAAAATAATGAAATAAACAAATAGTCCAGGTTTTTATTAGTAACACTCCAACACTGAGGAGAAAAGTAATACATCAGGGACCAAGATGCAAACCTAGACATTTCCACTTTACTTGGATGTTATAGGAAACAAGAAAAATGTGTGAAAGCTTATAATTTGTGAATAGCCTCATCATATGTTGCCAGTGCCTTATAAGTGTAACAAGTTGCAGGCGTGTACCCCTCATTACCAAAAATTAGCTCATACAGATGAAAAAAGAAAATTTAAATGCTGGAAACATATATTTGCTTCCAAAGGTGTATAGCATCCTCTATAAATAGTTCAATATGAACACATCTCTTTTATTAATGTTGCTGTTACATTAATAAACTTGTTATTACAATGGTATCATACTATTTAATGTTTTTTGGGCTCTTAATTATTTCAATTTCATTTCTCAAATCTTTAATACTATACACTCAGCCCTTGGCTGACAGGTACATTCTTCTTCCTCCCTAATACTGCAACACTGTGCATTGTCAACATCCCTATGCAGGGTATTAATGAACGACACTGAAATATTTTCAGAGAATATGGAGATGTCTTAAACAAGTAATTTGAGACCGGAGACCTATGGTCTATTTGTTCAAATTTCAAAGTTAGGGCTATAAGTTTCTAAAGTATCAGTACGCCACTGGCTAATATAAACAATTCAAGAGTGGAACACATGAAAAAGAAGGAACTTCTTAGAGTCACCTCTCTGGTGCAATGATTATGACTTAGGACGTTAGCTCTTGAGTAAAAGGTTGTCATTTTTGAGTTTGAGTCTTGTTCACCACTTTTTTACCTAAATATCTCGAAAATATCTGGGACATAATTAAAGGTTCCGAATCGAACAAATATTCCGCTGCCAAGGAACGTCTTTAGAATATGTTCAAAGAAAGCGAAGAAAAGCAAATAAAATGCTTATTAACGGGTTTGGAGCTCGGAGACATGAAACCAAGCCAACATTTTAGGAAAATGCAATCTTTAGCTGGTATTAACATATACGAGAAAGTACTCCGTACTCTCTGGTTAGAAAAGTTATCGAACTCCATTAAGCATGTTTTGATAGTATCTGACGAAGGTTTGGAGAAGATTGCTATTATGGCAGATAAAATTATTGAAATTAACCCCCATAATGAGCTTTACAGCATAAATAAAACAGCTAGTACGAATAATGAAGTATCCGAAAGCAACTGCGATGCCATAACCAAACTTTCTGCACAGATATCTGCTTTAGAACAGCGTATAGCCTCATTACAGCCTGTTAGGCCTAGAAGTCGAAGCTCCAGTCAAAATCGACATAGCAGAAGATATAATCACAATGGAAAATATTGTTATTATCATTTTAAGTTCGGAAACAAATGCTTTCCTGAAAAATGTCAACCTCCATGCTCATGGAATGATCCGGAAATTTGAAAAAGTAGTCGAGTGGGCAGCGAATTCTGCTACTGAAACTATTAATAATTGCTGCAAATCCTGCTTATTTGTGCGTGACAAAAAAACGGGTTTACGATTCCTTGTGGACAGTGGGGCTGATGTCTCCATAATTCCGGCAAATACCAATAACAAAAATTCACATTCAAATTTTAAACTGTATGCAGCAAATGATACTGAGATTCCAACTTACGGGTTTAAAACCATGAATATTGATTTAGGACTCCCCAGACAATTCCAATGGCCTTTTATAGTAGCAAAAACTAGCAAGGGCTTTTTAGGAGCTGATTTTCTTAAAAAATTCAATTTATTAATTGACCTAAATAAAAGACAACTATTCTAAAGTAAGAACAAATTAGAATCTTGTTGGTTCACTGTTAATAGCTTCAATTTTCCTTAATTAAAACACAACTAATTGATGGTGAAACAAAACTCTGCATCAATGGTGAAATAAGAGCTGTTACAGCTAATAATATAATTAGCACTATGTCAAAAACTCAAAATTTGCTGATTTACTATCCAATTACCCAAATTTAACCAAACCTCAATTAGTACCCACAAAAATTGAGCATGGTATCAAGCATTTCATTCCAACAGAAGGAACACCAACACATTGCAGACCAAGACAGCTGGATCCTCAGAAGCTTCACATTGCCAAACAGGAATTCCAGTTCATGCAAGATAATGGAATTATTTGGCCATCAAAATCTCAATGGGCTAGTCCCCTGCATATAGTCCCAAAGAAAGATGGAACTTTCCGATCATGTGGTGACTATAGACGGCTGAATGCTCAAACTATACCTGATTGATACCCAATACCTCGGATTGAAGATTTTCAACATATATTAAGAGGAAAAAAGGTACTTAGTAAAATTGATCTCTTCAAGGCATACTTCCAGATTCCAGTAGCCAAAGAAGATAAGCCAAAAACAGCAATAATAACTCCATTAGGATTGTATGAATTTAACGTAAATGCATTTGGACTTAGAAATGCACCAAGCAGTTTATAATGCTTCATTAATGAAGTATTTAGAGGATTAGACTTGTCTTTCCATATATTGATGATTGTCTGATTGCTTCAGAATCTAATGAAATACATTGTGAACATCTCAAGATGGTATTTGAAAGACTTAATAAATTTGGACTCTACTTAAACGTCTCTAAATCAGTATTTGATGTAGAACAACTAGAATTTTTAGGACATTTATCACCAGTGAAGGTTCCAGACCTCTACCAGATAAAGGGAAAGTGATTCTTGACTACAAACTACCAGAAACAATTCATGATCTTCATTTGTTCTTAGGCACTGTTAATTTCTATCGACAGTACCTTAAAAATGCAGCAGAAACACAGGCTATGCTACATGGCTACCTGAAAGGTGCAAAAAAAGAAAGATAAGCGAAAAATTGAATGGACTCCTGAAACTATTCAACAATTTGAGAAATGTAAACAAGACTTAGCTATTGCAGCAATATTAACATTTCCAGATCCAGCATTTCAACTAGCATTAGAGGTAGATGCAAGTGACTTTGCTGTCGGAAGTGTTCTACAACAATATATACAACTCACAGCTGCATGACCACCCAGATCATATGAACAAAAATTTCAGTAAAGTCATCCTAGAAACTGCAAAAAAACATATTCCTCGTGGAAGAATAAAAAATTTCAAACCCTTTTGGAACCGCCAGTTAGAAGAACTGAAAAAGCAAAGGGATATAGCTAGAAATACAGCTGAACAAACAAAAAACATATCAGATACACAAATATGGCGAAAGAAATGTGCCTCACTAAAAAAAGATATTAATACAGCTAAAAAGAATCACTTTAATATTTTCTTAGAAAAAATGGATTATAGGATAGATGGCAACAAAGCCCATAAGTTCAGGAAAGAAAGCAACAGCACGCCTATCATACACAACAATAAAATATTAACAAATGATGCAGCCATAGCTGAAACATTCAATAAATATTATGCTAATTCACATAAAGTAACAAGAAATAATAAAAAGGAACCTAAATAATTTAAGAAAGATTTGAAACAAGAAAGAGAATGTGACCCTAACACTCAATACAATATCTTTTTTCAACATTTTAATATGCAAGAACTGAACACTGCAATTAATAATCTAAAAACAAAAAGTCTCCTGGATCAGATCACATACATCCAGAGTTCATAAAAAACCTTGGAAAAACAATTACTAAAACTCTAAATCTATCCTGGAACACCACTCTACCTGCCAAATGGCGAAAAGCAATAATTGTCCCACTTTTGAAGAAAGATAAAACAGCATCAGAAATAAAAAATTATAGCTCTTACTAGCATAATTGCAAAAGTGATTGAAAGAATGGTGTGAAATAGGTTAATTTGGTTTCTAGAATCACAAAATTTAATTTCCCCATGTCAAGCCTGGATTCAGAGAGTTCCACTCTACAAATGGGCAAGTCTTACTTCTCAGTCAAGAAATCAAAGACTCCTTCAATAGAAAAGAAGATAATGTATCAGTTTTTATTGATTTCCAAAGTGCATATGATTCTATATGCAGAACAAAACTGCTAAAGAAAGTAAAAAAAATAGGGATACAAGGTCCAATGTTTTCATGGCTATATCATTTCCTAACACAACGCTTTATTGCTACCAGATAAGGAAGAAATATAAGTACAAACAAGTACACCGGGGCTTACCACAAGGCGCAGTGCTCAGCACTACACTTTTTAATATATTTATTAATGATCTGCCACAACAAATACAAGAATCAAGTGTGAAGTGTGCACTATTTCCTGATGACTTAGTAATGTGGACTTCAAAACCAAAAAGCAAAAGTACAGAACTAGAAAAAACCATACAGCAATCCTTAAACAACCTACAAAAGTGGGCCAAAGAAAATTTAATGACTGTTAATACAACAAAATCAAACTACCAGATCTTTTCACTAAGAAAAAAGCTACTAAAAATAAAACTAAATTTTGAGGGTCAACAATTACCAGAAACAAAGGAAGCAGAGTATTTAGGAGTTACATTTGATACCAAACTTACATGGACCAAACAAGTAGAAAATGTAATACAAAGAGCACAGAGGTACCTTTCACTGTTAAAACGCCTAACAGGAATGAAGTAAGGATGTTCCAGAGCAACTCTTAACACAACATACAATGTATATATAAAGCCATTATTTACCAACTGCAGCTAAGTCCTTGTAACAGCAAACACAAAAAAAATTCAAATCTTTCAAAACCAAAGTCTGAGGCTAATTACAGATGCTATCAAAACCACACCAATAGCAGCTATGGAAGTACTAACCAACCAATACCCTATTGAATATGAAATAGAAAAAGCGGCTCTTATTCAACACGAAAAGTTTATCAGACTCCCATTCAATACATGGCACAAGAGAAATTTTTCACATACACTAAAGATCCAGGAGAGCTTTCTTTCCAAAATTCAAGACATCAAGAAGAATGTATACCTTCCTAATTCAAAGGAAAACTTCATATCTAAAGTCAATCCGACACAAACATTAGACATCACATATTATTTACACCTGACAGAAGAAGTTAAGAAAAGTGATACTCCAACTAGTGTTCTAAAATTATTGGCATTAGAGACAATCCATACTAGATTTCCAGAACACGAATGGCTCCATATTTATACTGATGGATCATTGATCTCAAACCGAGATGGAGCAGGGGCTGGAGTCACGTGTCACCTCTTTTCCTATTACAAATCTTTAAGTTATGAAACTACAAACTTTGATGGAGAAATTGAAGCAATTCAAATGGCCCTACAAAATCTTTTGTATAGAATTTCACATTTTCATCAAGCAGTTATTCTCTGTGATTCCAGGGCGGCAATTATAACAATTACTTCCAAGTTGTCACCAAAAAACCAAACAATTATAGAATGTTGGAAAATTCTTACCCATCTAACCGCACTTCAAAAACACCTAGTCTTCCAATGGATACCAGTTCACTGTGGACTGAGTGGTAATGAGAAAGCTGATTTTCTTGCAAAAAAGGGTACCGGCAGTGTACAGAAATCTATAGTTAATCTACCATTTTATGCAGCTAAAAGATTAGTCAACTCTGAATTCAAAAAAATTATTGCAAAATATTACTATGAAAAATCAAAAAATAAAAGATGGGAACTACCAAACATTCAAACAGTAATTCCTGAGTATCCTTGAAAAATGGCAGTTGCAACCTTCAGGTTGATTACAGGACATGATTGTCTGGCAAAACATTTAAACAGAATTGGGATATATTCTTCACCACTCTGTCCTCTATGTGATCTGCAAGAGGAAATGGACCGAGACCACCTTCAAATATGCCCGGCCATTTCTAAGACCCCATCCATCAGTGAAAAATATTGGAGAGCAAGAGGATTAATGACTTTATTGTCAGAAATCCAGCATTAGCTAACAACAACACAACATGAAGAAAATGGATGGAAACCCATCGCCTTCAATTCAAAGAAACTAAACACGGCACAGACAGCGTACAGCACCTATGATAGAGAATTGTTAGGAATCTACCTCTCTGTTAAACAATTTAAGCATTTTCTGGAAGGAAAAGACTTTATGATATATACGGATCATAAACCACTTATGTTTGCATTCAAGCAAAAAAATGATAATGCATTCCCACGACAACTGCAGCATTTACAATATATTTCTCAATTTACAACAAACATTCAGCACATTAGTGGCAAAGACAACATAGTTGCAGACAACTTGTCGTGTTTAGAGTCCGTCTCTGTCATCGATTATGATGCAGTTGCTGACAGCCAACAAGACAAGGAACTGAAACAACTTCAAGAAGAAAATCCCAATTTAAAGTTCAAAAGTTATCCATTGCCATCTGGAAAAACATTATGGTGTGATGTATCAACCAATAACATAATGCCTTATGTTATGCCTTATACAAAAGAATCACAAATCAGCACTTTCCAAGAATCAGGTGAGCAATTCAGTACCATTCATGTTGATATTATTGGTCCACTTCCATCTTCAGATGGCTATCTCTACTGTCTCACTTGTATAGATCGCTACACTAAATGGATGGAAGTTATACCAATGCAAAACATCACAGCTGAAACAGTGGCAAAATCATTTGAAGGGTCCAGGGAAAAAAGCAGGTAAGTCACTTTTTTTTCAAAATGAGTTTGAGATGCCATTTGATTCTCCATGGAAAGGGCTATCTCTCACAGGTATAAAAAAGAAAAGAAACAGGTTAGTCATGGATTTATTTGACATTGAAATTTTGCTGTACAGGAAAAGAAGCACGTAAGTCAACTGTTCCAACGAAAAAACCAGGTAAGTCATCTGCCCGTTAACAGAGCCGTTATAGCTTAAAGGATTCAAAAAAGACCTATTTGCCTGTAGAGTGAATGTGAAGATGTTTCTGATATTTAAAGAACTTTATACTACAAGAATCACTATTTTTTGGTTCATGCACCATGTTGTTAATATCATCCATGGCTTGACAAACATTAAGATCACATTTCCGGAATGAGTCATTCATACATGGAATGTGAAAAGAATGTTGGTCTGTGGAAACTGAAACAAAGGAAACCCCAGAGGAGTTCATAAGCATGATTGAAAATTCAAGAATCAAACCATCAGCTTTCATTGTTGTGAGTCTGCCAGGAAATGGAGTATGATTGGAAAGATTTTTGGATGATAAATATGTAATGAAATGTCCATTCAACACCCAGCCTGTGAAGGAAATTGAGACCTCATCCGTCCACACTCGTCTACTCAACTGGAGACCTACATATATATGGTATCCAGCATCATCAGAAAGCCTTAGAAAGGTTTCTCAACACAGACGAAAATTCAAGCTACCTTCTTTGTTCTATTTAAGTAATTTTTGGAAACAATATTAATGATATCCTTACATTTTCTGTTAGGTGAAAAAATGTAATATCTTTCTGTTGTCCTCAAGTTCTCTACATATTTCCAAAGCTAAGTATGAGGATATAATGAGTGTCATGAAGTTCTGTGGCCAACCAGCAGTGAAATTTTTCAGGGATTTGCACATGACTGATAACGTGCGGGATAACTGTGAGTTTCTATGGTTGTAATAATATATGTATTTATTCATAGTAATAATAATGGATAATATCTATTAAAAATGTTACTAAAACATCATACAAAAAAATTCTCGGGTAGCTGACTTGCCTGGTTCTCTTTTGTTTTAGGTGACTTACCTGTTTCTTTCCCTGAAGAAAATGTAGTTAGAATGAAAAGTTTGATTTCTTTTGATAACATTGATATTACAGACATTAGGCACCATTTTATTTGATTCACTACACCTGAGTGTTCAATATTTCACTTTTTTTAAAATAATTACTTTGTGTGAGAAGGGCTTATTGCATTTTGTAATTAAAAATTCATTTTCTGGGTGTCATAAAAAAAAGTGACTTCCCTGGTTTTTTCCCCGGACCCTTCATTTTATGATCACTGGATAGCTCATTTTGGAGTTCCAAGCACTTTAATTACAGACCAAGGAAGAAAATTTGAAAGTCAACTTTTCAAGAAACTTTCAGAACTTTGTGGTGTGAAACTTAAACATACAACTTCTTATCATCCGCAAAGCAATGGAAAAGTTGAATGTCTGCATCACACAATGAAACCGCTATAATCGTGAACAACTCAATAAAGTGGACAGATACGCTTCCCACAGTTTTACTTGGTCTACGTGCATCACTTCAGAACGACACAAACATTTCGATAGCAGAGATGGTGTATGACACATATCAGGCTTCCTGGTGAATTTTTTGATCAACCTAAAGCTGTAATGGAGTCAGAAAGTTTTTTATCTAATCTTCAAAAACACATGCAACAACTCAAACCTTTAGAAGTTAAGCATAAAATTTCCCAATCTGTGTTTGTGCATAGAGATCTCAGCAAATGTACACATGTATTTGTGAGAACTGACAGAGTCAAGAAAGCTCTGCAACCACCATATGATTGTCCTTTTCAAGTCATCAAAAAAACTGCAAAATATTTCACACTCAATCCAGATATAATCCCCCAGAGACCAAGGAAAACAGCTGTTGCAGCCTTCCGACTATTGACAAATCATGACTGCTTGGCAAGTCATCTCTACAGAATAGGTATCTCAGCCTCACCAATATGTGTCCTGTGTAACGATCCAGCAGAAATGAACGAAGACCACTTGAAGACCTGTGAAGCATTAAGATCAGAAGAAACTACAGTTCAAAAGTATTGGAAAGCACGAATGCTAATGGCTTCATTGCCAGATGCAAGGCACTAGAAAACAACAACAAATTAAGGGAAAACCTGTAAACAACTCCACTGACTGCCTGAAACAAGCATATTTCATTACTGCAGATGATGATACTTCAACAATACTCCCAGAAAAGCAGCACACTTCTCTAAAAGAACCAAAGGAATCACAACAGTCTACATCTAATTCTCAAAGTCAATCAGATGAAGAAAAAACCACAAAAAAGACTCGAAGTGGCAGATCAGTGAAGTTCCCTAGTTGCTATTTACATGCTATTATATATATATATATATATTTAATATATCTGCATTTTGTATCATAGCTTGGTTACTGGAAGGGGAGTGATGTGGGATGTATACACTACAGTTAGAACAATTTTAGGTTACAAGGTTTGTTAGCCTGTCTTGAAAAGAAAAAAGAGAGTTGTTGTAACAAGGTAACAATGTTCTGTTGTAGAATCAATAGCAGAAAATAAAAGGTTTAAGGAAGCAATAGCATTCTATATATTTATATAGTATACACGCTCTATAAAAGTATAAAAACATAAACATATCTAAGGCTTTATGTTAGTTTTATAGGAACTACTCGAAGTGGTGTTCTGAATTTTCACAGCGAAGTTGACAGCGTCAAAGGAATGCTGAGCTGAATCAAGGAAGTTATAGTAGTGTTAATGCTCTTCTTCATATGGAATAAAAAAACAGGATGGAAAAAAATACAGTAACTGTATGAAAGGAAATAAACCAATGACCTTCAGGACAGAGCAATTCCGTGAATATGTCATACCGAGTGTTGAAATTTGAAATCAATGTTTCACTTTTTTTACTGAGGAAAGATGATGCTAGATACTCCAAAGTATCTTATGAAGTGAAAAATAAATGTTTTTGACGTGAATATGGGTTCAAATTTCACTTCTTACCCACATATTTTCAAAACACTAAAAATAAGCGTGAATAACTGTGATTTTCATATCAATATTTCAGGAGCTATGTGCAACTGTTTTAATTTTTTTGTTCTGTACATCACACAATGACTCTTCGTCTTCGAAACGTGTATATCGCTAATAATTTTCAATATTTATAAATAATCCTTAGAGCCTGTTTAATTATTACTGTGTGTCAATGTCAGTTAGCCACGGTAAATAAGGATAAAGTCCTCTGCAGGGAAAAGTAATAGACTGAAAAAAATATCCTTTTTGATTCTGCGTCATTACAATATAACAAATAAAAAAGTATCAGAAAGTTTTCTTCTATAGTCATTCGTTTTCCCACAAAACACGTGACTAATGGACAATTAGTGCTGGCGCCCTGTGGTCGTCATACGCATACAGAGCTTATGAGACTTCGGTCAGGATAGACGTATCAGTCCTTTTCTGACTCCATGGCTAAAACACCAGCCCAAAGACAACATGAATACAAACAATGTCTGAAGGAGCAAGGCAGTTATGCACAATGGAAGGAAAAAATAAGAGTGACTATGAGGAAAGGAAGAGCAATACTGAAACAAACAAAACAAGGAAGAGAACACCTCAAAGCTGAATATAGGAGACATAAGCAAGCACAGCAGGCAAGACAGAAAATAAGAGACCAAGAAGGGATTGATAAGGATACTCCATCAACATCAACCGCTTTCAAAGGCAGACAGCATTTTGGAAAGTGCAGAAAACGTGTTGAGGAAGCATTGCCGCAATCTCCACGCAAAAGAAAAGAAATGATTCATAAGTTAGCAGTTGAAGAGGGATTACATGTTGTAAGACCAAAGCATTCTGTCCCGGTATCAGGAAAACAACTATCAGAGGAACTTAAAAGTGCAATCATCAAGTTCTATCACGATGATTCAATATCTTACCAAGCTCCTGGAAGCGTATATTGGTGAAATTCAGAAACAATCTTTTGCTTTGGTGTCTGAGTATGTATCACATGAGAAATATGCAGTTGATATTTGCTTAAGGAATATATTTTCGGAAATATTGGATATTGTTCCGAATCTTGAACTTGTGAAAGTGTTTTCTGATGGAGCTGCTAGTCATTTTAAGCAGAAATACACATTGAGTCATGTGACATATCTTTCCGAAGTATTTAGAATCCAAATTGAATGGCACTTCTTCGAATCCTATCACGGAATCAGTAGATGTGATTTGAGGACAAGTGAAGAGGATGGCCTGGACAGCTGCGAAAGCAGGAAGCAGGATTCGGAGTGCTGAAGAATTTGTTAATACTGTTAGAAAGAAAACCAAAATATGTCTTCTTGAGGTTTCTCTGCCTGAAATTGAAGAAGCAAAAGAATTTCTCGACAAAAGATTTGAACGTATTTTACCTATGCCATCCACTCAGCGGGTTCATTATGTGAAAGTATTAGGTTTCAATATTGCTTTTCTTTCATGTGCGGAAAGTGTCAGAATGATGCACAACTTTCGGAAACAAAAACAGTGTAGTGATATGCGCGTGTACTACAAGGCTACTGCATTTATCGTTCCTGCACTATAAGGAGTCCAATGCAGTAACTATAATAGTGTGTTACAGGTATGTGCTGTGTGCTTTCATGTGTCGTCTTTGTTATGGTTTTGAGTCAGCTTTTTATACTTGCAATGACGTAACTGATATAAGAAATGAGAGCTGTCAACATCTGTTTATATTGCCTGATATTAATGCTTCTCCAAAGGATATGATAATTGTCAAAATGATAAATATAATTATGCACCTGTATGTATTACATGTATGCAACGTATAATACGTATCACTATGATTTACCATGTCATACCGTGTAAAACAAAGGCAAGGTATTACAATTTTCGCAAATGTCAGTTAGTCACGCTGACCTTTGAATAAATATCTCCAGATGAGAATAACATACCAAACCTTTTTTCAGGTCATTTGAAAGCTTAGAAGTTCCTCTCACAAGTGATTTTTCAGAACAAATCAAATACGAAAACTTTCAGAGAAAACGGAGGACAAACGTTTGAAGTTGGACCTGCAGTTGACAAAAATGTCAGTTAGTCACGAAAAGTTTAGCGCTCATTATTAAATAATTCTTTCAATTTTTTAAGGTTTTTATCTTTCCTATCAGAACCGCCAATGTATTCTCTGTCATCGTATGTCGTTAAAATAACATTTTTACACCTATATTGGCCATTAGACAGACATTTTAAGAAGAAAATGTAGTGTAAATGTCAGTTAGTCACACGCGGAATTGCTCGACAACAGCTTTGGCGTACAAATTCAGCTACATGAACAGTTAAACAAATGTATCTAGAATAGGCTGCATAACACAAGAAGGCAGCTAATCATTGTTTAGTGTTACATTGTCAAATGATTAGTTCAAGATTTGATAGATTTTTGTGGCATTAAATCTTGAGTATGCTGACAACAAGCTGCCAAAAATCCTTATTTCTATTCTCGGGCAGTACTTTTAAAGACATTCTAAACCAATTTTTCAACCAGCTTTGCTTTAACATTGACTTATCAGCAACTGATAACAATACATTTGACATGATGTAATTGTGTTATGTTTAGCCGTGGATCATGCATGGGATGTCTCAAATTACTTATATCAGTCACGGCTGTCATCATGGAAGTTGTTTTGGTACAGTTAATGAATACACTATATAACTGAAGTGCTTCCTCCATTCCTGACTGAAGTGCTTCTTCAGTAAAGAATTTATATCACATAGGTACTTCTTTATTTATTGGTAATACTGCAGAGTTGATCATACTGATGTTCCAACAAAGCTAAGTAATTGAACCATAAAACATAACATGTTCCTGGTTATTAGCCTGTGGAATCATCATCTGCTGATACAATGATGCTTGATAATAAGTCTCGTCACTTCAGCTTGATTCCATATTGGCTACATGGAAATGTTGGTGTTTGCACTTCACAGCTTGGAAGAAATGTCAATGTTTAAATTTAAACCCTGGATTTAGCAGTATGAAAATAATGGGAACAGTCATAGTTTGCGCCTGATTGTAATATTGAATGATAGGTTAGAAAGCTCAGAATGTATATACCCAGGTTGGCTATACACTTTTGAGTGTCCAGGTTCAACCTGAGATATGGTTATATGGAGGCAGCTTCAAGTCTTGATCCAGTTAACTGCTATAATTTTCTGCAAATTTAATTTTCTTTCTATAGCCATTTTGCCATGACAATAATGGACTGTGATGTAGGATAGATACAACAAAATTGAATGCAGTTACCAATGAACATATAATTTTGCATTAAAATCTAATGAACCCTTGAATTAATGCACATCACAGGTTTTAATACTGCATTTGGACCAAAACGGGTGCATTAGATTTGTTTAAATACGGTACTTATACTGCAGATAGTGGATTTCAAGTTCATTAAGATAGTACTATTCACACTATTAATCTAGAGGTATTGTTTGCACATACCACCTTATATCAAGGCACAGAGAGCTGCAATGAAGACTGTGGCAGTAGATGCAGAACGTTCTAGGCTTTCTACAGCAGTTTTGTTAGGTCTTGCCAAAAGGACTACTGAAACTCTGTTCACAGCATACAGTAGTGTTGCTACATTTCTATTGAGAAATTATTTCCACTGTATTATTAGACATCAATACTACAAAAACAGCGTGGAGTATTATAAATAAGCAAAGAAAACCCCAAGCGAATGAGCACATAAACATAAACCTAACCTGAGATAGTCAAACACTAAACGACCCTTTGGAAATTTGCAAATTATTCAACCATTTCTTTATAAACACTAATGTCACCCCTACAATTAAGGACACACAAAACAAGAAAACAATTACGAATAGCATGTACTTGCACGAAATGAATCCTGAAGGAATAGAGTAATAAGCAGCCTAAAAAATCAGTAATCCTCCGGATGGGATAACATATCACCTATAGTATTAAAACACTGCAAACAAGAACTACTTAACATACTGGTATATTTAATAAACTACTCAATAAATGATGGAATATTCCCGGAAATACTAAAGATCAGCACAGTACGGCTAGCCTATAAAAAAGGTTCAAACACAGATGTTAGCAATTATAGGCCAATCACTCTAATATCTGTATTTAGCAAAGTGTTTGAGAAGATACTTATAACTTTCTAAAATCTAATAACATACTAAATGATTTTCAACACGGTTTTAGGAATAAACTATCTACCATTACAGCCATAGTGGAATACGTTCATGATTTACTGGAACTGAAAGACACTCGTAAAAACACAGCAGGAATATACCTAGACCTCTCTAAAGCTTTTGACTCAGTGTCTCATGACCACCTAATTGCTAAACTAGAACACTACGGTTTCAGAGGACACGTGAATAAACTATTAGCATCATATCTCAAAATCCAGATGCAGTGTACAGAGGTAACCTGGAAAAAAGGGAACACCATATACACCATCAAATCAGAATTTAGCTTAGTAAAATCATCGGTACTGCAAGGATTGGTGCTGGGCCCCATGCTCTTCTTGCTATACATAAATAACCTGCCCGTGCCGGAAAACAGCAAGGTGACCTCCTATGCCGACGATACATCTATGATATGTTGGAGTCAAGATAGTGAAAGCATAGAAGAAAATGCGGCAAGGGCAATTCGGGAAATATCGGAATACTTCACAAACAATGGGTTGGAGTTAAACTTAGCAAAAACAAAATTCATGACATTTCAGAGCACTAATATAAATATTAATATTGATAATACATCCTTAGAACAGGTTAGAAATTTTAATTTCTTGGGAGTACACATAGACGAGATATATCTTATAACACACACATAGAAACAATCTGTAAAAAAATAAGCTCAGGACTATATGTGCTAAGACAGTTAGCAAAATATGGGAACACCAATATCCTTACCACAGCATATTATGGTATTATCTTCCCACATTTATTGTATGGCATAGAAATATGGGGTGGGTCAAGCAAAAGCAGAACAGGCTATTAAAAATACAGAAAAAATGCTTAAGAAGTATGTACCGCCTTCGACCTAGACAATCCTGCCGAGAAACTTTTATAACACATAACATCCTAACTGTAGTCTCATTATATATACTAAAAACTGTTATGCTAGTTAAAGAAAAAACACAATTTAATACACTTAATAACTATTGCCACACATATAACACCAGGAGTGCAAATGATTACCATAGAGTGAGTACAAATAAAGCTCAAACCAACAAGGACCCATTGAAAGTAGGAGTGATATTGTACAATAAACTACCATTGACATTAAGCAAACTAATGCATCAAAATTTAAACATGTTTTTAAGGCATTTTAATAGAGAGGTTTCAGTTTCAGTTTTTATTCAGCCAATTGCAATATTTTTACAAAGCATCGTCAATTTTGTAAAAGATATAGTACATATTTAACATTATCAGTCTTCTATTTTCGATTCATCAATTGAGTAGAAAGCATATTTTATAAGGTAAGTCTTTATTGAATTAATTTTCTTCTCAACTTCACGTAATTCCTTGATTGGGTGAGGTAAGTGATTGTACGGGACTTTAGCAGCATTTTCAATACATTTGGAAGTTAATGATCCCCTTAATCTACTCCTAAAGTAGTTCTGTTTTGTTCTTATGTTGTATTCATGCATGTTCCTATTTTTATCTTCAGTGTAATTTCTTATAGCATAGCATTCAAAAATATATAGGCAGGGTAGAGTAAGGATTTTTAGTTTTCTAAAGCTACTTTTACATGCTTGTTTCCTTTCTATTTTTTTCCATTACTCTTATTGCTTTCTTTTGTAATTGAAATATTATTAATATAATTGTTTTACCCCTTGCTCCCCATAGAATAATCCCATAGTTTAGATGAGTGTGTACAAATGCATAATAAACTTTTAGTGTACTGTCTTTATCCATAATTTGTATTATCTGTTTCAATACATATATACCTTTATTAATTTTGTTACTAACCTTTTCTATATGTTTGTGCCATTTTAAGTTTTTGTCTACGGTTATTCCTAAAAAATTTGTCTGTGTTACCTGCGAGATTTGCTTATTTTGTATTGCTAATGTGTTGTTACTTTTAGTTTTATGACTAAGTGTGATTTGCATCCATTCGGTTTTATTTCCATTCAGTGCCATTCCAAGTGCTTCTAGATAAACTCTAATTTGCTCTAATAGGGAGTTTGCTTTTTTTTTGCACTTCTACTTTCATATTACCTGTTACCACAATCTTTGTATCATCAGTGTAGCCAATGGCAAAACCACCAGCGTCTTGTATAATTTTAAATAGGTGATTTATATACAAGATAAATAAATATGGTCCCAATTTAGACCCCTGTGGCACACCATATGTTATGCTTTTAAATGTTGATTTAATTTCTTTCAGATGTTTCCCTGTGGTATGTATTACTTCCACACATTGCACCCTGTTATGCAGGTTATTAAAACATATTGCTTGATGTTCTTAGAGGGAGGAATGCCTAAAATTCAGAGGAACAGCATTTTAACAGACAGAACATACCCCTCGGTGAAGTACACTTCAAAAACATACTTTGGCCACACACAGCTTGTGTGTTTAAAAACACCAACAGTAAGTTTGTTGGCATAAATAAATAATAATTACCATGTGAAGGTTATTTAATCCTGGGATATAAAGTACTTACAATAGTAAGTCACCATTGGGGTAATTGTTTCTGATGTGAGACTGCCTTTGTGGTTTACCAGGAGAAATACGAACTGGCTTGAGAATTTAATGCCATTCTGGCAGTTTGTCACAATAGCTCAGTGGTTAGAGCATCTGCCCGGCAAGCGGAAGGTCTGTGGTTCAAATCCCAGTTGTGGCATTGAATTTTTAAGTTCCAGTTCTACCTCTTAAAACATACAACTCGTTTACTGAGAGCAAATTCTGGTTTCCAGCTGATTTTACAAACTTGTAATTAGAGTATACATAGCAAAGTAATTCAGTAAATGCCTCTGAAGAAAGGAACTTATCATAGGAGCACACTAACAACGTCAGCTAAAACGAAAATGGCAGATTCTTGTACTTAGATAAGGGGTTGGCTGCCAAAAGTTAGGGACACGCCTCATCCACCATGGAGCTGTACAGTCAAAGTGGACATATTAACGGTTTATTTAAATTTTTGCATAAACTACGTCTTGTGCATATCAAATAACATGCATAATAGCTTTTGCCATTTAAGTAATACAATTAAAATGCCCAGCAAAGGTGTAAAACTATCTTAAAAGGCTAAATCAAGCACAAAAACTCACATGGCAGCAATGACATAGTGACTGGCATACAAGTCGTACTAATGAATGTGGAACATGTTTTCAGTCAAGTCTCGAAATAGCTGAATAGGATTATGAACTATCCTTTGTGCTAACCCCCTATGATGCAGGCTCGAGTCTCAGCATTGTACATATTTTTTAATGCTAATAAAAACTTGGAAACAAAATTTACAGTAATCTAATTTTGAAGCCCCTGTAAGTTCAGCACATTATAATTTAAATCATTTTTGGTTGTCTGCGTTTAGTGACTTCTGCCCTATTGGACTGGCATGTTGCGGTGTGTTATTATGAATGCCAACTCCCTTCATTCTCCACATGTTTGCTGTCGCAGAATATGTTATGCCAGTCTTTCATTATGTATTTGACAGAAAAGTACGTAGATATGCTTTTGATCTATGGAGAAAGAAGAACAAATACACATGCGGCTCAGCATCTATACCGGGAGAGATATCCAAACAGATGACAACCAACAGCAAACACCTTCCAGAATGCTGAAAGGCGTCTGCGTGTAACAGCGTCACTTGTGAGAATGCCTCCTGTTAGACACGCACCAGCAACATCGAGTGTTAATGCAGAAGCAGTTTTAAATGCCATCCAGAATCCAGAACAATCTGCATACTAGTTAGTTACTAGGCAGTTAGTTGCTCAGGAGGTGAATATCAGCCACTCTTCTGTAATGCGAATATTGAATACTAATAAGTTTCGTTCTTATTGTTTGCACCTACACCAAGTACTTCACGGTAGAGATTTTGAAGCGCGAGTGACTAGTAGTAGTAGTGGTGGTGGTGGTGATGGCGGTGGTGGTGGTGGCGGCGGCGGCGGCGGCGGTGGCGGTGGTGGTAGTAGTAGTGTGGCTTTAGGGAGCTCAACTACTATGGTCATTAGCACCCAGGCTAAACTAAAAGCTTGAAAATGTAAAAACTAAACCAATAAAACCATAAAAAGTCAGCAATTCAGTGCCAGCAACTGCAAAGTAGAGCAAAGGACGGAAGCGCAGAAGTACATGAATTGATAAAAACTCGCATCAAGGGCCCAACGTAAGAAGTTGAATAAAAGATCAATAGGTGAGTCAAATACGAGCGCACATTCCGATTAAACGAATAAAACGTAAAGCACACTCTACTGCACGTCTGCCAGCACCTCGGCCAGGGTGCCCGCCAGGCCTACGGAATCACGGAGATGTGTTAAAAACTGGCACTGAACTAAAACATGCCGCACCGTCAAAAGCTTATTACAAGGAGCACAGAGCGGTGCAGTGTCAGAAGATAAAATGTGGCCATGGCTAAAACGTCAGTGCCCGATGCGCATTCTGGCTAAAACCACTTCCTCACGGCGACACGCGCGCGAGGAAGTCTTGCAGGCGACAGGGAGGGACTTGACCTCCCGAAGTTTGTTCCCCTCAAGACCATACCATTCATGACTCCACCGGGAAATTAGGATACCACGTAAAACTGCGCTAACATAAGAGGGAACACGAGACCTAAAATGCCTGGGAGCTAAAACTGCTGCCTTAGCAGCAGCATCAGCAGCCTCGTTTCCTTGCAGGCCTACGTATCCAGGTATCCACATAAAGGAGACGCACTGGCGAGGGTGTGAAGGCAGTCCTGGATACGCTGTACTAGTGGATGGTAATTGTACAGCGTCCGTAGACTCTGAAGGGCACTCAAAGAATCTGAGCAAATAAACCACTTCTGTAAGGCTTGCTGACGAATATATTAAAGCCCTTGTTAAATACCAGAAAGATCTGCTGTAAAAATCGAGCACTGCGGTAAAAGACGGAAACTAAAACTCTGGCGACCATGAATGAAAGCACATCCTACTCCCCGATCGTCCTTCGAGCCATCAGTGTAGATAAAACTACCAGGTCCTAACTGTGCCTGAACGTCCAAAAAGGCCGAACGAAGGACTGAATCTGGCGTCGACGACTTCGGCAGGGACAGCAAACCCAGATGGACGTGGGTCTGGGAACAGAACCATGGGGGAAATTGTGTTTCTCCTGAAGGAAGTACCGCTGGTAAAACGACGTCCAACAGCCGAAGCAGTGAGAGAAACCATACGCCAGGAGGGAGTAATGGCAGGGAGCTCGATGAGCATTGGCGGTCAAAAGTATCGTTAAAAAGCGAAGTAAAAGACGGCTGTTTTGGCAGACTAGAAAGTCTGCAAACGTAGCTGCACAGAAGAACATCCTGCCGATAAAAAAGCGGAGGTTCAGCAGCTTCCGACACAGCCTAATAAATGGGCTCGTCGGTAAAGCGCCAATACTCAACCTGATACCACGGTGATTAATCGGATCGAGACGCATTAAAATAGGTGGCCGAACCGACTTTTTTATTTTTATTATTATTTTTTAATTAACGTCCTCCAACGTAATGTCATATCGGACGGTGAATGAATGAAATTGGTGAAATGATGCTCGAATGAGCGCGAGGTCAATGGAAAGCCAATCCGACGAATAAACAATAAAACCGTAATTAAGTTTCGATGGGACCAGAGAGCGATATAACCGTAAAAGAACTACCCAATCGGCTCTCCAGTATGTGCCACTTAAAACACGCAAAATACTAAGAGAACGGTCACATCTGGCCTTCAGATAAGAGATATGAGAGGCCCAGCTAAGCTTCCCGTCAAAGATCAAGCCCAAAAATTTCGCCTCGTCTGCGAAAGGGAACACATCTGGACCAAGGTGAAGAGAAGGCGGAAGAAACGCCTTCCTTCGCCAGAAGCTGACACAGACGGTTTTCTCGGTGGAGAACTTAAAGCCATTTTGCACACTCCAAGGGAAGAGACGATTAAGATAGAGTTGGAGGCGTCACTCTAAGAGATGAGTCCGCCGAGAACTAAAATAAATGGCGAAGTCATCGACAAAGAGGATGACAGCAGGAGGAACGCACTCCACAATGAATGGCAATAGCAAATAGTGTTACGCTGAGTACCGAGCCCTGCGGTACTCCGTTCTCTTGGGTAAAAACATGAGATAAAACCGAGCCCACCCGTACCCGAAAGACTCTATCCCGCATAAACTCCCGAACAAAAAGGGACAGTGGACCACGAATCCCCCAGTTATGGAGGGTGCGAAGAATTCCATACCTCCAGCAGGTGTCATACGCCTGCTCTAGATCGAAAAATACAGCTACCGTTTGGCTCTTCCTCAGAAACCGTCCATGATGTAAGTGGATAACGATACCAAGTGGTCGGTCTTTGAACGTAAACGACGAAAACCGCACTGAACGTTGGCCAGGAGAGCTGTGATTCAAGCCACCACGTCAAACGCCCGTTGATTATTCGCCCCATCACCTTGCAAATGACACGGGTGAGGGAGACCGGACGATAACTGGAAGGTAGACAGCGATCCTTCCCAGGATTTAAAATCGGGACGATTCGCGCCAAGCGGATGGAAATATTGCGGTGTGCCAGATACGGTTATACGCCTTTAAAAGGAAGACTACCAGCCGAAGACAGTTGCTGTAACATTAGGATGTGGACACCATTCGGCCCAGTGCGGAGGGTCGCCAAGAGGCCAGGGCCCGCTCCAACTTCTGAATGGCGTTAAAACGCTCGCGCTTCAAAGAGTGAAAGGATAGTTCGTGCGTCTCAGCCCAGTTCTTGATAGGTAAGAACTCCGGGTGGTAATGGGAGGAGCTAGAGACATCAGAAAAAGCCCCTCCCAGGTTGTCTGCAACAGCTCTAAGGGAAACTATGGTGTCATTATTTACCCGAAGGCCCGGCACCGGAATACGTGAAACTTTGTCGGGCACGCAACGAAGCTTGTCCCAAACCACAGATGATGGTGTGAAGCGATTAAAGGACTCCACAAAGCGGTGCCAGGATGTCCTCTTGCTGGCCTGTATAATAAGACGAGCATGGGCGCGTAAGCGCTTAAAGGCGACCAGATTTTCGAGTAGGGTGGCGCTGAAACACCCACAGCGCTCCCGGCGCGCACGAACCGCCGCTCGGCATTCGACGTTCCACCAAGGAACGGGCAAACATCTCGGTTGGGCCGACGACCGAGGTATAGCACGTTCGGCAGCGGATAAGATCACGGAAGTGAAGTGATCCACCATCTGGTCAATATCTTCCAACACACGGTCGTCAAAGGCTGCAAAAAAGGGGCCAGTTCGCTCTGTGTAGCTGCCAGGTGGGTACACGTGACGAGGGTACGTAGTTGGAGAGCAGGCTGATCAGGCAGGGAAGATCGCTTGAGGTGTCCGAGACGATGTTCTACTCAAAACGATGTGCAAGCTGTGCCGAGCAAACAGATATGTCAAGGTGTGTGAGAGAGAGAGAGAGAGAGAGAGAGAGAGAGAGAGAGAGAGAGAGAGAGAGAAATAAAAGTAGGTTCGCCAGTATTAAGAAGAGAGAGGTGATTCTGATGAAAGAGCTCTGCAAGGTGCTTCCCCCTTACGCAAGCCCTAGGTAATCCCCAGAGAGGATGGTGGACATTAGTCTCCTAACAAGTAGGGCGCTGGGAGCTGGGACACTAGATCTGATAGGTCCGCAATGGCGAAGGGAGAAGGCGGTGGATAAACGGAAGATAAAGTGAAAGAAAAGCCAGGGAAACGAAGAGAAGCGGCAACAGCTTGCAATTTAGTAGTGAGTATGAGAGGCTGGTAATAAACGTAGCCGTGGATCAGGATCATAACACCCCCATGTGCAGTAGTACCAGGCTCCGGTGGTAAATCAAATCGCACCGGAGTAAAACCAGAAAAGGTGAATGTAGCCTGTTGATGAAGTTTGGTCTCTTGCAGGCAGAAAATAATAGGGGACAGAAAATTAGTGAGCAGTTGCAGTTCGGGTTTATGCCTGCGCACGCCACTTGTATTCCACTGTAGAATGGACATCCTGGGGCAAACGGGAAAAGCAGTTCACGAGATTCACTTAACCGGCGGCTGTCGCTTCAACTTGCCCTTTTGGTTCCGCGTGGGGCTCGGGCTTTTTGGAGCAGATGATTCCTGCTCGATTGGCCCCTCAGATGGAAGAGGGTCACCAGATACCGACGTCAGAGGAATAAAGCGATTGCCAATACTGATGAGTGGAGGGGAATCCCGTTTCATGCGACTGCGCCCCCTAGTATCTTGGGAGCGCGATCAGCAAGGAGGTGAAGGGTAACTGGCCAAGGAGGCACCCTTTCCACTGGCAGAGGCCGTAGGGTGTTTGAAGAAGTCTGTGCGCTTCGGAGTAACTTTGAAGTTCCGGTGTTGGTACTGACAGAAACGGTCTTGGAGTCAGCACAATCGGGAGTTGACACAGCGACGCGAGGAGTAACCACGGTGGAAGTTACAGAGAAAGTATGAGTGCTCATATTCCGCTTTGGTACCGGTGTGGAAACAACGAAACTAAAAGTACCAAACTTCAGAAGAGAAGGGTGTCGAGAAAGATGGCGTTTACTGGCTTCGGAGAACGATAGACCCTCTTTCACCCGCAGCTCCTGAATATCCTTCTCGTCCAGGTAACGAGGACAGTCGCGGGAAGTCGCTGGATGGGCACCTCAGCAGTTCACGCAGCTGGGAGCGGATGGACAAGCTCCGTCATGAGTATCCCTGCTACAGTTGGCACAAACCGCAACCGAAGCTTTACAAGGGGTCTTACTATGGTCATAGCGTTGGCACTGGAAGCAACGCATAGGCCGCGGAATGAAAGATCGAACCGGGATAACCTCGTAACCTGCCTTGATCTTCTGAGGCAGGTCGAGCCGAGCAAAAGTTACGAACAGCGTGCGGGTAGCCACCGGCAAGCTCGTACACGGTAAACTTCCATGCCACCCCGATCCGACAGATATCCTTGAATCTCCTCCGACATATCATCCAGCAGAGGGCTGGTAATGACACCCTTGGAGGAGTTCAAGCTTCGGTGCTTCTCCACACGGATAGGATATCCGTAGACGAGTTTCGCCTTCAGTAACTTATCGAACTGTGTGGCACTGTGGCTCTCGACCAAAAGGGAACCGGAGCAAGCGAGTACAGCACTTAACGGGGCCGGCGATTTTGTCTAACCCTGGCTGAATTATAAAAAGGTTGACCTTTAAGAAAGTGTGACCTTCCATTCTATGAATTGCTAGGTAACGAGCGGATGACGACGTGTACCTCTTTTTCTTCAGCTTGTTTTCGGCGTTTAGGAGTAGTTACAGCCACAAAAAAGGAAATAAAATTTCATCCCCCAGTGCTCCCCACCCACCACGGAGCCCAACAAGGGGTCATCCCACTGGGATGACAGGGCTACACAGGGGATATAGTGGGCGGCGCCGTGGCCGAGCGGTTAGCGCGCTCGCCTACCACCTAGGCGGCCCGGGTTCGATCCCAGGGACCCGCATGTGGTATTCGTGGTGGACGAAGCGGCGTCAGGGCGGGTTTTCTCCGGGTACTCCGGTTTCCCCCGCCATCTCATTCCACCGGTGCTCCATCTTCATGAATCATCAGTGTCACCGCCTGCGGTGCCGTAGTAGTAAAAGCGGGCGTTAAACACTACAACAACAAACAGGGGATATAGTGGGCTCGCCATCTCACTCACTCTGGAGTTCGGTTCAATACCTAGTCCTGGTCGATTGACTAGGGGTGGGTTAGCCCCTAGCCTTCTGTTTAGGTGAAGCAGAAACCAAAGCGGTGTATTGGAAACACGCACCCTCCCCGAATTCAGAAGAAAACTGGACCGGACTCAGATACGCATTCCTCAACCACCAGGATAATCCTTTCCACCAACACGGGTCTCCACGCACGGCCTACACGTGGATGGGCATTTTGACTGACTCCCTCACCACGAAGAGAAGAGCAGCCCACTCTGAGGAAGTCAGTTGGCTCGGGACCCTGGGTGCGCCAAACCCATACTTACCGAAGTAGGCCCCTGTGGGAGGCATTTTTGTGAATGGTTGCTGGAGTGAGTAGCATATGATATGGGATTCGCACCCAGGATCCCGTTTTCTGACGAATCAAGACTCCACAACAATGGAACCATAAATCACCACAATATGCACTGTTTGTAGGGGGTTAGGTCAGAGGACCAAGGGGGGGGGGCCCACAACTTTCTACTAATAATTCTGTGCTGAAACCCACTGTCAATTGTTCTCATTGAAAATTTGGCTGTATGAACTGTTGCAGAGTCTTGTTGAAAAAAGGCAAGGCAAAATCACATTTCCTGTTTGTTGATTCTCTAAAACGGGGGGGGGGGGGGGGGGGGGCACAATTGTATGTACAGGCATCAACTGCTGACTCAAAAAAAATTGTGCCATAACTCTTTCTCCACTAATGGTGCACCATACACCAAGTTTTTCGTCATGAAGGGGTATTTTATGAACAATATTAGGTTTCTCAGAGCTCCAATAACAATTATTTTGTGTACACACATATGCATGAAGGTGGAACTAAGCCACCTCTGTGAAAAATATTAAATGTGGGTCAATTTTGCCATTGCATACATTATTGAGAGTCCACTCACAAAATGTGCGCCTAGTTGGAGAGCATGTGCCACAGTTATTTTGTTTTTAACTTCAGCAACTTATTAGCTCTT
Organism: Tenodera sinensis; assembly: GCA_030765045.1. NCBI lineage: Eukaryota > Metazoa > Arthropoda > Insecta > Mantodea > Mantidae > Tenodera > Tenodera sinensis. The sequence continues at coordinate 892,479 of JAUKNM010000087.1, forward strand.
TACAAAGAGCCATAAGAAATGCCTGCCTATTGTGAAAGATGCCTAAGTGATTCTTGGGGAGAATTCTCTAAACGATGATCGATATCACCTAATGTTTCTTCAGGAAGAACTGTACACCATCTTTTAGATTTCTGAAGCTGAAGACTTCCTCTGGCCTGAAATGTATCGTAAAGTATATGGCCTGGAACTTTAACACCTGGAAATCTTTCTACAAATCGCACTTGCACCTGGCGAGCTGACTGAGTTAACACATACGAATCATAAATAAATACACACTGTGGAAGAGAAAACAAATACTGAGCCATAATACACTTTGTGACTAAGTACAGGACTAAATAGTAAAGCACACTGGTAATAATGCAGCTGCACGATGTCATGTCAGCTCAATACTGATTGTGAGCACAGCAAAGAAAAACAAGTCATGCTTGTGACCTTGTGTATATCAGCTGCTGTTATCGTTGTTCCGTCTACACAGTGGAAAAACACCACACAGCGGTTTTCATGTATTTGAATCTCTCTGCATATTAGTACCAATGTTGTAGTCTAAAATGCGGATTGCATAAAACTCGAGAATAAGGGGCAGTTGACTCATCTAGTATTTCCTGCTTTTTGAAGCTATTATGGTGGTGCAGATTTATCATTCCATGTCTTAATAACACATCAAATATGTTTTACCATATCAAGTAATGCTAGAAAAATCAGGATTTAAGAAAATAATACACATCACTATAAAAACAAACAAAAAATTATTTACAATGGTCAACCTATTAGAGTGTGTGAGTTATGTTTAAGGGCCCGTCAACAACTAGGTCATTAGGGCCCGAAGTCCAAGAATAAAAACAATCAAACTACTACTAAAAGCTCACCCCTTTAAAAGTTAAAAAGTCGAAGATAAAATAACTAAAAAATCAAAGTTATTGTTAGCTAATGCTGGATTTCTGACAATGAAGTCATTAATCCTCTTGCTCTCCAATATTTAATATATTGATAGAGCAATAGCAGTATAGTAACCGCGTTTTAGAGAGCACCATATTTTTATGTTTTGGCGGTCACATCGCTCTCTCACAACCCCCAGAATGTCTGGAGGACCACACTTGTCGTTGGTTTACGGGTCTTACCGACCTGATCGGGAGAATTAACAAAATAAATTCACCGACCATATCCTCTGACCGCCAATCAGAGGACGTATTACATGCCATGACAGGTCAGCATAATATTAACGATGTTTATGATATTCACTTACAAGATTGATGGCCTCAACCAGTTGAGACAGGATATATGGTTAGACCCAAAAGGAAATCATTTATGTAAATATTTATTGCAAATGTAATTTATTTTTCATGTTGATAAGGATTAGTTGAGTAACGAAAATGTGTTGCTATTTTTCATTGTTAGTAAAAATATAATTGTTTAAAAACGTCATAAATGTTAAGTTTCGTGTTTAAATTTGTATAAGTAAAAGAACCATATATATTTAATGTTAAAAGTGAAGGGAGAATAGCTAAAGATCGCTTCCCTAACAATACAGGAACTATTTAATGTAGGAAAATATAAAATGAACGTATACGTGCATGTATACAAAGAAGGGCGTCATGTAAAGTAGCGCCAAATTGTATGTATGTTTGAGATGTGAAGACGTGTTTTTGTAACACGCATGGATGTGGGTCTAAAAGACTTTATAAAAGTGGAAAGACTATCAAGATAATACAAATGGGTGCAACGAAAGTCAATTCAATTATAACAAGTGTAATAAGAGATGAAAAAAGTGTTAATAAAGTGATATATATATAGTGAAGTTACATTGAGTGTTTATTCATTCCACCTAGTATCACGCCCGGAGAAAAATAATAGTCTCATAGCTCAACACGAAGCTTCATTTTATTTAAAAATACAGCACCACAGTATTGCAACTTTAGAACTTATGTTTCTCGCATTATTTATCTGAAAGGGCTCTAATGACCTAGCTGTCGATGGGCCCTTAAACCCTACTCACTCACTTACTTTATCTAAAAGTTCATCTTCCTCAACCGTTGCAGCATTATACAAATTTGTTGTTGAGATAAACCTTAACATCTTCCCGGTGACTTGGAGATTTTTAGATCTACCGCATTATTTCAAAACTAAGGCGACAGAATAAGTTCATTTACCGTATATAGTGCCAATCTGCTTCTAACTTTAGTTTTTACTAAGTCCAGTTTAGAAAAAACCCTTTCACAAGAAGCTTTTCTGTAGGGAAATGAAATCACTGATAATGCAAAGTTAAAACCACTAAAACGTGAGCTAAAACGGCTAAAAGTTAAAAAGGTAAAATGTGATTTGCTAAAAACTTTAGCTGGTAACACAATTAGAAAGATAAAAACGCTATAATTACGTCTTAAAATTTTAAATCCACCAAGATAAAAGCACCTTACACTTGCTTGCCAAAATCAATCTTGGCAACAAACCGCAGTACTGTATTTACAGCTACTGTGTCGTTGCCTAAAACAGAGCACAGTGTAGGAGCCAGGCCAACGGACTGGCGTTCATGATCGTATTGGGGACAATCAAGAAGGACATGTGCGACGGAGAGTGGAACATTGCATGTCGCACAGACAGGCTCTGGATCACCACACAAAACATGTCCATGCGTAGCTCGAGTGTGAAGCTATTAGATTAAACAAAGGAAATTACTATACCTTCCATTAAAGAGTACACTTTAAAATGTGACATATTCAATGCTGCCACATTCAGTTATTTAAAAACGTAATCTTTAACCACTGCAGATAACTGAATACAGCAATAATAAACTAGCTTTATATTACAGACCATTTCATATAGAGATGGTTTTCCAAATTTTTTTTCATGACTTTCTTTAGAGTCTTAATACCCAGACATTATTATTGTATTCATGTAACTATTATATGAAGACGTTCTTAAAAAAGTCAACATTTCTGTGAACAGTAACACCATAGTAACATTAATAAACATTTAGCCATTTAGCAGTTATGTAATTTTGCAAAATATTTATCCTAAATATACCAAAGAAATGAAGAATTCTTATTAGGCTGAAAGCAATGTGTGCTAAGTACTAATGGTACATAAATGATACTTTTAGTGATGACTTTTCAAACTGCTTTGTTAGGAAATTTTAACTTTACTGAAGGTCTTAATCATTGATGACAGTTTCAATACTTCAGCTTTGGAAAGTTGAGATTTCATGACCACGTGCAGGTGCGGATCCAGGGGGGGTGCCAGGGAGCCCTGGCCCCCCTGTCATATCCTACTTTAGTGCTATAAATGCTATATGTGTGTTACCTCATCATCACGCAAAATGGAGAAACCAATTTCTATGAAAATTGGTATAGGTATGTTCTACCTTTAAAACATTGTTTCTCTCAGTTAAATATTTAGCTAGTCATGTTTTAGCATGAATTTAATTATTAAGAAGTGGTAGTGGACCGGAACCGCCGCCCCCCCTGTCGAATATTTCTAGATCCGCGCCTGACCACATGCCAATACTGGCTAATTTGATTTCCAAAACCACAATCCTCTATAGCAATAAAATCCATACACCCAGTATATGAGTTGATTTTACATCAACTCATGATTGCAACAGACAAGGTTTGACCAAAGGCTCTGCATTTTACTCTTCCCATCCAACCTCATGCTATTCCTTAACACATGTTTATAGGAAAAACTGAGATTAGTTGAACATAAGTTGCTGTATAGAACACATTTTTTATTTTGTTTTTGGAAAAAAGGATAACATAAGTGGTAGTGTTTCTTACAATATAAACAAAGAGAACAGGAAAATGTAAAGCTCCTTGGAAAAACAGAGGAATACTAGCTAATTTGTCAAAAAAAAAGGAAAAAGAAGAAAAACGTCAGAGGCCTGGCTATAGGGATTAGAGTATTCCCTTCCTTGGGTCCTCCATTCAGTATTAACATAGCATGTTGAATTATGTCACTATGTAAATCAAACTTTCCTAGAGAAAGTTTGTATTGTACCACTGATGTTGTTTTCTCTGAGCTACGATGCTTTGTCTACTACAGCAAATATAGCATGTAATCATAAGAATATAAACCGCAAATATTGCTTCTACAGCTTCTTTTTCTTATAAATGCCTCACATATCCTAGATTACACATAAAAGAACCCACCAATAGGCAGAAATTATTGGCATTTTGCATTCAGAATGTAAAACTCAGAATATGATGCAAATAATGTTTTATTATTGAGTATATACCTATATGTGAGAAAGCAATAATAATAACTAGGGCTTGGAATCTGATGAAATATCATCTTTTTTCTAAGTCATAACAGACAATGCAGAATGCAATATAAATTCATTTCTCTTAAAAATGAACCAATATTAACTACTTTAAGTTTGCATTTTTTGGGGTTTATGTAGTTTTTGTTGCAATTTCTTTAGCTTTTGCTTTTAAACACACTTTTTTACATTATTCACATGTACAGTCATTATTGAGGCTGCTTACTGAATTCTACTGTGTATAGTATTTTTATGATCTCTTAATGAATCATTGGATACATGTTTATGCAGTTATCGTTATCGATGTACATAATGATGGAGCTTCAATGCATTAAGAAAAACAACACTTGCACCTACGGTAACAACTACATCCGCCATCCAGTCAACATTTTACTTCTTATGAGTGAAGCCAAAAATGCCAAAAGTAAAGGAAAGTAGACAAAAGTTTCTTGTGAAAGTTAGTGACGGCATGTTTTCTACTGATGGGAAAATACTATTTTGCAAGTTGTGTGAAATTAAAGTGAGCGCAGATAAGCACTTCATTGTGCAAAGGAAAGTAAGACAACCCAGTTACTTCTTAGTCAAAGTACGAGGGAATCATCCAAAAACTCTGTTTTTAATAGAGATCTTTGTAGAGCGTTGGCTTCTGCCAATATTCTGTTAGCAAACATATATAATGCTACATTAGGGCGATTTCTGCAGAAATATATGGGACAGAACATCACATGATTTTGTGGGAAATGATAATATATTTGTTTCAATAGACAAGAAAGTGATAAAGAGGGGCATTATATTGCAAATGTGCTTATTATTACGAACATTTTGGTGTAGTGAAGTCAGTGGTTTGCAGCTTTGACAGAGAAAATGCTGCATCTATAGCTGTTGCTCAAGACTAACTGGATGGTTCTCAAATTAAGGGGAGCATTTATCAGTGCCAATTTTTCAATTTTGGCAAAAACAATAACAGGGCTAGAAAAAAGAGATGAGAGTGTACATGTGGTTACCAAAAACTTTAAAGGTGTGGAGGAACATTTGTAAAAATGTGTGGAAAAAATTGGTCAAAAAGTTTGTGAGAAAATGAAAAATGTATTAGAAAAGAGCATTGGGTATTAGTTCTCATGTAAAATTGAGAAAGTTCTGCAAGGTGAACACTTTGACTTTAATTATTTTGAAGAAGGTTTTACACCAGGCAACCTTGGTCACTTCAAGTATGAGCCCATGACGTCAGTTGAAGTAGAGAGGAGATTTTCAAAGAATAGGAGTGTTCAGAAAACTGGCAATCTTTCATACCCGAGAATCTACAAATGGCAATATTCTTTATTGCAATGCTGAATATGGGGTATGCCTAAATATATAAATTTTTCCTAATATATAAATATGTATGGGATACTTTATATAATATTTATAATTATAATAATTAATAAAAATGATATGTTTCTTAAAATTTGAATGTTAAAATTACAAAAAAATTAAGTCACTTTTAAAGTGTAGTCATTTTCCCCAAAATTTAAGGGTATTTTACTAGCCATTTTTCTCTGGTTTTTGGGTCATCAACTTCGGAGCCTTAATAATAACTGAATGAATGTGGAACAGGCAATCCTCCTGATGTTTCTTTCATGTATGCAAACATCAGCATTACATTTAGCACAGTTTGTTCATCAAATCTGTATCTGGATCTGAACTCATTGTCCGTAAAGAAGTCTACTGGACTTTGTACATCCCTTAACATGTAACAAGGAATACAAGCATTGCCAATAACCTCCTGGATTTGTTGTATATTTTCAGCAAAGCCTAACACAACCACCAAAAGTCAGCCATTTTCACTATTTTTTTTCTGTAAAATCAGGATGAAAGTCTAGCATATCAACAACTTGGAAGCAAACTTCAGATTGAGGCTATCTTTCTAGAAAATCCCAATTTTGAATAACTTGACAAATACATACTTTCAAATCATTTTAATATGAAGTCTTGTGCATGAACACAAGCATATGAGTTAATAACATTGTCTCATATTTAATATTTTAATCATAATTAGTGGTTTATGCTACATACATATATTTTCAAGAATTGGCTCCCAATCAAGGGGGATACAACTGTATTGCAAAGAATAGAGTTTACTTGTATTACAGCTAGTGAACAATAAAGCCAGCTTTGGGCCATTGAACACATTTATGGTCCAGAGAGTGAGTAGTATAGAAAATTTAGTTGATTTTACCACAGTGACTTATGGTATCTGGTAGTGTTTCCATGTTTTCCTGAATACCAGGATTGTTCAAAATATCTGTTGCGCACAGGCTGTTTAGCCAATTGAATAAATGTGCTGGATTATTTGCATTTTACCTCATGTACTACTGGGATGATTAATTAAAAATTCATCCATTAAATGCCTCTCCTCACATCTTTGATATTTATTACAATGCAAAAGTTAAAACATCTCCCTTCCCTGGCTGGTGGGGTTCATCAGAACCACATTCTCTTTGGTTATTTCACTATTTGTCATTCAATTGTTGGGATCAAAAACAATAATAGAGTTATTAAGTTTGAAATTCCAGCATTAAATTAAGTTTTAAAGCTCTGCACCCCTAACACTAGATGGCAGCAGGACCATGGTAGCAGAGAGAGGGAGCAGGAGGATAGCGCCAGTCACCCAATGGCTGATGATGTGATCGAATGATCCTGAAAACGTTTCTAGTCTTTCAACATTTTAAGGTGAAGGTGAGTGTAAAAAGGTGACTCAAAATGATCTCAAACATGAAGAATATGTCACTGTTATTAGGGCTTCTATTTTTAATATTCATTACTGTCATTTGTTTTTGGTATATGTTATGTTCATTATACACATTATTAAGTTTGGTTCTTGATTTTTATTTCACAGTTTTGTAATAGTATAAACAGACATGAAAACCTGGACAAAATATTCAAAATATAACATAATTCTTAACATCTAAACGGGGCTCAAAATGAGACCATGTGACTATTTATGTAAAAAAAGATTAATGTGACTACTTAAGGGTTAAATAACACCCCCAAATTAAATAAAAGAAGTACAAATTCATTAAAGGATGAAAAACAAGTGACATTACAGCAACAAGATTGACATTGAACCCTGAAAGAACTGCTTGCTTATTAGGAATGATGATGGTGATGATATATTTACCTGAGGGTACAACAACATCTTGTGATAATCTCCATTTGTGACCAGCTAGAGAAACTTGAAGAAGGTAAATTTCTGCCATCCAGGGATCATGGATCTGAAACAAACATTGTTGCACACATACAAAACAGTCTCCATTAATCATCACCTAACAGGCCTACATATGATCAGTTCTAATGAGGCAAGGTTAAGTCATTAGTACAGAACAGATTGTTAGGTAAATACATATTTTTCTGCTTGTAATTATAGGCATGAAAATAAGTATACATGTTGAACCTGATGTCACTGTCACAAGTACAAAATATTGTTTCACATAAAAATACATAATTTTAGAATAAAAATATATAATTAAATATTTTTCATAATAATGTTTAGGTTCTCAGAAGTAGTCCCTGCCTGGAGATCCAAATGGGGGAGTATTTTTACTCCGGAATATTTTACATGAGTCATATTTCGTAATTCATACTGGAGAGCTATATAGTAGTAAAAGTAACAGCTTTTAAAAAAGCACCATGTTTTTACATTTTGGCAGTTACATCACTCTCTCTCAACCCCCAAAATGTCTGGAGGACCACACCTGTCATTGGTTTATGGGCCTCACTGACTTGACCATGTGATCTGCAAGGGGAAATGGACCAAGATCACCTTCAAATATGTCCGACCACTTCTAGCGCCCCATACATCAGTGAAAAATATTGGAGAGCTAACAACATAAACAACATATTTTTCATAATTTAGTTATTTGCACATATTTCAAGCATATTTTCCATTATTGTGGTTTATTTCCCCTTTTACTGTATACAGAAAGCAACTTAGAAACTGTCACAAGAGAAACTGTGCAACCTTCTGCATATTCTGTAACCTTAGGTTAGATTATTTGTTGCCAATGGCACAATATAATTTGTTTCAATTGCACTTTAATAACATATGTACACAGGAAAGAAGTTTCACATGTCAGGGTCTTGCATCATACAGAGTAACCTCAACAGGGTTCTCCTTTCAATTTGTTATTGTTCTTGTTACTTCAGTTGAGAAGAGCCTTTGCAATGCTTAGCATACATATTGGGTAACTTCCCTATCTTTTTTGTTCTCATCAGACTACCAAAGGTAAAATGCAGTGAAAGTTTCTGCTGGAGAAGTATGTTAAAGAATTCTCCAGTACAGTCAGCACAGATGGAAAAATTCTACATTGTGGAAAACTTATAAAAGTTGATCAATGCTCCCAAGTCATGCAACATTTATCTAGCAACAAATATTTAATTGCAGCTTCTCATTCTACTATGAAGCAGGTGCTTTTAGGTGAAACAGGACCTCCAGTCTATACTTAGGACTTTATAAGTGTTGTGAATTTTATTCAGATTTATGTAAATTTTTTGTTTTAGCAGATACGTATTTCTCTATTTAAAGTGAACAATCCAGGAAGGCCATCAAGTAGACATTGAGAGCAAAAGTGCTTCTTATGAAATATGCAAAAGTGACTTCATGTGATACAGTAATTCTCCCAATACCAGGCAATGCTCCATAACAATCTGCAGAGGTTTCTGAACGACAATTTAGAGAAGATGTGTGTTATGTAATGTAACTCCAAGAATTTTCAACATATTGATGTGTCATGTTGTTAATTCATTACTGGTGAGTTGTTAAAACATTTTTACTTCCTCTACTACATATAGCAAGTAGGGGAAGTATTGCATTCAACCAAAAAGTTTGAGAGTTGCGTGAAGGGGCTGACGAAGGACGGACGTGTTTACACACCCTCTGCCCGCGGCAAGTAAAATGGGAATTTCAGTGGACATCTATTAGGCCAGAATTGGCTTATTCAATAGAAGGTGCATTAACTTGAACGTAAAAGTCTCTAATGGACGAGTGACTTCATATTGGTATGCGCTAGTGTTGTTGGTGCTGCTCGTAATTGGAGGAATAAAGCTTAATCCAGGCCCCAAGTTGGAACGAATAGTTGAAATGCTGGATATGAGGGGGCACATGTTGGAAATTTGCAATCAGATAATATTAAATCATTATTTTACTGTCAAAATTTATAATATTTGTTGCAGATAACCATATTAATTTGTGGTAAATAAAAATTGTTTTTTACATCAAAATTAAAATAATAGTTTAATAGTCAGTAATTGGTTGCACATTAGGTTCACCAACTTCCAAGGGGGGCCGCAGCGCCCTCTTGCCCCCTTTTGCGACGCCCATGAAGATGGAGGAGAAGTTGGATACAAAAATAAGCGACATTTCTCAGGAAATGAAGACGACTGTTGCAGGTTATCAACTGAGAGTGGAACATGATATCCGGAACCACAAGGAAAGGATAATGAGGCTTGAAAAGAATGAGACAAATGGTAGAAAACATAATATTATAATTTTTGGAGTGCAAGAAAATAGGGGAAGAGAGCCTGGGAAGAAGTGGAAGATATATTCAAGGAAAAACTGGAACTACGGATACAAGGTTGGGAAATAACGGATGCATTTAGGATTGGCAAAAGAGAGCCCAGGTCGAGGACGATATTAGTAAAATGCACAACTATGAAAGTTAAGTGGACGGTGTTGGCAAATGCAAAAATATTGAAAGGAACAAACATTTTTATTGAGCAAGATTATGGAAAAAAATAACGAGAACTTAGGGCAATTTTATTGATAGAAATTAAGAAAGCCAGAGAAGAAGGTAAAACTGCTTATGTCAGAAGTATGAACTTATTCATAGATGGCAGGAAACAGGATATGAGTGGACAAAATTGGACGACTGACCGAGGCAACAAAGTTGCAAGAAAGCAGAAACACCAGCATGTGAGTAGTGAAGCAGCAGTGGAGAAAAGGACAGAAGAACTGGCGGCAACTTTGACACGTCACATCATTACGTCAACACAACAGCTGAGAGAATACGTCAAAAGGCTGGCCTTGGGAGCGACAGCTGGTATAGACATGTGAAGAGAGGCAGGCTTGAGTGTAGTGTTTATGCCGGGTATTATGGTATTATGCAAGTGGAAGAGAAGAGATGTGAGCCACACATGGAGGTGAGACAAACAAGAAGCAAACCAAAATTGGATCAGTTTAGATTTGACAGAAAGAGCTCTGTATAGCGGTTAATTTCTCTTTCTCTAGTAGGGTGGAATGTGGAAGGATTATATGCTAAATTACAAAGTGGTGAATTCATGAAATAGCAAAGTGGGCGGATGTGATAGCAGTGGTGGAAACATGGTTATTAAAAGACTGTGGCATTCATATCAATGGCTATGATTATTTTGAGAGAAAAGGGGTGAAAGTTAAAGATAAGGGCCAAGTGTTGGGTGGCTTAGGGCTGTTTGTAAAAAAAAACTAGTAGGTTGGAAATCAAGGTTGAAAATGATGTAGGAAATGCTAAAGTGTTCTGGTGTACTTTTAGTAATTTATTAAAAAAAAAGTGTAAAAACATGTGTAGGTATTGTTTATAATCCACCTACAAATTCCAGTTATTATGACTCAAACTTGTTTATTAAACTGAGGCAGAACATAGAAGAATTACAAGACAAATATGTAGGGGTAGAAATAATTCTAATTGGAGACTTCAATACAAGAGTAGGAGAGGAGCAAATTAGGGTAAATTTTAATGGTTTTGATTTAAGGGAAGTAAACCTGGAAAGCCGTAGTAGCAGTGATAAAGTACTTAATAATGAGGGTAAAAAACTAATTGAGTTTTGTGAAGAGAACAACCTCTTGACGTGTACTGGTGTAAAAGGGAAAGATAAATGGGGTGAATTTACTTTTGTAAACAAAAACGGCCAAAGTGTTATTGATTATATATTATACTCAATAGGTCTAGACAGATATATAGCAGATTTTGAAATTATGATTATGATATGCACAAGCAATCATTTCCAATTAAGAATAGAGTTCATAATATTAGAAGATAACATTAGGGATGAGGATTTTAGTTTTGGTATAAAACTAGATCCTTACAAATGGAAAAATGATTGAACAGAACAATTTTATACTAAATTGAAACAAGAAGTGGAATGGTTAGAGGTGAACAAGCTTAATCCTTTCAGTCCCGATATAAGAAACATAGGCTTTTTTGTCTACTTGTAATACTTTTAATAGTTTTCTTCTGCTATATTCTAGTTATATTGTTCGTCACCAATATATGTATTTGAGATGTTCTGAATTGTAGAAAATTATTTTTTTTACAATTTACATTGTAGTGTTTTTTTTTATAAGAAAAGAAGGAAAATCCATGCAACTGCAGTCAAATGATACCCCGTCATCATCCACGCGTGCCATCACACCGATTATTTTACGTGGGCCCTCCCTGCCCTTTACCACAGGCACATTTGACTGCAGTTGCCGAGGCTTGAACTCACGACCTCAGGCTTTGAGTGCATGGCCAGTGCACTACATGTTGCCTTAACGATCATGACTATTCAAGCCAGCAGGCTGAAGGTGTTCCAGACCGCCTAATCTAAACCAGTTTCGAATTAGAGGAAGAACGGCATAAGTAGCAAAATAATTCGGGACTGAAAGGGTTAAGAGTTTGTTGGAGGATAGATATATCAAAGGAAGTATTTTTAGTCTAGAGGAAGCAGATAAAAAAGCTGGAAATGAAATGAAAGTGACAGAGAGCAGGCATAAAACCAATTATAGTTGGTTTGACAATGAATGTTTAGAAGCTAAAAGAAGGGTACAGAGAGAATTAAAGCGTTGGAGGCAAACAGGGGATAAAATGGATAGGCAAAATTATCTAGTAGAAAGGCTTGGATATAAGTCATTATTAGAAGTGAAAAGAAATGAGCGGGGAGAAAAGCTGAGCCAAAAGTTAAATGAGGCAGTGGAAAAGAAAGATAACAAAACCATTTGGGCAATGGTAAGCAAATTAAACAAAAGTAGGGGAGGAACTAATGTTATATCACCAGCATAATGGTGCAATTTCTTTCAAGGACTTCTGGGACTTAAATCCTTGATTGTACAGGAGAAATTGATAAGTATAAATCAGTTGAAAATAGGTATGTTGGATAGTAAATTCACTTTGAATGAAATTTTAGAGCAAATTAAGAATTTAAAAACTAATAAGGCATGCAGAATAGATGGAATACCAGGAGAATTTTGGAAAGCCTGAGCAGAGGACCTAAATAGATCCAAAATACTAGTGCAGGTATTGAAGTTAATCTTCGAGGAGAGTAAAGTACCCAAAAATTGGAGAATGGGTATAGTAACCCCAATATACAAAGGTAAAGGAGACATGCAAAATCCGGCAAACTATAGACGAATAACTTTACTTTCAATACTCGGGAAAGTCTTCACAGGAGTATTAGCAAAAAGATTACAAAACTGGGCAGAGAAAGAAGGAAAATTCTCACCATTTCAACTAGGATTTAGAAAAGGTAAAAGAACAGCAGACAATATTTTTATAATTAGAATGTTACATAAATATCTCAGCATTAAAAGAGGGAGATTATATTTACTGTTTCTTGACTTAGAAAAAGCCTTTGATACAATTGCTACGGAAGCACTTTGGATTAAATTGAAAAAAGGAGTAAGTGAGAACTTTATAAGAGTAATCCAAAATATTTACAAAGAAAATGAATTTAGTATAAAATATGACAGAGGAATGATAACAGAGAAAATACCAAACAATGTAGGACTCAGACAAGGTTGCAAGTTAAGCCCAGTGCTTTTTAATTTATTTATTGATATTCTAGAAGTAATAGGTAAAAATGTTATACACTTACCAATTCTAAATAACAGATACCAGGTCTGCTCTTTGTGGATGATTTGGTAACAGGTTCCATAACAAGCATAGGCTTAAAACAAGCCTTGGAAGCAATAGGCAGGTTTTGTAAAGAATGGGGCCTGAAGATAGATAAAACTAAATCTAAGATCATGGTGGTAAAAAAAGGTTTCAAACTGAAAAGAAAAGAAAAATGGTGGTGGGAAGGTTCAGAAATTGAGGTGATTAAAACATTGATTACCTAGGAGTAAGATTATCTAGTAATGGAGAATGGAGTAACCAAAAAAGGAAAGCACTGGAGAAGGAAAAATGGCTATGAGTGTTATTAGATCATATATTAACAGAATACCAAATATGCAAGTAAAATGGTTAGAAAGGGTGTTTGGTTCAATTGTAGAAAGCAGAATGCTATATGGAATAGAAATATGGGGGCCAGATGAAGGATGGAAAGCGATAAATGTTATAGACTATTTTGTAGACTTGTTTTAGGCTTACCTAGATCTTCACCGAATGGGGCTGCTTTAAAGGAATTAGGAAGATTAGGTTACAAAAGCAAGGTGATAGAAAGAATACTGAAATATTGGTTCAGAATAAGGAATTTAGATGAGGAAAATATCGTTAAACAGTGTTTGGTAGCACAAGCAAGAATAAAGGGGAGAGAGACTTGGATATATAAAATTCAAAAGATTTTACAGGAAGTAGGTATGGGATCATTGTGGCTAGATAATGGAAGAATAGAAAAGGGATTCTGGAAAGAATCTGAAAGATTCTGAAAACAAGAATTGAAGATATTGAAAAACAAGAACTATGGGCTAATCTTAATAACAAAAGATCTCTGAAATTATATACAACATTGAAAAAATGATCGGGGCAGAGAAAAATACATTGACATCTGTGATAAAGTAGGAAGAGAAGGGATGGCATGGTTTAGAACCATGGAGTAATATACTTAAGGGGATAAAGAATGGATATATTAAGGGGAGATGTCCAATGTGTGAAAAAGAAGATAGTACTTGGCATTAATATCTTTGATTGTCAAAAAACAAAATATTGGAGAGATGAATTCCTTTTGCATAAGTGGGAAAAAATACCAAATGAAATAAGAGGCAAAAGAACTTTGAATTTAAGATCAGAAGAAAATATAATAAAACTGGAAAAATTTATTGGCAAGGTAAGACAAAAATGGCTTTGGAAAATAGGGAAAATTAATGAGAATAATTAGGAAAAATAGCATAAGGTATAAAGGGAAACAAAAATATAGATCCCAAGTTTTAAAATGTTCCATTATATACACAACCCGGGTTAATTATAATGGGGCATGGGAAAATGCAACTCTAAAAGGTCTATGTAAGATTTTGTATTTGTAATGTATACTTAGTACTCAATAAACCAAACCAAACCAAAAATTTTGATATCGATATTTCACTGGAAATATATGTTTTGAGGCACCCTGAATTAAAAAAAAAAAAAAAACCAGGTTTAGAAGTGTGTGTGTGTGGGGGTGTGTGCATGTGCGTGTGTGTGTAAAGTCGCTTAGAAACCAAGTTGGTATTTAAGTTAATAGTCTTTCAAGGATGCAGCACAAAGATTTTGGAGAAAATTCCCTTTACATGGAAAATTGTTTGAAAATTTTGATTTTCTCAAAAATGGCTCCAACAATTTTGATTAAAATGCCATATATTCGAGATATTTTTATGGCGAATGAAATGTATATCTTAAATTTTCTGGCTATAGCCTCAGTAGCCCTGTTTACTCTAGATGACTTTTGCATAACTGGTAAACCATAGGAGATAGGCCAAATCTTACTATACAAAAAATGTAGATCTCGTTACAACATAATTTGTATTTTTTTGTGGAGTGAATCATTTCAGAGATATTCCTTGCTATTTGTGTGAGTTTTGCAGCACAAACTTTTCTCAAATGGAAGGTCGTTATTCAGTTTTTTATGTTTGGCTGTGCAAAGAGAACAGAATTTCAAAGCTTTAAAAGATTGGACTATCACTTAAAGCCTGCTGTATTCCCATATTCCCCTTGCATCTATAAGAAAATCAGCAGTAAGAAAATTTCTGCAAATGCTTATCTGAACATGAAGAAGATTATAGAATATGATTATAGAAAATGAATGAAAATATTTGTTTGTCTTTCAGAATATCTTTTAAACAATTTTGATAACTTTAATCATTTTCATGCATAAAAAATAAACAAATTTAACTTCAGTAGCACCTAAAAATCTGTTCCCTTATAATTAGTTGACAGATACTTTATCTTCTTTCATTTATCAAATTTTAAGAAAAAACCAGCACCTCTTTAATGAGTTAAAATTGATGAATAATAGGATGATACTTTAGTTTCATTTACTAGATTACATTACTTTGCACAATTGTTTTGATGGCACTACTGCCACTGTCAGCTGTGTGCCTACTAACGTCAAGACTGGATTCCTCTTTTGAACTGCTCATCGTGCTGGCCTCTTTTTTACTGTGAACTTGATATCAACTGGTGGGATTTCAAAATTCATCACTTTGTGGGCATTTTTAGTTATCAGCAAGGCTTAGAACTTGTTGAAATATCATCCCTTTTTTTTTGAGACAGTGCAGAGAATGCGGGATGAAATATAAACCCATTTCTCTTACACAAAAACCAATATAGCCTACTTTTATTTGGAATTTTTGGAACTTTTCAGAGCTTTAATGTCTACTAGTCATTTTTAAGGAGAGTCTGTACTTTTTGTTAATTGTTTTTCCCCACTGTTGTTTCTGAGATAATCTTTTATGATATAGTCAAGCTACAGTTAGTTTACTGTATTCTATGTACTGAACTACCAGATGCAAAGCCCATGAGACGTATCAGAAAGAATGTGAAACTGCCCAATTGATTACATAAGCCTCTTGCACATACAGGGCAAGTCAGTGTATGTACACTTTGTTCAGATGCAACCATGTATTCAGCACAGCAATATGTCATACACTGGCAGGCGCAAGAGATCATCCATTTATGTTGCATTACTGACTGTACGACAAATTAGTAGTATTTTGCTGTTCTATTAAAAGATAACAAGTGAATGCAGTCAGGTAATATTTCCTTATGGTTTCAACAGTCTTGTAATCAGTCATGCAATACAGTGTTTAGGGTGAGTGCTGATTAAGACAACGTTATTTAATGTATAGTAGCTTCTAACCTTGCTTCTTCATTCTGTTGGTGCATGTGCTCAGGTCACAGGTTATTATACACAGTCTCAGTGGACAGTTTGTTTTGCGAAAGTTAAGTTGTGAAAATGCTGAAAGTAAAGGAAAGTAGGCAAAGCTTTTTGTGAAAATTAAGTGACTGAATTTGGTGACAATATATTTTCCACAGTTGAAAGTATACTATTTTGCAAGTTGTGTGAAATTAAAGTAAGTGCAGAGAAATGTTTTACTGTGTTGCAGCATAACAGTCACAAAAAACACTTAAAGACTACTGCATGTACACAGGAAAGAAAAGTATCCCAGTACTTCTTAGAGAAAGTGTGGTAGAATTGCCCAAAACATCAGTTTTTTATAGACATCTTTGCAAAGCACTGGTTTCTGCCAATATTCTATTGGCAAAGATCAATAATGCCACATTTTGGCAATTTCTGCAGCAATATACAGGGCAAAACATTCCAGATGAATCCACCCTTAAAAGGTTGTTTGCAGGGTTGTTACAAAGACACAAAAGGAAAAATCTGCTATTTTGTGGAAAATAACAGTATATTAGACTGAAGAAGAAGATATAAGTCTTCTTATATTGAAGACCTGTGAAGCATTAAGATCAGAAGAAACTACAGTTCAAAAGTATTGGAAAGCACGAATGCTAATGGCTTCATTGCCAGATGCAAGGCACTAGAAAACAACAACAACAACAGTATATTAGTTTCTACAGACAAGTGGTAAAGAGCAGCATGATGTTCCGAATATTATTATTGGTACAATCTTTCACAAAAGTAAATACCCATCTTCGGTGAGACGTGCATGAAGGATCACCTAGTTCTCAGGTGTGCATGCATAGGTAGCATGAGAAATAAATTAGTCATATGCTTCCCTTGCTGTTCGGAGGACATGGCAGCCATATCCATTCACAACTCACATCACCTCGCATTTTGGAAAAGTACTATTTCAGCAATCCTTCTACATTAACGGGCAAACATTGCAGATTCAACTTCAGTGCACCTGCAGAACATATGTTCTTATGGTGTTTCTGTTAAGTTGTGGACTAGGACTAAAATGATTCCAGTGTTGGTGCTCGACTTACAAAACGTGAGGAGGCCAAGTCCGTGTATACGCTATAGCTGACCTGGCTAAGGCATGCAGTTTCAAATGAACAGTGTGGTCTGACGTGGGTTCGAATTCCAGCCAACACACTTATTTTTATTTCCGTTTTTCATTTTTCTTTCTTAACGGGAACATTATTATTTATATAACCTGCGCGAAATATAAAATTATACAAACTAATGGAATTTATTTCTCATAAAGCTCCTCCGTTAGGTATCTTTATTCCGCGTACCATTGTAACTTTTCCCGCCGTCTTATGAATGCTGTAGTACGATTAAAATTTTACAACCGAATGCTTCCTAAGATATTAATTGCAATTGCTGAAAATGAAGCAGGAACATGCTCAATTGCGAAACATTCCTCCTGAAAATTAATATTTCCCTTTAAACATCCACATTCAAAAGCATCTCCATAAATTTCGTAGACTATTACCATATTAAAGTATATAAGCGTGTAATAGTGTAAATTATCAGATCTGGATGTCAGATGTCATGAATAATGTAATTCATGATACATTAAACAGAACAGAATACAGTTGTAGATTACTTGAGGGTGAAGGAACCTTTGCACCCAGCAAGGTTGTCATGCCGTTTATTTCCAAGCAGACACAACGTTGCCATGTCCCCATTAACTCAATTTATAGCAGTGTGCCTTCATCCGAATCTCCATTCCTGATAAAAAGCTTTAGAGAATTAAATACGTTTGTTAATTTTGTATTTCAGAAAATAAACATGCGAAAGACGAGGATCGAACCCCCGGCAGCTAGCAGTTCTGAATTTCACAGTCACTAATGAAGTGCTCTTGGCTATTCGGCACATGGCCACTCGACCTGTCTCATATGATATTAAGCTTGCTATCACTACCTTAGCAGCTAATTTCACTTCAAGGCGGAAAGTTCGTGTGCACCTTTAGAAATGGTTTTAATAATTTGCTTTTTTTCCCCCTAAGTATTCACTTACATTTATATAGAGGAATAAGAAAAGGGAATATTTCCATAACAAGCACAAGTATCGCAGTGCTCAGTGTGGAAATTGTTTAATTAATTGCTTTCATTAACAACAGACAAATAAAGATAAAATGATATAACAGCAAGTGCATGTTCCCGTTGAGAGAAGTATCGTTAATTGGGAATAATGTCCAACAGATTCACGCTTATTCATGAGAAGGATTAAATACTGAATACGCGATGATTTACAGGCAGCAGCTATGCTCTGAACTAAAGATGTGATATTATCTGATAGGTATGTGTTATAGTTCACCAAAATTAACTTAGTACTCAAACCTTCCACCCTGTGTAGCAGTAGATGCCTGCTTTGTAAACTGGAAATTAAAATTGATTTCGGTTAGCAAGAAATCGGTTACTGAATCCTCCTTTCAGGGTTTCAAACATGTCGCAATTTATTTATTTAATTCTAACACCCATAATGAGTCATTCATCTTTAGATATGATTTATTTAGTATAAGTAATTATCAAAACAGAAAATCATTGGTGTTATTTGTATCTAATGGGAGAGTTAAGGCAAAAAATTAAGAGTATATATTAATTTCGAACAAGTGTTTTTTCTAAATGAGAGTGATGAATTATGATCATTACACACCAGGTCATTTCTGTAGTAGTTCATATTTAGGTTGGCCTAAACTTTAAGGCAACTGTGAAAAAATAGTAGAACACCTCTGTTAAGACGTCTTCTAACATAAAGGAAATTTAATGAAAATACCACTGGTCAATAGGAAAATTGCGGCATGAGTGATGTAGAAGTTTTAATTAACTGAACACCCCTTATGGTGAAAATATTACTTAAATTGCCAGTTGTTTCATATTTTTATATGTAGTGTGGCACGTTACTGATGACGACAGGAAACTGTAACTAGATAATGTAGATCTGACTTTGCACCTGATGTTAAATCTGAACATCACAAAATTACCTAGAGTGAATTAAAGGATTTAGTCAGAGACCTAGAACTTTCTAAAGCCAAGGAAGAGCTGCTAGCCTCCAGATTGCAACAATGAAGATATCTTGCTGAAAATGAGAAAGTGACATTTTTTCGTGGCCGTCAGAAACATCTCAGGAACTATTTTGCTGAGGAAGGCGATTTAGTGTTCTGCAGTGATGTTAGTAACTTATTGAGTGCTCTGAACATTAATCATATCTCTGATCAGTGGCAGGTGTTTATAGATACTTCAAAATTATGTCTCAAACTTGTATTACTACAAATGGCTATCAGTTCTTCAATTCCTATTGGTTATTCCGTGCATATGAAGGAATCATATGGCACCCTGAAACTCCTCGATGCAATTAATTATAACATGTATAAATGGAAAATATGACCAATAGTAATTGCAATATTAACTGGACTTCAGCTAGACTACACTAAAGTGTTATCTCATATGTGAGTGGGACAGTAGAGATAGAGCTTCTCACTTCATAAAGAAAGGAATGGCTTTCACGTCAAGACACGGAAAATGAAAAAATGTTAAACATAAACTTCTGGTAGAATCTAAGAACATTTTAATTCCTCCAGTGCGCATAAAACTTGGTCTCATCAACATTTTGCTAAAACGTTGGACCGAAGCGGACTGGCATTCAAATATCTAGTTACAAAATTTCCTAGAATTAGTGAGGCCCAGTTATAGACAGGAATTTTCGTTGGCCCACAGGTTGATCAAGTTCACAAGATTAGGTATTTAAACACCTCTTAAATGATGCTAAGCAAGAGGTATGGATTTCTTACAGAGAAGTCGTAAACAACTTTTTGGGAAACAAACGAGCTGGAAACTATGATAATCTTGATATAAATTTGCTGTCATCTTATCACAAAATGCGACGCAAAATGTCCCTTAAATTACACATTTTACACTCCTGTCTAAATTGTTTTGCTAAAAGTCGTGGAGCGATGAACATGGCGAACATTTGCACCAACAAATATCACTAATGGGAAAACGTTACCAGGGAAAGTGGAGCGCAAGAATGCTTGCTGACTACTGTTGAACAGTCATCAGGTGATCCTCAACTTGACTACAAGAAGGAAGCAAATAGAAAGCATACTTAGTAAAGGTAAGTGATCACGAATATATTTTACAAGACATCAGACAGATTTTCATAGAAACAAATTACTATTGTGTTTTCGTTAATATTATCCTCAAACAACAACCATTCTAGTATTCTTGTTATCATAGTCGTGTTCAGCATAGTGTAACCCATACGAAAAGTGAGGTATCATTTATGTCGCAAACAAAAAGTAAAATTTTGTTGTCCAGCGTTATCTTTCAGTGTGTGATAATTTAGAATCCATAACTGAAGATATGAAACAGTTAAACATTTTCTGTTGTAAATGAAATCAAAGCGATTATTGGTGCTCCTTGTTTACAGCACGTAAAAATAGAAAATCTTGTGCTGTGACAGTCACTTTATTTGCACAGAAAACCAATAACAAATGAGGCTCTTACATTAAAAGCACCTTTAAGTGCCAGGAATATTAAATAAAATAAATGTTTCAAAAGTAATGCTTTTTAAAAGGGTTCTCGAAGACAGGTAACGCATTAAAGATGTTACTGTTCTTGAAGATAGGCGTATATTCTGAGTAGGTAATAGTTATAAATTAACTACTGATATTGGTGATTTCAATCTCATTTGTCTGTAATTAATAAAAATCAACTAAACAAACCTAAACTGAACACTGTGATACTCGTTCTTGTTATAGAAATATTCCCTTTTATTAGTCCTCTATATAAATGTAAGTGAATACTTAGGGGAAAAAAAAGGAAATTTTTAAACCATTTCTAAAGGTGCACATAAACTTTCCGCCCTGCAGTGAAATTAGCTGCTAAGGTAGTGACAGCAAGATGAATATCATATAAGACACGTCGAGAGCCAAGAGCACTTCGTCGGTGACTGTGAAATTCAGAACTACTAGCTGCCGGGGGTTCGATCCTCGTCTTTTGCACGTTTATTTTCTGAAATACAAAATTAACAAACGTATTTAATGCTCTACAGCTTTTTATCAGGGATGGAGATTTGGATGAAGGCACACTGCTACAAATTGAGTTAATGGGCACATGGCAACGTTGTGTCTGCTTGGAAATAAACGGCATGACAACCTTGCTGGGTGCAAAGGTTCCTTCACCCTCAAGTAATCTACAACTGTGTTCTGTTCTGTTTAATGTATCATGAATTACATTATTCACTGACATCCACATCTGGTAATTTACACTATTACGCGCTTTATTACTTCTTCCCCTCAACTATTGACTAGAATCTCCTTTTGTTTCTTTCTATTATCAAATATTTATATTGACATAATTTCGTTTTCACATATTAAATATATATATATATATATATATATATATATATATATATTTAATATATACATAATTTCGTTTTCACATATTAAATATATATATATATATATATTTAATATATATTATGTCAATATAAATATTTGATAATAGAAAGAAACAAAAGGAGATTCTAGTCAATAGTTGAGGGGAAGAAGTAATAAAGCTGAATAGATTAAAGTCTCAAGAATGGAAGCCTAGGCAGATTTAAATGAGTCATAGGGTTACAATTGTTGTTTGTACGAAGCCATAGTGATCCCGCAGGCTGATTCCTATCTTACCATGACGTATTCTAAAGTTAGCCAATGGAAATCGCTTCCTTCGTGTTACTCACGCAAAAACAAATGCAATGCAACACACGCTCGTCTTGAATCGAGCCGAGAGTACACGTGCAATTTCTGATTTATACGTAAGCTAGCACGTATACATAATTCGGCGGTTGCTATAGGGTGACAAAGTTAAAGTGTTATAACGTTGTAGTTGAATTTACAAAGTTACATTCTATTTAAATATCGTCGGCAGTTCTCTACAAATCTGGAAATTTACAAATAAAGTGATATGTTGGTTAATTCTTCGTTTGATTCCGTTCCTACCATAACTCACGCACACCCTGCAGATTAGGACCTCTTGCTAGAGCTAGTCCGGACATCAAACACGAGATCTTATAGGTCTTAAAGGCGACGTCTTCGACGGAGAGGAACGTTTGCGTCAAATGGCGAACCAACGTGTGGCACGATAAGACGACGAGGATTGGGCCAACGATATTCGAGAAGAAGAGGACCAGCAGAAGCTGACACGATAAGGATTGAGCCAATAAGATTCGTGAAGAAGAGAATCAACAGAGACTGCGGAAATAATGGACCAGTAACATCAGGGACAGTGGCGACATCGGTGTGCAACAGCAATAATAAGGTACTGAGTGTTAAACTAGTTTGTCAGTGATATTTAAGTAGATGCTTCTTAGAAACGGCAAGATGTTGGAACGGTCTGTAGTAGATAGTGAAATTCAGGAGATAGAAGTTGTAAATAGGGAAACTGTAGATGTAGTAGCAAATGTAGGGGGGAAATGTAAATGTATCACATCAAAGAGAACAGCTAAATGAAGGTCATTCTGGCAGGGAATGTCAAACACCAGTTGTAAATACAGAAAGTAACATGCTAGGGCAGATAATGACAATGTTGAATGAAATGAAAATAAGTTTAAATGAGGTTAGGAAGGAAACTGAAACTAACAATAAAAGTTTAACTGAGATATTGGAGAAATTGAAAAATAACAATAAAAGTTTAACTGAGAAATTGGAAAATAGTTTAACTGATAAATTGGAAAGTAACAATACATTTTTGACTGAACAGCTAGAAATGACCACCCAAAGTTTAACTGAAAAGACAGAGAAAGAGATAGAGAGTAGTAACAAAGTGTTGACAGAGAAATTGGAGAGTAATAATCGAGGCTTGACAGAATTAGCACAGAGAATAGATACCAACATGTGATAGAAAATTTTCAAGGGGAAATTAGAAGTGAAGTGGATAATGTAAGAATTGAGGTTAGGGAGAACAGAACTCAGGTTGCGGGGGAGATAGAAGGGGGCAACCCCAAACTCGAATCAGAATTACGAGATTCGAGAGAGATATCGTAGTCCCATACCTAGAAATGACAATTTATGGGAAAACCGGAAAAGAGTAAACCTTAGAGATAATGGTTAGATCATTGATAAATGTGTGTTGCCAAAACAAGAAAATGTATAAATATTGTAAATATAGTTCAGTTAGCATAATAGTGACTAAGTGAAAGTGTTGTGCAAACCAAGAAGAGAAAGAGGATCAAGGAACTAATAAATACCAAACCAAAGAACTTTTGTAAAATTATGTAACTTCCGAAGACGAAAAAAAAAATGTAAACAATAGGGGTTTAAGTAAAATTTAATCTTGTTTGGAATGCATGTTTTAAAATGTTTGTAAAAAGAATGTATGTGGACGGAGAATTGCCGACTACGAGAATTAGTATTCACTAAAAATGAATCATTCGGGCAGAACATAAACATTAACTTATTATGTAATAATAAAATAATATTTATGGGGGCATTTGAAACCAAAATTATGTCAATATATATATTTGATAATAGAACGAAACAAAAGGAGATTCTAGTCAATAGTTAAGGGGAAGACGTAATAAAGCTGAATAGATTAAAGTCTCAAGAATGGAAGCCTAGGCAGATTTAAATGAGTGATAAGGTTACAATTGTTGTTTGTACGAAGCCATAGTGATCCCGCGGGCAGATTCCTATCTTACCATGACGTATTCTAAAGGTAGCCAATGGAAATTGCTTCCTTCGTGTTGCTCACGCAAAAACAAATGCTACGCAACAAACACTCGTCTTGAATCGAGCCGAGAGTACACGTGCAATTTCTGATTTATACGTAAGCTAGCGCGTATACATGATTCGGCGGTTGCTAAAGGGTGACAAAGTTGAAGTGTTATAACGTTGTAGTTGAAGTTACAAAGTTTACATTCTATTTAAATATCGTCGGCAGTTCTCTACAAATCTTGAAATTTACAAATAAAGTGATATGTTGGTTAATTCTTCGTTTGGTTCCATTCCTACCATAACTCACGCACACCCTGCAGATTAGGACCTCTTGCTAGAGCTAGTCCGGACATCAAACACGAGATCTTATATGTCTTAAAGGCGATGTCTTCGACGGAGAGGAACGTTTGCGTCATATGGTAATAGTATACGAAACTTATAGAGATGCTTTTGAATGTGAATGTTTAAAGGGAAATATTAATTTCAGGAGGAATGTTTCACAATTGAGGTAGGCGTGTTCCCTGCTTCATTTTCAGCAAATGCAATTAATATCTTAGGAAGCATTCAGTTGCAAAATTTTAATCGTGTTGCAGCATTCATAAGACAGCGGGAAAAGTTACGGTGCGCAGAATAAAGATACATAAAGGAGGAGCTTTATGAGAAATAGATTCTATTAGTTTGTATAATTTTATATTTTGCACGGGTTATATAAATAATAATGTTCCCGTTAAGAAAGAAAAATGAAAAAGGGAAATAAAAATAAGTGTGTTGGCTGGGATTCAAACTCATGTCAGCCCACGCTGTTTATTTGAAACAGCACGCCTTAGCCGGGTCAGCTATAGCGTACACACGGACTTAACCTCCTCATGTTTTGTAAGTCTAGCACCAACACTGGAATCATTTTAGTTCTAGTCCACAAATTAATAGAAACACCATAAGAACATATGTTCTGCAGGTGCACTGAAGTTGAATCTGCAATGTCTGCCCGTTCATGTAGAAAGATTGCTGAAATATTGCTTTTCCAAACTGTGAGGTGCTGTGAGTTGCGAGGTGACATGGCTGCCATGTCCACCGAACAGCAAGGGAAGCATATGACTAATTTAATTCTCATACCACTCTCATGCACGCCTGAGAATTAGGTGACCCTTCGCGCACGTCTCGCCGAAGATGGGTATTTACTTTTGTGAACGATAGTACATTAGAAGTTCACACCCCTCCAAAAACATTTCCTCTTATGACCAAAGTTAGAGAAGGTAAACCACCAACCTATTTACAAACTGATTAGAGCATGTTTGTTTTGTGGCCACAGGGCATGAAGCATGAAAATGTTTTGCATTTGGTAACAGATGTTGCCAGATATAGGGTGAAATATGGCATGGCAATTAAATAATTTTATACAAAATTGGTTCATGTAGCATGCATCGTTCATGCCCTTCATAAAGAGTGTGAACTGGTGCGTGAAAAATAACCCTTTTTTAACAAAGTCATATTGAATGTAAAAATGATGTTCTTGAAATCTCCTTCAACAGTAAGACATTTTCGTGAAATTGCTCCTAACCTACCCTTGCCTCCTGAACCAATAGTAACATGTTGGGGCATATGGATTAAAGCACGCACTTCTTGCACACATTTTTATGTAATGAAATCAGGGGTTGACAGTTTTGATAGAGAAAATGCTGCTTCCATAGCAGTTTCTCAAGACTTATTGGACTTACTGGCTGATCCTTAAATTAAGGGAAGTTTGGCGTATACCAGTGGCAACTTTTCAATCCTGGCACAAACAATAACATGGTAGAGAAAAGAGATGCTAGTATACATTCAGTTGTTCAAAAGATCAAAGAAGTAGAAGAACATTTGTAACAATGCGTAGGATAAATTGTACAAGAAGTTAGCGAGAAAATAAAAAAATGTGTTGGAAAAGAACACTGGCTACTAGTCAATGCATAAAATCAAAAAGTGCTACAAGGTGAGCATTTTGATTTCAATGTTTTCAAGACGACCTTGAAAACGTGGACCTTGGTCATTTAAGTATGCGCCCAGGGCATCGGTTGTTATAGAGAGGGGCTTTACAATGTACAGGAATGTTCAAGAATACAGGTGATCCTTCAAATTCGAGACCTTACAAATGGCAATGGTTCTTTATTGTAATGCTGAATAAGACCAGAAATTTCAACTTCTTCTAATACTTAAAAGTGCATGGATAAATTTGTCATCACTGCCGCCGCCGCCACCGCCACCGCCATCATCATCATCATCATCATCAAAACATTAACCAACTTTAAGTATTTTAATGGCATTTAAAAAATTTCAGGTCAGTTTTTTAAAACTTCAATGTCATTTTTTTCTTAAATTTGTATATTATTTTTCCCATAAATAAAGTTCTGCATTGGTTTTTTGCCTGTTTTAGAAGTTTTATTCTGGTTTTATGTCATGTTTGGCCGACCAGAAGTGATAAGCCATTGCTGATTTATCTGTGTGAATTTCACATTTCTTAGGTGTTCCTTGAGCCTGGTTTGTAGGTCTCTTTTTGTTTGACCAATATATATCTGATGCACTTTTCACAGTTTATTTGATAGATTCCTGATTTGGAGTTATTTGGCATGGTGAACTTTAGGGTGTGGTTCAATAAATTACTGAGCTTACTTTTGTTGTATGGAGATAGTTTGATGCCATGTTTTTGAGACATTTGTTAAACTTATTAATGTCTTGGGGTAGAACGTGAATCTAGAGTATCTTTGTTGAGTTTGGTCCTTTTTGTGAAGAGTTAAGTCTTTTTAGTTGTTGATGTTTCTTCACAGTTTGTTAATTATATTCCTGTTGAATCTGTTCTGCATAGCAACTTCTGTATATTTTCGTACTCTCTGTTGCGTTCTTTTTTGTTGACACACAGATTAACTACTGTACCACTCAACAA
Organism: Tenodera sinensis; assembly: GCA_030765045.1. Taxonomy (NCBI): domain Eukaryota; kingdom Metazoa; phylum Arthropoda; class Insecta; order Mantodea; family Mantidae; genus Tenodera; species Tenodera sinensis. The sequence continues at coordinate 919,434 of JAUKNM010000087.1, forward strand.
AAACCAATCATGAAATATGCAATTTCCCATCTGTAGAAAAGAAAGAACAAATTAAACCAGTGGTGTACGTAAAATCATTACAGAAATGACCTGCAAAGTCATTTGCTGTAAATGCTAGGTATGCCCACGATATCACGTACTCAGCATAATAATTCCTCAGTAATATGAACATTAGTTCCATATTTCATTTCATTACTTCTTTTAAAAAGGCCAATGCCTGGGCCCAAGTTAAATGTTTGAAAAATTCCATGATGTGTGTTGGGAATGGAACCTGTAACTCTGCATTATTACTACTATTACCACCATTACAACTGCCACCGCCACCGCCACCGCCACCGCCAAAACTATTATTAATTATTTATTGTTATTGTTATTGTTATTTTTATTGTTGTTGTTATTTTTATTGTTATTATTATTATTATTATTATTATTATTATTATTATTATTATTATTATTATTATTATTAACCACTATTAAATACAACAGAGCTGATCAATAAAGAATACAAACTTAGGATTTAAAATCATAATAAACAAGAAGTGTGATTTGAATAACCTACCACATTGTAACCCAATATGCCCAACTGAGTAATGCATAATGAAAATCTCAGATTGGCAGCATTGACTAGCATAGAAATTTCTGAGAGCAATTATGACATGACAAAATACTGTATTTTGTTACTACATTAATAACTTTGTTAGAAACTGGTCTTAATCTATCTTTTAACATTAGATAATAGCAAAATTAAAGCAACAACATACCTCCTCCTCCCAGAAAGCATCCACCTCTTCCCAACAGAGCTGTTGAAGCACTACTTGCTTGATTTCTACTAAAACAGCAAATTCTAATGCTTGTCCCCAAAGCTATACAATGCTTAGATAGTGATACAGTAGCTTACATCAGCTGAGAGAATTTGTATTCCCTTGTGGCTATCCATATTATCTGACTTTCCACTTGTCTGAGGTGACCCTGGTCCACATTACCTCAGACAACCAAGGTTCAACTGTACTTGCAAATGATAAAAATGCTGCCAAAACTATTAGAAACCTATGGTGATGAAGATTTTGGTGGCAATCTTTGTCTTATATCAGAATTTCTGTTTAGCTCCAATTGCTGTTTTTTTACTTTTGACATTAGGAGCATAGAAATGCAACAAATATCTGACATCAGATTTATGTTTTCAGTTTGAAGATACTTGCTCAGAGGTAGACTAAAACTTAGAATTTCCTCAGCAACAGTGGCACATTCTGCATGCATGTAGAATAATGAAATGAATAACATTCATCAATAATTAAAATATAACCATTTAAATGGCAGTGGAATAAAAATAACCATTGAGCTAGGTGAGAAAAGCATGAATTCTCTTCCAAGAAGCGTTTACTATGCTGAATAGCAGATGGTATGCTTGTGAGGCAATTGCTTACTGGTTCTTCTAACAGCTAAAGCAAGCTAAAGCTCGCTATCATGAGGTCATAACAGCAACCTTTCAGATACGGAGAAATCCATGCAGCAGCATCACTGCATTCAAGGTGCAAACTGTGTTTGCAGAGTGTATTTCCAAGAATTTTGCTGCTGAATATCAAAGTATGGCTGATCCTGAAAGTGATGTTACTTTAAGCATATTTAACAACCTTTTCAGTCATGTTCATTCTGTGATAAGTTAAGGGTAGGCTTAGCAGTCCAGCTACATTAAAGAGGATTCAAGTAATGCATGTTCGTAGTACATGTGACGGCACAGTGTGGGGAACTGGTTCTGCCCATCTGCTTTACAGACAAAGCGTGCACATTCTTCTTTTGGTAGCTCACCTACTAAGCCCAGTTTAAGAGTTAGTTAAAAAAGGAGATCTACTGATGTTTTGAAAAATCTAAAGATGGAGAAAAACTCAAAGAACTTTGTGCATACATTTAGACTTTGGTCTAGGACAACGGATCACACACCCAACTCCACCATTCACAGACCCACCATCCCCAATAACAGAAAACTTACACACCACTCATCACAGCCCCAGGACCAACTATCACAGACCATAACCACCGATCACAGAAACATCTCCCCCAATTGCAGACCCATGACCACCGATAATAGACCCACCACCACTGATTACAGGCCCAGGACCACCGATCACAGACCCATGACCACCGAACACACACACCACCACAGATCACAGATCTATGACCACCGATCACAGACCTACCACAGCCAATAACAAAGACATAATCACCAATCACAGACCCACCACCACGGAACACTGACACACCACTCATTACAGGACCACAACCACCGATCACAGACCGTCCAACCCCAATCACAGGCTCACGACCACCAATAACAGACGCACAAACACCGATCGCAGACCCACCACAACCAATCACAGACCCATGACCACAGATCACCAGGACCACCGATCACAGAGCCCTCACTACCGACCACACACACACAACCACTACTGATGACAGATCCACCCGTCTAACCCACCACCGCTGAACACAGACCAATGACCGCTGATCACAGATCCACCATCACCAATCAGGCCACCACTACCGATACCAGACCCATGAGCAGCCATGACCACCGAACACACCCACCACCACCACCGATCAATGACTCGCCAACACGGAACACCGACATACCACTCATCACGAACAGAGCACCACCGATCACAGACTCCGGTCTGGGTGGCTCAGTTGATTAGAAGCTGGCCTACTGATCCCAAGGTCACGGGTTCATACCCGGCCCAGGCTTATGGTTTTTAAGTGTGCTTAAAAACGACAGCTCCATGTCAGTAGATTTATTGGCATGTAAAAGAACTCCTGCAGGACAAAATTCCGGCACACCGGCGACACTACTGTGATCCTAGCAATTGAGAGTGTCGTTAAACAACAAAATAATTTAATTACTGATCACAGACCCAACACCAAGAAACATTGACACACCCCTCATCACAGGACCAGCGATAACGGACACATCACCACCAATCACAGAGCCACCACCACTGAACATGGACACACCACTCACCACAGGCCCAGGACCACCGATCACAGAGCTACCACAACAAATGACCGACAGACCAACAATCATAGACCCACCACCACAAACCAAAGACCCATTATCACTAACATGAAACACCACTCATCACAGGCAGACGACCATCGATCACAGACTCACCACAAATAAATCACAGATACCCCTCATCACAGGCATATGACCACTGATCAGAGACTCATAACCACTGATCACAGACCCATGTCCACAGATCACATACCCACCACCACGGAACACGGACACACCACTCATCACATGTCCATAACCACCGATTACAGACCCACCATCCCCAATCACAGATCTATAGCCACCGATCACAGGCCCAGGTCCACCGATGACAGAACCACCACTGCCAATCACAGACCCATGATCAACGATCTCAGACCCATCACCACGAATCACCGATATACCACCAATTAGAGGGCTGGCACCACCGATCGCAAGCTCACTACCACTGATCACAGATCCATGACCACGGATCACTGTCCCAGGACCACCGATCGCAGACCCATAACCACCGAACACGGACCCACCACCACTACTGATGACAAATCCACCACCGCCGATCACAGACCTAATGACCACCGATCACAGATACACTGACGACCACAGGCCCGGGACCACCGATCACAGACCCACGAACACCGATTACAGACCCACCACATTTGATCCTCAACACAACACCGATCCACCATCACAGATTACAGACCCATGACCATCGAACACAGACCCACCATCACGGGTCTCAGACACGTCTCATCACAGACCCAGGACCACCAATCACTCACTGACCCATGAACACGGATCACTATCCCACCGCCGCCGATCATAGACACAGGACCACCAATCATAGACGCACTACCCCCAATCACAGACCCATGAGCTCCGCTCACAGAACCACCAGCAGCAATTACCGACACACACAGATCACCGGTCCAGTACCACCTATCACAGAATCACCAATACACGTCCGATCACAACCATCGATCACAGACCCATGGCCACCGAACATAGACCCACCAACACGGAACACCGACACATCACTCATCACAAGCAGAGGACTACCAATCGCAGACACATCACCGCCGATCACAGACCCATGACCACCGATTTATGACCCACCAACACGGAACACCGACACATCACAAGCAGAGCACCACCGATGGCAGACACATCACCGCCCATCACCACCGAACATAGACCCATCACCACCGAGAACTATTGGTCTCGGGGAGCCAGATGTTGACATGCAACAATATCTGGACAACCTAGTTAACTACCCCGATGTTATCCATATGTGAACTGTGCATCACTCTCTCTCTCTCTCTCTCTCTCTCTCTCTCTCTCTCTCTCACACACACATTCATACCTACAGTTTCTCTTCAGATAACCCTCAAGTCCTTATTTATAAGGCGGACCAAGGGGGATGAGGGCCCCCTCGGGAGTGGCACTGGCTCGCACCTGCATTTCAGGCAGACTGCCCGCCAAGTGTGCACTCCAGACGAACAGGCGATACAACGGACATGCACTCACCCAATTGACGATGCCGGATGGTATATCAACAACCTTAATTATGAATTGCAAACGACGCCATACGGCGGAACGTAACAATTATAATTACACTAGATTGACGACGCCACAAGCGCACAAATTACCACTAACCTAAGGGACTAATTGTATGCACTTCCTTTGTTCTTAGTGTATGTACATGTATATTTAGATTGTTTCAGGGATCCAGCATGCAGGGTATCGACACGCTCCCAGACTTCTGAGGCGCACGAACAGACGCGGCGAATTCACGCCAAGATTCATAGCACCCTGATTCCTGACAGCAATCACAAATGACTCCTACCAAACCATCCATGACTCCGCTAGGGGGCAAGCTGGGCTTCGGTCAAGCTCGTCTCCAAGCTCCTAACCTTCTCCGTCTGGTTACGCTATGCGAACCAGCTCTATCTTCACCACTGAATGCGCGGGTGCTACAGGCGGTACCGCAGCAGGCTTTCACCTTCCTAATCCGGTGGATGGGGTTTTTTAGTGGGTATGGCCATCTTCAATGGCGACTCCCACAGTACCATGGGGTCTCGAAGCAAGATTTTTCCCCTCCACCTAAAAAAAAAAAAAAGAAAAAAACCACCTAACACAGAGCCGCCACCACAGATCGCAGACCCATGGCCACTGATCACAGACCCACCACAGCCAATCACAGACCTACACACCCCTCATCACATGCCCAAGACCACGGATCACAGACCCATGACTGTGACCCACCACCGATCATAGTCAACCATCGCTGATCATAGACCCACCACCACCACCGCTCTGAGACCCATCAGCACTGATCAGTGGTACACCACATGTCCAGTACCACTGATCACAGACCCACCACCGATCAGAGGTCCAGGACCACCAGAGCCACCACTACCTATCACAGACCCAGAACTTTCATTCACCGACTCAGGGGCACCTATCACAGGCCCAGGACCAGCGATCAAAGACCCACAACCTCTGATCACAGAGCTGCTACCACCACTAATGACAAACCCTCCACCATTGATCACAGACCCATGGCCACCAACCCACTGACGCTGATCATAGACCCACCGATCACCGACACAGGACCACCCACTGATCATAGACTCGCCACCACTACTGATCACAGACCCTCCACTACAGATCACCGGACCCACCACCATGGATCACTGACTTTGTTGATCAAGGTAAAACCTCCATATGTCAAAAAGGTATTTTGTACTCTGGCATAAAGATGTCTTCCAAAATGTTTAAAGCAAATACAGCAAGAAAATAGGTTCAAACTGTCTCCAAAGGCACATTTAATTAACCACTGCTTTTATACTCAGTTCAAGACTTTCTAGCTAATGAGTATAAATAACCTATCAAACATATGCACATATTCTATTTTTGTAAACTTATATATATTTTACTCAGGGGTCTCCGTCTAGGGGATATGAGAATAGCGACCACAAGGTACCAAAGCTGAGCAGAACATTACTTCCACTTACTGGTGTTTTGCTCCTCACTGTAACTTTTCTATCTGACCTTACCTTGGTCAGCTCTTGTTCTCTTCCGACCCCGATGCTATTAGGGTTCCCGAAGGCTAGGGAGTCTTTATTTTTCCAACCTCTCCATTTCTCTAATTTCTCTAAAATATTAACCCCTAACATGCTGACCTGTCATGGCGTGTATACGTCCTCTGATTGGTAATCAGAGGATATGGTCGGTGAATTTATTTTGATAATTCTCCCGGTCAGGTCAGTGAGACCCGTAAACCAACGACAGGTGTGGTCCACCAGACATTCTGGGGGTTGTGAGAGAGCGATGTGACTGCCAAAACATAAAAATATGGTGCTCTCTAAAAAGCGGTTACATTTATTGCTAAGTCTCTTCAATATTTATGCAATATGACTCGAGGGGTAAAATGTTCCGGAGTTAATTATAGTCCCCCATTCGGATCTCCGGGCAGGGACTACTTCTCGAGAACCAAATTTACCCATCTAACAGCACTTCAAAAACACCTAGTCTTCCAATGGATACCAGCTCACTGTGGACTGAGTGGTAATGAGAAAGCTGATTTTCTTGCAAAATGTGCAGAAATCAATAGTTAATTTACCATTTTATGCAGCTAAAAGATTAGTCAACTCTGAATTCAAAAAAATTATTGAAAAATATTACTATGAAAACTCAAAGAATAAAAGATGGGAACTACCAAACATTCAAACAGTCATTCCTGAGTATCCTTGAAAAACAGCAGTTGCAACCTTCAGGTTGATTACAGGACATGATTGTCTGGCAAAACATTTAAACAGAATTGGGATATATTCTTCACCACTCTGTCCTCTATGTGATCTGCAAGAGGAAATGGATCGAGACCACCTTCAAATATGCCCGGCCACTTCTAATGCCCCATCCATCAGTGAAAAATATTGGAGAGCAAGAGGATTAATGACTTCATTGTCAGAAATCCAGCATTAGCTAACAACAACAACACATTTAGACTTTATAGACAGGGTTTAGTTATGCAGCTCTGAAACTTTGTGTGAACTCTTCTACTGACCATATTTATTGCTCACAAAGGATAAATCTTCTTGGAACAGTAAAGATCAGGGTTATTTGTGTATAATATATATAGTTTCTATGTTTTATGTTGAATGCCTTTGCAAACTTTTCAGGATACACCACCGCTCAGTTACAAAGAGTAGAACAAAAGAGTCAGATCTTTGTATTTCTGATGTGATAGATATGCTATGCTTTTAACTTTCTATGTTACTCCTTCATTGTAGCTACAGCAACATCCATCATTTCAACAAAAATGTTTACTGAATATTGGGATTGTGCCCATCATTTTGACTTATGTTTTCAGCAAGAAAGTGATCTTTATGAACACATTTTCAGTATTATGGTTTCCAGAAGCGATTGCCTTTTTTAAGTTTGAAAAGTCCAAGTTTTTTGATCACACCAACAGGAGCAACAATGCAGGTATCAAGTTGTGTTATACTATGGCAGTGTAAGGCAAATAATATGTAGAGCACTTCAGGAAACTTTTCCTTCACATATGCTCGCACTCCTCTATGTATTTCACTTACAGCTGTTGCTGTATTATAATCTGGAGCTAGCAGAGAGGGGGAGTATAGGCCAAGTTCACATAATCTAACAAGAACTGCTAGTTCTAGATTGTGTCTAACATATTTAAAACTGCAAGAATCTCTTGCATTTTGCAAGTCAAAACCTAAATATCTAGCAAAGCATATAGAACCACTTATGTGTGCCACCATAGTATATGCAGTCAAATGATTACAAGCCTCAATAATTTCATTGTGATCTCCAGCTGGTTTCACTGTTTAAGCTTAAGCTTTCATTTGGGCTTAAACAGATTTAAGCTACAGTGGAGTCTTAAGTGAGTAAGAGTTCAAGCAATAGGCTCAGCTTATATGTGGCTTGACTTGAAACTTTACTGAATTGTGGTTTAAGTTTTAAAGAGTCCCCATGGTACCTGAAGGAAACAATATTATGCAGCGAACAAGAAATACAAATTATTTTAACCCACATTCACAACAGAAGATAAACTAGACTGTTTAGAATGTGTCCAAACCATTTTCATGTATGGAATGACTGAGAATCCTATGAGAGATTCCATTTAAGTAAACAGTCAGCAATGATGGTACTAGAAATTATTGACGATTCTATTAAACATAAAACCAACTGGTGAATAAAACTTAAATTTTCAACTGACACTTCATAACTTTATCATAATGCCATGCCATGCCTTGGTCCAGTACTTAGACTGCTTGCCTCTCACCAAGAGACATTCGATCCCAGGCAACTGCGTGTGGGATTTATAGTGGACAAAATGTCAATGGGACAGGTTTTCTCCGGTTTTCCCAGCAATTGCTCCACCATCACCTTTCCTTTCATCCATCTTGCCCTCATTTCATATGATCTCCTTTCTCAGTTTCATACCAGGCTTCGGGCGAATCACCCATCATGGTTACTCTTCAATCCAGGGTTTGACTCTGTTCCTCAATAGAGATCTGACTCCAGGTGACCACTTACAAGTCCTGGGGAGTGTAAGTCCTTTATTTGAGAAGGATAATCAGAGCAAGAATGAAAGAAAAAAAACTTTATCACATATTTTGTTGTGCTCATTGTCATATTTGCTATCTCTATATTGCTATAATATATTGCTTTACATTTCAGTAACAAAGCTACTTATCTTGACATTGAGATTATATGCAAGTGGAAGCATACCAATTGCAGCTGGATATTTTCCAGCATCTTAAAATTCACAGCATGCAAATGTTAGCAACTTTACAGTTATCTGGAATTGTTCAGCTCAGTGAAGCGAAATGTGTTGCCCTGCTATGAAACTTGCAGAGCTTAAACCAAAGCATAAGCCTTGCTTAAGCAGCACCCATAGCTTATTAAAGCTTCAGCTTAAGCTTAAAATTGTGAACCCTTAATCTACCTGTACGATCCGGTTCACCACCTCTATGACCTTGCACTGCTAGCCCTCATCTCTCATTAAATAACTGAATGAATTATAGTTTAGTGCATAGGTTCACTGGATAACATAGCATTTGACATCTACAGAAAACCACTTCAAATAGGTAATTGCATCAAGACCTGGTGGCAAAATCCATAAACCGGCCGGGAGGGACCAGATGCTGACCATGTCCCACCATCCAATACTGCACCCTACACATGACATCTGTGGTGGGCAGAGGTGGAGGATGCAGTGGCTGGGTAGTAGACCTTGGCCCAGAAAGGGCTGATGTGTTGAAAGGGAAGTTGCATCAAGAATGAGTATAATCCATAGCTCATAAGCATGCAGCAATCAAAAGTCTAACATACATATGGGTCAATCCACGTCAAATCCCACACCCGTAAAACATGACTTTTTTGTAGGAGGTTGAACATATTTTTATGAATAGTAGGCATAAAATAAGGAGACCTGTGTTTTTTTATTTCCATATTTTTAATTTACTTAGTTATGGCTATTAGAAATTAAGCAATTTCTGTGCGCACAGTAATATAAAATCACTTGTTACTCTAAAGCCATATAGAGTTGAGAGTTGGGGTTTGGCGCACTGGAAAGCTTAAATACAACACTTTCAACAACTTTCGACCAATCATTATTACACATAAATTTTGGACTGTTTTTTTGATGGTATATTTTGTAAAATCAAAAATAGAATTTAAATTGATGTGTTAAAAATCTAAAAAAAATATACACGTATTCCCTGACATTTTATCTATAAAATAAGATGTTGAAAACTATGGAGCTTGCATAAGTGCATTTGCTACAATTTTTTTTCTGGAAGCCTGCAAGCGCTCACGGACGACATGAAGTACAGATCCGTTTGTACAGCTGGATTCGCCGTTCTTGGCCCCTTGAAAGAGAGAAACAAGCCAGGTGACTGCAAACAGCATGCGAATTGGTGCGTCAGCTGTGCTACTCAGATAACTTTTTCTTACTAATGCAGTACAGTCCATGCAGAAAAATGTCTCCACAATGTACCTTCTTTCTGATACTCCTGTGGCATCTGATAAGTGCTTTTGAACTTTTGAATTTTTTTGAAAAAAATCTTCTGATGTAAACAGTTCTTTGCTTTTAGCTTCTTCCTTCATGTACATCCATACATTTGAAATAATTTCTCTACTCTGACTGTGTAATGTTTTGGTCCCTAATTTAGAACGTACAGGTGGCATAATTGATTTACGCTTTGATCAATGTCTCACAAATTCACTATATTCACTCTTTGTCGCAAAGATCTATGTCTTCAACTGCACACTGCACTAAAAAACACCTGTGAATTAGCAAGGACTGTCTCAGATCATGCAGAGACCTTCCCCCTCCTTCCCATGTGCATGGTTTCATTTGCAGAATTATACAATATGCGCTGATGAAAGACGCAAAAGCTATGGATTCGCCAACAGGACTTCCAGTCAAGGTCAGGGGCCAAGAACGATGGGTCCAGCTGTGCTTTAAAATTACACTCCTTCATTCCTTTGTCAAAAACTGAAGCTTTAGTGAAACAATTTTCTTTCGAAAAAGGAGGTAAAGTTGTGTGTTGTATGGAAACAGTTTAAAATGCATAGTTTAAAAACATTTTGAAGATGCTAATAGTGTACATATAATAGTGTCAGCTAGCAGTGTTCTCCTTACTGTACTGTTGTAACATTCGTGGAACCTCAAGCAGTGGACAGTTGCCGTAATGGAAGGTGGGAACTGTGTGAGGTTACGGTAGCCGTCACCGCTGGCACGCGAGTTTGCTGCACCCATTTGTAAAATTAATTACAACTGAACTATTAGAGACTCCATTCTGATTTTTTCTGAGAATATTGAATAAACTTCATTGCATTTTTAGTTTTTTTTTCCAGATTTTTAAATGGTCGAGTTTATGTTATCTAACTTTAAAACTTTAATCATATAAAATATAATACTAATAATAATTAATAAAATTTTCTAATAAATACCTCACGAAATACTGCAATTTTTCTTTAATTTGAGCCAAAGATCAAGTAATTTGCTTCATTACAATCGGAGGTATGATTGATCGAAGAGTGAGGAGCGTGCAATTTTTGGGACATTTAAAAATTAATATCTGCCAAAATAATT